>VWPW01003425.1:0-15105 GCA_013389825.1 Crypturellus undulatus | reverse complement strand
AGATTAGGGAGAGAAGCAGTCTCATGAGAAACTGCAGCATGATCCAAAATTAGGTGGGGAAGCAGTCTCATGAGAAACTGCGGCACAGTCCAAGATTAGGTGGGAAAACAATGCTGAGGCTGTGCAAACACCAGGTGTGATACAGGGTATAAGTAGGGGAATATAAATAGTTAACCAATGGTATAGTAGGGTATAAGTAGCTTACAAATAGTTAACCAATAGTGTAAAAACGTGTGGCTTTAGAAGCAATTGTAAAAGTATATAATGCTTATGCGCCGTAGAATAAATGAAGTCTTGCCATATTACTCAAATTGAGTCAGCCGCATTTCTTCCCCGCACCCTCCCCCTTGGCCGACGGGTTGACCCTGAGACTCAAGATAACAGCGCGGCTCAGGAGAACAGCAGCTCGGCGGGTTTCCAGACCTGAACAACTTGGAGGAGAACAGCAGCCGGCAACCTTGAGACTTAGAGAGAACAGCAGCTGGCAGATTCACCGCCGCAGCGAGCAAGTGAGTGAACTCCGAGCACAGTGCAATTAGTAGTCTTGAGTCTCAGATTCTCGCTCGCGTGAAACGGAAGGATACGATCACGCAGCAGCCGCGCGAAACGGATGTGATACGAGCGCGCGGCACTAGAGACTCAGAATTATGTGTAATTCTTAACACACATACCTTAAAAAAAAAACCACCACTCAATTTTCTTCATTCTTACTCATTTGGCTCAGTGGAAGATAAACCATTTATTATCAGAAAGAGTATATTTTTCTAAGTTGTTTACAGTTGTTTTCCTGGGGTACTTTAAGGGTTTAAAATATTGAGTCATAATTATTATCTTAAAAGAGTGCCTTATGATTAGTCTCTCTCCACTTGCCCAGGTTGTGGCAATGTTCAGTTTAACTGAATGTATTTGAGATTTGACTGAATTTGAGTATTGACTGAATGGATTTGAGATTTGATGTCAGCTGCAAATATGAAAAAAAATGGATCTTAGTAGCACATGTGGAGATATTTCACTCTAAAAAAGTCATTCTCCTTGTTTTAATACCTTATTATTCCACTGCTATGTTCCCAGAATAAACTTCAATATTTCAGCTTATGAAACCAACATACTACAACAAGTGCATCAAGTAAAAAGACTTTTCTTTCATTTGAGGCACTTTTCTGATTTCTGCTCATCTCTGAAATATACACAGATTCGTGAAAGTTACTCTGCTTTACCCTGCTTATTTGCTGGCATTGTAGCTAACGTGTTATTTTCCTAACTACAAAACAAAGAATAAGCAGCAGTAAGAAAAAAAGTATTTGTCTCACCTGCTTAGGAGTCACCCCAGGCATGCAAATGTCCAGTGCAAAATCTGATAGACTGAGTGAAATCACTGGCCTGTTGCTTCCAAGGCATTCGTTGGAAAGAGACCTAATAAATTTATACCTTAAAAAGAATGAAAGATTTCAAAAATACAGACTTTTTTTTTATATTCTTCTAAAAAGATTGGGCTTTGAAACAGAAAGTTAGACAACTCTGAGTGACTCCAAATGCAATTTGGGAGCTTCTTCACTCTTTTGTGAACGGGGAAACACACCTTAGTTATCAAGCATGTTTGGAAGCAGTTCCTATGAATAATCAGATAGACTACCTTACACAGCATTGGTTTAAAAGCAATAAAATACTCAATGCATCCTGTCAGTTCCTCTAAATAAGAGTCTATGTGTGCAGATAAAGAATTAAATCACAAAAATATTTCAAATACTGTTAATCACTAGAGACTTTTATTTTTTTTAAAGAGTACATACATGATGTAGAATTAAATACTGATTATATCTAAATTATGTGCAAAGGGGAAATTTTTCATTTCAGACACTATGTCATTAATAGCAAGTCTGCCTTCTCATTGTATGTCAGCAAAGTAAAGCAGCAAGTTTTACAACTTCACATGGTTGTTACGGAGGTCTGTATTGAATGCAACATAAAACAAGGTTGTAGATCACTATGAAGAATAACTAAAACATATGAGACGTGATGCAACTCCAGTATACATTTTGAATGTATACATATATAAATAACATTAAACTGCAATGCACAGTGTTCTTCATACACAATAACACTTTTTTGAGGAGTTAAGAGGCTATTTCTCTTCTATGTGCTAATTTCAAATTCGTCTATGCAATTTTACATTCATGACCCCAAAAAATCTCCGGAATTCTCTCATTTTAAGTTAGCTAATGCTTCCTCATTGAAGCACACCGGTTTACATTGCAAGCTAACAGGTACAGGGGACATATATTTTACTCACTGTGTCAAGTTTCAAATACCCTTGGGAGTTCTATGAGAATTTCTGTTAATTACTGTTTAATCATTCTAATAGAGAGAACTATTCAGAACTATCCTATTTCAGAGAGCAACGTGAGGGTAAAACAACAGCCAGTCTGTCACACAACAAAAAGAATACCCTTTCAACATTACAGAAAGGCTGCTCAGAATAAGGGAGCAAAACCCCACAAACCTCACATGCATTTTTAAGCAGAACATACTACTTCCCACCCCCATCATAGGGAAGGGATGGCAGCCCTAAAAGCACGCACAGAAACTCCAAGCTCCCCCCGTACAACCCACCTCTTGAAGACAGCAAGCGGGCTCCTGAGGGCCAAGCAGCTGCTCTGAACAAGCAGGAGCAGGAGGAGCAGGTTGTTAAGGAGGTCGGCCATGTCTGCCTGACGCCCCGGCCCAACAAAGGGAGCAGCGAGAGGGCAGCTCAGCTGCGACACTGGCAGGGAGATAGCGGTGGCGGGATCACTTCACTACTTCATTCCTGCACACTCGGTAGGCGCCTGTCAGCTTCCGATACACCATCTGCCTCGCATGGTGACGTGCTGTGAAGCGGCGAGGATGGAGTTTCCCTGGCTTTATGATCAGCTGTAGGAGGCCAGCGAAGAGTCTCCCCTTGCAGCCAGATGACCCCCTGCTTTGGTCCACTTGTGGAGCAGCGCTTTCACCAGGCAGTACCTGCAGGTCATGAATCAAGCCCCATGGCCAGCGGCGCTAAGTGGCATCACCGAATCCCACATCAGTCATCCTCCAGAACCTGCAAAAATAGAAGTGGATAACGGATGACTAACACATTGCAGCATTAGTTCTCAGCAAATCCCTGCTGAGGCTTTCTAATACATTAGGACTTTGGCGAGCGTTAGCCCAGCCCAGGGAAGAATGCATCAAAGTCTGTCGATTCCTCCCCTCCCACCCATCGAGAGACATGCTGATACGTTTAATACTGAGAGGCAAAACTCCCACTAGAATTCCTAGTCTGTCTGGGAGTAAAAACAGCACAAACAGGCAAAAAAAGCCAAAGCCTGGAGTATTTCACACATACAAATGGTAACGTGTCCTACAAACAGCAGAGAACAAACAAACAAACCCCCCAAGAACAACCACCCACTCACAGGGCAAGAAACAACCTTTCTAAATCCCAACAGCTAAAATTAAATGTTTTGGCACTTCTGGCAGGCTGACAGTATGTTTTATTTATAAGGCAACCCAAAACGCTGCATAAAAACTACTACTGAGATCAAACTGCTTTAGAGAAGCAGTATTCAACTAATACGTCTTTTATATATTACGGTTACTTCTGCTTAAGCCATTACTCTCCTCACCACAACTTTCACCTTAGCTGCCGTTATATCGCTTTTTAACGATTATGCCTTTCAATTTCTAAAATTTAGGGAGATTTTTGCTTTTTTAAAAAAATATGATAAAAAAAAATAACCCTGCAATAATGAGTGTGCTACCAATGACATACTGGAGTTTTTATTAAGCTTACCAAATCTGTCAGGAGACAAATTTCAGATCATAAATCAGATCAAAACCTTTAGAATGGATTCTTTAAGGTATTATTTAGTAATTCTTTTAAAATAATTACTTTGGGAAGAACAAAAAAACCCCACTATCTTCCAAACGCCAGAAACCATAGTCAAACACACAAGCAGAAGGTAAAATAGCAAAGAAAGAAATGAAAATTCTGAAATGCAGCAGAATTTTGATTGCCATGCTGAAGTAAATCACTTGTGTCTTGGCACGAGGGCGCGGGCACTGAAAGGGCTCTAATGAAACACGAGTGCACGAGATGCTAAAAGCCGTGCTGGCAATGCGCCAGCTGCTTGGCAACTAGGCTCCATTTGCATCCAATATTCAGAAAAGACGGACAAAAAAAACCACCCTTGATTTTATTAATCATCATTACACTTGGATATTTTATTCATTTAAGGTTGACACAAAAGATTCCATCATAAACAACTATATCTAGACTTCATCTTTGTTTTCAGTTTGTCAAAAACAGGTCAAAGTCGTCCAAAATCATCCGCACAAACAGTGATGCACAACTCATCCCTGCTATTTACATAGAATTGAATATCTTCATTTCTGTGATCTATTGATCAACGAATAAAATTGAATTCAGAAATGAATTCTGAGATATTATAGTACTCTACGATTTGATTTTCTCGTTTCTATGCAACAACTCTGAGGGTTTGTTTTTTTTCTTCCTCTATTCTGTTTTTTTCTCCTTTCTAATATGTTTTTCTTTTATATTAGTTTTGAGCATAGCACGGCTGAAGAAATGCTTCATGTTTCCCCAGACACACCTAACCAGTTTTCCAGCTATTTAGCTCTTTCCTTCACAGGAAAAAAAAATTGCAAATACATAGAGTAGAACAGGTGGGAAAAAAAAAAAACCTCTAAGATTTGAAACCTATTATTTAACACATTTACCAAACAGTATCAAGTCAGGAGGAGCTGATGCTTAGAAATTCTGCTTGCTCTTATGGCACACAGCTAAGTGCACTTGACAGGGAAGCGCTCTGGAAAGTGGAGGTGGAAAGAAGAGGCTACATCCTAATGTGTACAGAGTTCAAGTGTTGGATCTGCAAGGTTGGGAATCTAGAAAGATATTTCCAAGTGACTGAGAAATAAACAGGTGCTTCTAATTTTGTCCAACTCCATGAAGTTGGAAATTGTTTATATCAAGTCTGTTACAAACATCTACTTGGCTTATGAATTACCTGGAGAAAACTACAGAGAAACATGATAATTAATACAGGGGTTTCCTTGCAGCAGTGTTCAGTTCTCCTTGTAGAGTTAAGCAGGGTAAGAGATGGAACAAGTCACTAGAATATAGCTTAATATTACAGGGAAATATTGATCCATACCTTTCACAGGGCTGCTGACAAGAGTAAAGAAAACAAC
Organism: Crypturellus undulatus; assembly: GCA_013389825.1. Taxonomy (NCBI): domain Eukaryota; kingdom Metazoa; phylum Chordata; class Aves; order Tinamiformes; family Tinamidae; genus Crypturellus; species Crypturellus undulatus. Next base: position 9,873 of record VWPW01003425.1, on the reverse strand, counting down.
CTGGAATTATCTGAAAAAGCAAAGAAATTAAGTCTCTAATGAACTCCTACCACACACATGCCTAACAGCCACATATGCTATTTAAATATAGGCCTACTTCATCTATCAATTTTGTTTTTAATTGCAGTTTCATCAATTGGATGGAAATTTTAAATAGATAAAAATTACGAGGAGGCCCTTGCACACCAAGGAAAAGCAAGAGGCAAAGCAGAGGAATGGGGAAAATGCAGCTTGATCCTGAGGAGATTTTCATGTAATTTTAGATATGATGCAATGAGCAAGTCCACCAGACATCAAGAGAGAAAAGTAAAGATGAGAGATTCCATAATCAGATTATGCGGTTACTTAGGTTCATTATGGAGACATCTCGATACCACTGTTTTCCTTTCATTTTGGAGTAAGGGATCCTGAGGGAGCAGGAGAAGTGAAGTTAATCAAGGTAATTAATGACAGAGTCTAGAGCGTAAGGGAGATATTGAGATTATTTTGGGCGATGTGGGCATGTGCTTTGATCTGCCATGCTCCACCTGATATAAAACAAGGGCAAAAAAAAGCACGGACACACACTCAACAGCCACCTGCAACCAGCAGGAAGGGATCTTACTGAACAGGTTGAGAAGTGACATGGCCAAGAAGCTCAAACTTCAAACACAACACAACAGCAGTGGGAAAAGTTGATGGAAAAGATGAAAGAAAATCCCCCCAAAGTCAGAAAAAGAGTCAAACAGAAAACTGGAGATTTTACTCGTCGCTACACAATATGACAAGCGTTAACACAGATGACCCTCCCCAGATCCATGTACTCCAGTTCTCCAAATGCACGGAGCATATGGTCTGAGTGCATGCTGTAGGTCTCTGGCACATAATTTCAAACTAAATCAGCTCAAACATGACACTGGATAAAATAATCTTAATTTCCAAACATCTGCCTATTTGGTTAGCAGGCTGTTTGGTGCCATCCCCATAAAGACCAACGACAATATTGTTTGCAGCCCAGTAAGTTCTGGCATGTGCTATTTAAGTGCTGGGATAACTACAAGAGAACATTTTGATTCCCAGAAAAAAAAATCAAAATAGATCTCAAGCCGATCTGTGACAGCACACATTTCTATCTCATAATCAGATATTTATAGTTTTCCTACTTTTATGTCCAGAGGATGTGCTAGATCTTCATGAATTAATCAGAAGAGACATCAAAGAAGATTCCTGATGCCTGGCTATGCAGATACCTGGGGTATAAAGCAGCAGCCAGGCCAGCTGGTGAACTGTGACCAGGCCTCCAGGTTGAAGTAATTTGTTTCTCGTAACAAAGCCAAAAATCAGCGCATTGGAGGAGCAGCCTGGGTCACGTTCATTAACACGTAGACTACAGCCACCTCTGACACCTTGGTCCAAGAGGACTGCAGAAGGAACGGGGCCAGAAGCCAAGAACGCGGCGCGCAACGCCAGCACCACCACCCTGCAAAGCCCGCACCAGAGCCCGGGGGCTGCGAGAGGGGATGCCACAAGTGCATATGTTTATTACACTCCTTCAAGAACGACAACAAAAACAAACCACAGCTCAGTATAGAGCAGTATAAACATTTCTGGAAGCCAACACAGCTATGAGTACAAAGAACATAAAGCCCACTTGAATGTTACTATGTGACTTTTAACTTCATGTATGTCAGCCAAATGTTTTGCTATATATTGATTTTTTTTTTAAAGTAAATATCAAAAAATATCCTCTGTTACAACAATTTATTAACCAAATGTTAATATTTCACCATAAAAGAAGCTGTTTCAGTCTGGACTTCTACAGGACTGTTCTGATGAGAGCGGAAGTTAAACGTTCACTCCACGTCCAATCTATTGCAATAGTTGGGAGTTGCTCTTGGTTTCATTTAGATTTTACAAATTCATATCCGCTGCTACCAAAATCCTTCAGATAGGGATATGGAAGTCAAAAGGGAAATACGATTGCTTTTATCATCATTCTTTTCTGGCCATTCTTTCTTATAGTTTGGTCTGTTGAACATACGTATGATAGGTGTCTTTAAAATAAAAACCTCAGGATATTAGGAAAACTATTGTCCATTCCATTAGAGGAAGCACAGCGTTTCTACTTGTTATCAACACCTGTGACTTGAATTTTGTTGCCTCTGTTGACAACAACAGACTACTTGGATGCTTTTTAAACAGATTCACTCCTTTATGCTTTCAGAATGCATTGAAACTGTACAATAAATATGTATCTTTTTCCTATTTGACTAGAAGTATTACTTGATCACTCATTAAAAAGTGCTTACAAAGGTAATTTATGAAGGGTGCAAAATGTGCAAAAACAAAGGTGGATAAATGAGCAGTCAAACTTTCCTGGTGGATTTTGCTGTCTTGTTAATCATTTGTGCGCTCTTTGCTAAATGGAGCATTACATGCAGGTTTCCCACTCGGAAAAGACAGTAGCTTTAGGAGGGGGCACAACAGGGCATTGCACCTATCTGAGAAGCCAACTACATAGTCAGTCACTGGGAAATGCCTTCCGCAGCAGCATGAAACCTCTTGAGGCTACTGAATCTCAATGAATAGTTCACAGAAAGGGTTCCTCGTAAAACATAGTACACTTGTCTCCTCTGGAAAACATGTAAATACATGGTTTTGGTATAAAAACTATGAAACAGGAGAAAATCCTAGCCTAAGTAGTTAAATTCGATCTTGCCATTTTTGTTGTTGTTGCCTGAATAGAGACAGTTCTGAAGACAACTGAATAGTTACTGGCACTGATATAGTTGCCTTTTTGAAATAAGTTATTACTGTATTTATGAAGGATACACAGACACACAAATGACCCCCAAATGATGCAATTTTGAAGCAACAAAGCTTTAAATAAAGCCAGAAAAGAAACAATGCATCATAAACAGGTGCAACTCTGAGACTCTTCAATTGCATGATAATTATCACTTAATTTTCAGGATATGAGAGAAACTGGAGAGAAAAATATGGGGTTTCTATAAAAGTTTGGAGTCTAACTGCAGAAACGGGAAGGGGAAGAGAGAATAGGGTAGACCACTTGAGAAAAAGAAAACTAAACAAAATTAACCAAACCAACGATTGCTTATTTAATGCAATGTGATGTCACCCTAAAATCTTAGTCTTTTCCTAAAATACCAATAAGAAAAGTCTGTGCGGGTGGCCAAGCCATTTAAAATAAGCTTTTCTTTTCCATAAATTATTCTCATTGGGAGTTCCACATTTTTCCAAATGGGGAACTTGAGATGCTTAGCCCCAATTTTCAATGCAGCCCTTCAGTACTGACATGCAGATGACTAGAGACCCCACCGAGCTATGGATTTCAGCATTAAGGTTTCAACAGTGCAGTAACACGATGAAACCAAGAAAGAGCCAGAAGGTTGATGTTCAAAACATTTTTCTACCACAAACTTCCTGTGTTTTTTTTTGACAACTTGTCTGATCGTTTTTGCAGTTTCCCCATCTAATAACATTTTTTTTCTCAGTGAGTTAAAAAAAATCAAAATCATGAACATTTGGGAAACATTTACACAGTAGATTCCAAGAAACTCCAAAGAAACAAAAATAGTCAATTTTGTATTCTGATTACAACGCAGAATTCAGTTAAGATTAAATAAATATTCATCAGCTTCTAACTACAGGTAGTAGTACCTTGAAAACAGAGCCAAAGGTGAAGGACTACAGAGCTGTGCTGCAAACAGTGAAGATGAGAGTTGTCATTTAAAAAGTTACCAGATTTCAACACTAGAAAATGCTCTCACAACTGGAGTTGGAAGGAGATAGAAATGCAAATCCCAGAGTTGCGAAAGGATGGCAAGGTAAATGCCAATGCTGATTGCTTGGTTATTTAATGACTTGGTTTTATTAGGTAGGATTGTTGCAGCCAAGACTGCTGATCATTCAAACTTGGTATTTTCTTCTCTTCCACCATAGCTTTTTGCCATCAAAAGCATAGCCTGTCCACACATTCTTCATTTATATCATTATGTTCTCTGCCTCTCTGTCAGATCAAAGCATTTGCCTCTTCAGGCAACTTTCAGAGTGCTCCAGTGATGAGACACCCAACCTCTCCAAAGCCAAGATGGGCGGTAATCTAAAGCTCTTAATTTGATTCATACCAATACAGTTGTTTCTTGCTGTGAAAACTTTCAGTTCACATCAACATATATATATGTGTGTATATATATATATGTGTGTGTGTGTTTTAATTTAATGGGAGGAATGTACATTTTCCTTATTTTCACAAGGAGCATTCTGCTTTTGAACACCAAATCCTTAAGAGCAAGAATTCTAAGGTAAACATAAAACATACCTGTGTGATAAATCACAACAAATCTGCTCCATCAGCCTTTCCCAGATATCTGCACCTCAGGTGCAACACTATGAAAACACTAGAACAGATTATCTCTTTCCTTTCAAGTCCCAAATACTCTTTAAAGTCTCAAGCTAGATACCAGAGAAGAGATGCAAAATATAAACCTCCAGAGAAGAGACTTGCAGAGAACTACATCTACTGACATGTCATACAGATACTGAATTTGAGAGGTGCTGCAAGGGACTAGGTACAAGATAAAAAGGGATATATTCCTGGAGAAGCTTCTTCAGTAGATGGATAGCTGAGCAGGATGGTTGGGCCATCTTCCCTGCAAATCTTCTGCAGCCCCAGCTGCACCTAGTCCCAAGTAAGCTGGTCCAACCATGGACCTGACCCTGTGAGGGACAGGGGTTGCACTGGAGACTTCCTGAGGTGCCTTCTGGCCTCAAAAACCCAGGGATTCTAGCCTAAAAGGAATGAGACAACTGGAGAAAAACATGGAAAGTTTATTCATCAAGTCTCATGGCAGTTTAGTGTTGCCAAATGTACTATCATGGTGGATCTCAGAGGTCATCAAAACTCTACTTCTAGGAGTCATGTTACTAATAAAACAAGGTCACATAAAAATAGAGATTTAAGGACTTCTTCCTCTCATGCTTGTAACAAAGAGGTAGGGAGGGTACTTCATCATAGGCAGAAAATAATGTGTACTACATCTAGGTAGAAGTTTTCCTTGTCTCAAGATGAGCTATCTGTACTGAAAATAAATAAATAAATAAAGAGAAGTCCTTGGAAAGCACTACCATTTCAGTATGTAAGGAAACTTTTACCTAAAGGACAGCTTACTTTTTGAGAATAATTTAAGTTTTCTACAACCATTTATATTGTACTTTTTGCTTTTGGAGATCAATAGGTTCACAACATCACCCAAGTTGGTAATCTGAAGTTTAAGGCAAAAAAATCTCAGAGATATCTTAAGCTCTATTACCCAAACCATGAGCTAAAGCCTCCTTACTGAGCAATTCAAATCACACCCAGGAAGCAACTTCAACAGCAAAAGCAGTCTTGAAAAATAAAAATAAAAGAGAGCTAAGAAAAAGGCTCTAAAATGCATTTACACAGAGAAAGAACAAGAAGAAATTTAGACACGAGACTTATTTTCCCCTACTTTTTTGCAGAATAACCTTTCATTAAAAACAACCTCAGAATCTTTCTGTGAATATTAGAAAACACAAGAAGAATATTGGGAAATCCAGGAGGAGCAAATATACATACTAACTTTTTCACTGTTTTTAGACTCTGATGCCAGACAGATACTTACTAGGAAAAAGAAAGAGAGAGAGCATGAGATCTTCTGAAGGGTCACATAAAGGTGTTCCAGAGTAAAATAAAATTCTTGGAAACTTAAGCCCATCTAAATTCTATGTACCTATGCTAAGATTTTGAAAGTGTAATGCACAATTCAAACAACTGGATTCCCTGCCTCCATCAGCACACTGTTAGCTATTAGTTATAAACTTAAGAATGTGGAGTCTCCCTTCTTTTGATAAAGCCAAGTGTAAGCAAACCACCTCTGTGAGGCAAAATCTCTTTCTGCTCCTATTAATACAAGTAAACTTGCATTATTAAACCATTTTAAGATTTTCATCACCTTGTAATCTTTCTGCTTTGACCAGTAATCAAAACAGCTAAAAGATTCTCAAGTCAAGGAAGATCAACACTTTTCAGTGAAAGATGACAACTTTACAAAAAAAGTTCATTTCAGATCCTGAAAGAAAAAAAAAAAAAAAGTTGAATGGTACTAATTATTTGCTTAAAAGGGAAAACACATGAGAACCTTCCTCTTTACATTTTTATATCCAGATCAATATCAGTAGCACAATGCAAGAAGGTTCACAGAAGTGCCCTTTTTTCCCCTGCTTTGTTGTGCAAAATGGGAAAACACCAAAGGGAGAATATTTTACTGAGTTAGGAGGAGCCTCCAAGGATAAGGCAAATGAGAGATCATTAAAAATATTTAAGTTCAATTATGCAGCACATACGAACACCGAATTAAATTCACATGTTCCTTTGCTAAAAGGACTTCAAATCTTGTTCCTTGAATTCTTTATGTACAAATTACATCCTCAAATGAGGACAAAAGCAACCTTTTTTTCTCCTCCCCTTCTCTCCAGCCAAAACACATGCATCTTGGCTAATGGAGCTATTTAATCCATGGTGAAGCGATTCAGGTGACCCAAGTGCACTCTGGCCTGAGAGCGTGAGCGGCCCGGCTAGCTCAGAGAGGTTGAGAGCGGGGCCCCAGACCGCTTTCATCAGGGCACCCTGCTCACACCAGGCCTCTCCCTCCTCTCCTCCCACCCCTGGCCCCTACGCTGGGTTTTTATTTAAACTTGACTAGTTTTCTGTCACGTTAGTGAGTGCAGACGGCTCATTGAGGTATCAGATGAACGGGCCCCAGACAAACAGAAGGAAACAGGAGCAGAGAGTGAGGACAAGTGATGTATGTCATTACATGGATGAGAAAGGGAACCATCTTCAAAAAAAGGAGGGGAAAAAAGAGGTATAATTGTCAATATTTGAACATGTGTTTTTAAAATAAGCTAATTTTATTAATTAACAAAAGGTGTGGGTGCTGGGCAAAATAAGCAAATGCTTCTAATGAGCTACAGATAAATACTAATTGAGCTGTAACTTACTCTATTGTAACTTTTGTTACAAGCAGTCCATCTTCTGGAAAAGAAAAAAAGATTTTATGTAGGAAAAATCTAGGGCAGAAGATTCTCTCCCCACACCCCTCATTTTATTTATTTATTTTAATTCTAGCAGGCCTGGACTCCAAAGCAATTCCTGATCAGAACCTGCAACGCAGTCTCTGCAGACGGAGCTTAAGCAATGGTAGTTAAGTGTAGATTTGGGGCATGTTGACTTCATTAAAACTACAAGCAACTTCAATTAATGAAAATAATTCAACAAAAGTTTGTGAGTTTATTAGAAAACTAATCTTGTCATCTTGCTTTGTTCCTAAAGACTCCGATAGCAGCACTTTTTAATTAAATGATCACGAGAAGAGTGAAAGGGGAAAAAAGTTATTTCCATCCAATTCAATTTAGCATTAGTGAACAATTACGCAATAAAGGATTCACACAAAAAGGACATGGAAGAATACAAGTATTAGAGTCCTTTTTTAAAAAGAATATAAGCTTTTATTCTGGTTGAATATGATATTCAAAACCAATACTTACAAAAGAAAAAAAACCAAAATAAAACAAACCTATGAGCAAGAAAGAGCTCCAGATTCTCAATACAAAATACTCTAATGCTAGTACTAAGGAAACCGCACACCATAAAACAGCTTAGTGTTTCAGCCAAACACAAACATCAAGTGGAATTTTTTAAGAGTACAACAAGTACAACTTGCATTGATAAGCTCAACACAGAAGAAGCACCTGCAATTACAAGTACAAAGGAAATTTTTACTTGGGAGATTTGACACCACTTGGTCGGATACACGCTACTCTATGTAAAAGTTAACATTGACAGCAAGACCCCGGGATTTTCTTTCTCAGTTGACAGCTAAAGAAGCAAATGCTAATTAAAAATAAAGCAGTGCTTGATGCATGTCTGTTCTCATAGGCCTCTAGAGTTTTCCTTGAGAAAGCCTATATAAAGACAGAGGTGGAGAAGCAAAGGAGACGCTCAAGTCCCCAAGTCTCTGTGTCAGCAGTCACTGTTAGAAATGAGAAAGTAAGAGAAGTAGTTCATGGGAGAACGTGGAAGAAAAACTGAGCATGGGGGGAAAGGAAGAGCTAATATAGAAATGAATAAACCTCCAAAAAAAACAAAACAAACAGCCATCGGTTGTGAGAAACAACTAGGTTGAGAAGACCCTAGGATCTCTTTCTCAGCACCAAACATGCAAGTCCGTGGCAGGAGTCAGGAGCTATTCTTATCAAGTAAGGAGCAAGTCAGATAAAATCATCATCTCATGTCAAGGTACAATGCAACTTAACTGAGCCAATTAACACTCACTAAAGATCAAACATATTTTTCCTATGAAAAGTTTCTCATGCATACGTGTCACAAGGATGACCTCTGAAAGCACACAGCTGAGATGTCAGTAATTCATAGCTCGTGAAAAAGCAATCTACTACGTAACCCCCCTACCATAAGAGCAGAGCAGATTTATGTATTCAACAGCAGAGTCCCATGAAAACTTTTAAAAGACAACAAATCAGTAGCCATCAGTTACATGGAACACATGCAGGTTAGCCTCAAAAATTCAAGCTTGAAAAGTAGACTATCGATCAGACAGATATGTGTAGAATTTATATAAACCCATATTGCCTTAGGTAGGGGCAGCTTGAATGGAGTTCGTGGGAAGAAAAATTGGTAAGAGAAGCCATTAGGAATACCACACACTAAACAAAACAAAACAATAAATCAGGAAACAGTGAAGCAGTTACAATCAGGTTTGAACCAATTAAGAAGTAATTGATATCATTGTTGGCTTTAATGTAGTATGACTGTTTAAGAGTGGCTCTATAAAGCTGTTATATACTACTGAGGACCAAAAGCCTGTCAGGAATTGTACAGTCACATAAAGCTCCCGTAATCTTCAATTCACTGTTCAGCTATATACCAGTAAGATTAGCAAAAATAATCCAAGAAAAACAGAAAGATGCTTTGTTTGTTTGCTTTCTCCAAATTACACCTGAATTTTAGGCTCAGTCCCTACACAAAATGCATTCCTGCCAAAAAGAGAGTGGGGCGGGGAAAAAGATACAATACCTGTAGGAGAAAAAAAAAAAAAAAAAAAAAGATATGAAATCAGATCTACCCAGAATCGGGAAAGATATCTTATTCTTTCTGGATAATGGTATTTTAAAAGCATATTTAAATTCTATTATGTTGCCGGCCCAAGGAATCGGGAGGGGATCACAGACGCAGACTCCATGTGAATTAGATCCTGATCCGTGAATCCTTTATTTAGCCCGAATAGCGTACTTATATACACAAGCAGAAGCAAGCTCTCTACACGCGTACAGCTACGATTGGTCACAGGCTACTATCCATGCATTTCTACTGCATTCAGTTGGTCGTGGATAACGGCGTGTATTCACACCATAGGTCTATGCACCAGTCCTTCTTTCTTACTGACAAGCTTAATCAAGGTTCTGTCTCGCCCAACTTTCTCATGCCTGCTGTTCAAGGACTACTGTTCACATTCCTTTAACTCAGGGAGTATCCGCTATCTTCTTTAAGCTCAGCTCCCTGCAGCCACTTCCCATGGGAAGGCCTCCGTTCCCTAGATATGTTCCTACATATTTATGTAGAAGAAGCTTCTGAAAATCTGAGAAGTCTCCAGAATTCAACTGAATGACAGTTCAAATGATATTTTATCTCCCTTTGCCCTAGAAGCAGAATAGCTTCCAAATCCAACACTTACTAGCAACTCTATTGCCTGCCTTCGTTGAGGTACTTGCAATGTTTGCCTGCTGGGGAAAGGCATTTTGCCTCACATTCCTGTATTGGAGATGGAAATTTCT
>VWPW01003415.1:0-10527 GCA_013389825.1 Crypturellus undulatus | reverse complement strand
GCCCCAAACTCCAACTCTCCATCCATCCGGGATATCAGTGCCCCTTCTCCTTGGGAAGAGCATCCCTACGGAAGGGGCACGCGCGCACCCGAGGTGGTTTTCTGGGAAGAGCGGGATGGCCGCGGAGCCAGCGCTGTAATTGGGTTAGCCACGCTCGTTTGCAGTAACAGGTTGCCGCTAATGAGGTTTAATTAAAACCATGTTCGTGGTGTCAGCAAGTTGAAATAAGGGGCAGCTATTAATATGGGGGGTAATTCTCGAGACAGAGGGCGGGATGGGCCGTCTGCTGGGATTTGGGATTTCTTCCCGCCCCGCTCCCGGCTGAGCCTTCCCACTTCTGTCAATGCAGACACTTCCACCCTGTTAGCCCAAGTTTTGTCTAATTTTAGAACCCACTTTCCCCCCATCCCACCAGAAGGTTCCTCCAGCGCTTGGCTTGGGGAGGAGAAGAGTTTTCCCAGCGTGGAGTCTAATGCACTGCTTTTTTTTCCCCATAAAAACGCAAGTTTTGGGCCCTTTGAACCTCTGGAACAGATTTTCCCCTTGCGCTTTCCCGCTCCTGGCGCCGCTCTGCGATTTCACAGCTCGTTCCAGCCGAGCTCTGAGTACATCTTGAGTGCTTTAGAGACGGCTCCTTCAGACTCCCTCCAGTTTCCAACGCACCAACGTAGCTGCAGGCAGCAGGACGTGCTCCCTTATTGGGTCTACGTTGGTCTGGAGACTCCAGTCTTCTCGTTCTTGGGTTTTCTTGGCCCAAAATCGCTCACCGAGGAGGGCTCTGCACACAGGAGCTCACCCGACCCCGGCTACCCATTCTATCGGGGTTATCTGTGACGGCGATGAAGACGAACAGCTCCTAACGAGGGCCTTTGGCCCGGGGTTGACATGGTGGCCGCGCGCGCCGCTCATTTGGCCAACGTTGGGTGGCGATGACCTTGGCTGGGGTCTGGAGAGAGGGGTCAGCCGACCCCGTGGTATCTACGGCAGATGAAAGATGCTGCTCAATGTCAAGTTGAGAAGATCAAGTTGAAAACAGTGATCTTGACACAGCCGCTTCCTTCTCCGGGAGCTCCATAAATCCACCAGGACAGAGGTCCGGGTATCTTCCGGACATGGAGAAGGCCCTCGGTCTTCTCCCTTCTCTGATAGCTGCATGTTTTCCTCTTAAGTTCACAGCTTTTATACAAATAAAGTATTTTATTCACCGGAAAAATCCAGAAATTACATTTTGTGGAACACATAGAGTGAACCCAAGGGAGAGCTTCAATCCCTGCCATTTTCCTAGGCAGCCCCCAGCCCACGGAGAGCTGGAACGCTCTGCTTCCCACTCCGTCCATGAAACATTCCCATATTTTTGCTGCAAATCCACCTTTCCAGGCCAAACTGCTTGCTGCTCTTGGCTTTTTGTCTCCCTCTTGTGACGGGTCCGGATGGGCACCTGGCTACTAAATCCCGGGTGTTTTTCCACAGGGAATTCAGCCCCTCTTGTATCCCAGCCCCAATATATCGGAGACTCATCCATCTTCCTCCCCAAGGCCGGGCTTAGCCGCAGCCATCAGCAAAAAGATCCCAGACGGGTCCGGGAAGATTTGTGGCTTTTCCCTCCCGCTGAACTCCGGGATGCAGCGGGCAACATTTGTTTCTTATTTTATTAATCGCAAGCGACGGGGCCGGGGGTTCGGGCCACACGACCGGAATACCGGCCACGGTAGGGGGACAAAACCTCTCCCAGCCCAAAGGAGGAGCCCGCGGGAGCTTTCGCTCTTTTCCTTTCTCTTTTTTAATTCCGCTCTCTTTTTGCACACCCAGATATAGGACCGGGCTCTCCGCTCCTGTAGCCACTAGATGGTGCCAAGAGAAAGAGCGTGGGCGCAAAGCGGGGGACCGCGGGGTGCCCAGGCCACCAAACCCTCTCCGAGCATCTTCCGAGCATCCTCCGGGCTCCGTATCCCCCCTGTCCGGTCCCTCCTCCGCAGGCATCGCAACGGGGAGCGTTTGCAGCCCGTCCCGGTGGCCTTGGGGCTGTTATTGCTGGCGTCACGTTACCGTCGCTGACCCCGCGCCGGGTCCCGCAGGGGCCATCGGCGGGAGAGGTCGGGACCCCAGCGGGAAGAGGGCCGCGGAGCTGCCGGAATCCCCCCTCTCGTCACCCGCGCGGTGGCCCCGGGTCACCGCAGGGCTCCGCGCGGGGACGGCCCCGAGGAGGCCCCGTCCGCGCGGCCGCAAAAGCGCCAGGTTGCAGAATCGCAACCCAAGGCGCTGCCGTTGCAAACGCCGATTTTTTTCTGCAATCTGCTTCAAAAAAAAAAAAAAAAAAACCCGTGGGGCTGCGGGCGGCCGCCTCGGTGCAGCGGGGCTTTTTCCTCCCCTTATCTCTCGCGTTTCACCTCCCTGCAAAGGGGAGGCTGCAGATGCAGCAGCGATAGGGTGCCCGTTGCCTCCTGCGCGTTGCCATGCACATAAAACTTAAAAAAATATATATACACGTATATATAAAAAAGAGCCGGCGCCGTGACTCAGACGGAGGTGCGATATCGGTTTCAAGCGCATGCGAAAACAGCTCCACGGCTCATTTGTGTTCACAGGGCGGGCTCGGAGCAGCCGTTTTTGCAAAAAAGAAGTCGCTCCAGGCGTTGCTTTCTGCATTTCTCGTCTTTTTGCACTGTATTGCACAGCAATAGGGGAAAAAAAAAAAAAAACTAAATAAAGTTCTGGCCCCAAAATCACTCNGCAGCCGTTTTTGCAAAAAAGAAGTCGCTCCAGGCGTTGCTTTCTGCATTTCTCGTCTTTTTGCACCGTATTGCAATAGCGGAAAAAAAAATAACTAAGTAAACTTCTGGCCCCCAAATCACTCCCCTAAGGGGCAAAGCGGCGGCTCTATCTATAGCAGCACGGTGAGGATAGGGCTGTTTTCCATGAAAAGCCGGGCAGGATATGACACACCGGGTGACTAGTGGGGATGATTGCATTACACACGGCTCCTCGCATAAAAAATAAACAAAAAACAAACAGCAACGTAGGGAGGGGGCTTTTTAAGCTGCATTTCTCCGTTCTCACCCTTGCTCGGAGCCTGGAAAAGCTGCTATTTTTTCCCTGGCAGATGGAATAAACCCTGGCACGGTGCAGAAGTGTGGTTTGGAGCTTGGGGGGAAAGAAAGGTGAACAAAAATAGCTATTTTCAACCCAAATCTGGCACAGTGCAAAGCACTGGAGGGCCCCAAACCTGTCTGGAGTGACACCCATGTTCCCAGTCCATAACTGCTCCCTTAAAAACGCCAGTGCTACTCGTCCATCCTTCTGCTTTGTCCCTCCATCCTTCCTCAGGGAAAAGCCTGAGGGTTTAATTTGAGGATCAACCCCAAAGTTGCTTGAAATCCCACCAGAAAGACTGTGTTTTTGGCCAACGTTTTCAAAAATCTGGCTCACATCCCTGCCTCCTCCTTCCACCAGGGAGGACAACTCCTTGCTTGGGTTCCTCACCCATGGAAGGAGCATCCAAGCCAAATTCCTGGCTTTGGGGACACTTTGGTGTGTCAGCGGGGTCTTGATGCTCTTGAGCTGATTGGGCAGAAGGTCCAATTCCATGACACGAAGCTGCCAAAGCGGAGCGTGGGCCTGTGCATCTCCTCATCTGAAGGGTCAACCTCACCGCGCTCCCAAGAGCAGCCAACATCCCCACTTGGACACTCTCCTATGGTGACACGGCCTCGGGGAAGTCCCTTTGGCCACGAGGACGCCCTGCTGCTCCCCAGGGTCATCCCGGTTTGTGCCGCAACCTCTTGGGAAGACCAGGACATCCAGGAGGACCCTTGAAGGTGCCTCCAAGCCAAGCGCCTTCCCAAGCATCTGTGTTGGGCATCTCCTCCTGCCTCCCTGTCCTTGGCGAGTCCCTATGAGGTCCCCTGATGTCCTCGGAGCCGAGGGGACACCTCAACACGTCACCGAGCGCCCTGGGAGCAGCCGAGGACGCTCCGGGCGCTTCTCCCTATCTCCCGCTGGAGACGGGAGCGCCGGGGCCGCGCGCGCGCCGGCGCCCTTGGCCGCCCTCGCTCCCGCGGCCTCTTCCGCCCTCCTTTTTCCCTATTGTTCGCCGGGGCCCCGGCCCTGACCCCGGGTATTTCTAGGACGCCGTTTTCCGGCGCGGCATTGTGCTTCCCGCCCGCCGGCGGCCCCGCGATGAGCCGGGGCGCTTCCTGGCCTTCCTGTTTACGGCGCTCGGGAGGAGCCGGCTCCGGCCACTCCTCGGAGCCCCTCGGCATCCCCCTTGCTCCAAGCAGCACCCTCAGGGAGGCTCTTTTTGGGATGGGAAACTCAACGCTCGGCGCCCGGGGGTTGTTTTTCCCTGTGTTTTTCCTCCCATCGATGGGAATAGCTCCCTCCTGGAGGCCGCTGTCACCTACCCCGGCGCCGTTATCGTGCGGCCCAGGGCTCGCCAGATGTTTCCTACGGTGGAGCGAGGCCCGCGGCCTCCGTCGGGAGAAACAGGCTGCACCAAGCAGGAAAAGCAAATATATATATAATTATATCTATATTTATGTGTATGTGCACGTATATCTCCTTGCTCGGTGCTGTAGTTGCACTGGAGGGACCTCCCGTGCGCATCTTTTATCTCCTCCTCTCCCATCCCGCCTTATTTTTTAATGGACTTAATAAAAATAAGGGAGCGCATTAGCCGGGGCCGGCGCATGTGTTTCGAATCACTCGATTTAATTAGCGTCTGGCTGATTAAAACTAAATGAAATCCCCCTTTGAGATGCCCGGTGGATGGCGAGGAGTCCGCGCGGCCACGGGAAGGAGTCGGGATTTCTCCGGACCCGGCGTGGGCATCCGGAGTTGGGAGAGGCTGGAGCGAGGAAGGAGCCGGCATCGTCTCACTTTAAGAGGGCCGCGGGATGCAGGCAGCGATTCCGATGACGGCGATTTTCCAGCCGCGCGGCCGTCGCTGCTGACGTCAGCGGAGTTGGATTACCTGGAAATCCAGGCCCAAAATGCGTTTCCAGGGAAAGAAGCGCAGGGAAAACTTCAGCCTTCCCGTTTGGAGCGGGTTCCCGCCGCATCCCTCACGCGATGGGGAACGGGGAGAGGGGGCTGCGAAAAGGGACCTCGCGAAGCGCAGGGAGAGCCGGAAAATGTGTCTCATCCCGTGGCTTCCCGAGCTTCATCCGGGTGGGAATTTGGGGAAAAAAAGGAGGAAAAAAGCATCCCCAATGCTGCTTTGGGACACCGCGTTGCAAAAGCTCCTTCCGCACGGGCTCGTCACCGCCCTGCAGGACTCATCCCTCCGTCACCGGGTCCTGCCTTATTCCCGATCCCAAAAAAAAAAGGCTCAGCCCTGGGGCGGGAGGAGGCAGAGGAGGGCGGCTCGGGGCCGGCAGCAGCTTCGGAGGTTTCTGCCGCTGCTGTTTCTATTTTTACTCCCTTCATGTTTTTCCAATTTCGAAACGCCGCTGCGAAAGAAGAAAAAAAAAATAACAGAAAAAAATATATAATAATAATAAAAAAAAGCCCTGCCTGGAATTTCTTTCATGCCCCGTTCCCAGTCCGTGTTTCCCAACGCGGCGGCTCGCGTTGACTCAGCGGGGCCGGGAGCCAGCTCTGGTTTCCATTACCCGCGCTGGATGCCAGGGAACGCGCTCCGGCCTCGCGGCACGCGGGGAATCGGGGCGCTCCGTGGCCGCGGGGGCCGCCGCGGGGGCCTGGGAGCCACCGCCGCTCCCAGGGTTTCGCGTCCGACTCCTTGGGGCTCGGAAGCCGGATCCCGCTTTTCCGCAGGGGGATAAAACGCGCAGATCCCGGGGTTTTGACGGAAAGCAGGCGTTTCTCCCAGAAAAAAAGTGGTCTGCTGGCTGCGCTGCTTCGAAGCGGAGGCGGCTTTCCCAGGAATGCAAATCCCGCCTTTTCCAGGCTTTCATTCACTAATTCCAACGCCCCCGACGCTGGCGGAGCCTCGAGGACCCCCCGGTCGCCGCGGGGGTCGGATGCAGCCCGGTTTTCCGAGCGTGCCGGGCGGGAAGCGGCAGGGCCGTGGCGCACGCGCCTCCTTCCTCCGTCTCCGTCCCTGGAAAGCGCCCGGCCGCGCTCTTCTCCATCCGGGATTCGCTTTCTCCCCATGCTCCCTCCTGGCTCTGCAAGCGCCGGAATCACCCCGGAGTTGGATAGGGAGGATGCGACCTCGTGGTCACTATTCCTACCCGGCAAAACGTGCTTCCCGACGCTTCCGGCGAGATTCCCGCCTCACGCCAGGGGAGAAAGTGGTGGGAAAGTTGCTCCGTTGGGAGCCCAGGCAGCTCCAGCGGCAGCTCCAGGCGGGAACAATGCTTGGAAGGGAAGGAGGGGAAGAAATAGCCTGGGATGAGGGCTAGGAGGATGCTCGGAGCAGCCCAGCGCACACGCGGAGGCGGAAAGAGCCCGCAGGGATTTCCCACGGAGCAGAGGGGAGCCTGGGCTTGCAAAAGAGGGTCCCTGGTTCCTTCCCATCCTCTTTTCCCGATGGAAAAGCAGCGGAGGGAAGGAGGGAGGGAAGGGAGGCGGCGGGGCCGATTGGAAACAGATGTCGGGCGCTGCGGGGAGCTGCCACGTCGCCGAGGGCACCGCGGGGGCGACGAGGACGACGAGGACGAGGAGGAGGACGAGGAGGACAAGGAGGACGAGGAGGAGGACGAGGACAAGGAGGAGGAGAAGGAAGAGGAGGAGGACGAGGAGGAGGACAAGGATGAGGACGAAGAGGAGGACAAGGAGGAGGAGGAGGACAAGGATGAGGAGGAGGAAGAGGAGGAGGAGGAGAAGNCCTTCCTCCGTCTCCGTCCCTGGAAAGCGCCCGGCCGCGCTCTTCTCCATCCGGGATTCGCTTTCTCCCCATGCTCCCTCCTGGCTCTGCAAGCGCCGGAATCACCCCGGAGTTGGATAGGGAGGATGCGACCTCATGGTCACTATTCCTACCCGGCAAAACGCGCTTCCCGACGCTTCCGGCGAGATTCCCGCCTCACGCCAGGGGAGAAAGTGGTGGGAAAGTTGCTCCGTTGGGAGCCCAGGCAGCTCCAGCGGCAGCTCCAGGCGGGAACAATGCTTGGAAGGGAAGGAGGGGAAGAAATAGCCTGGGATGAGGGCTAGGAGGATGCTCGGAGCAGCCCAGCGCACACGCGGAGGCGGAAAGAGCCCGCAGGGATTTCCCGCGGAGCAGAGGGGAGCCTGGGCTTGCAAAAGAGGGTCCCTGGTTCCTTCCCATCCTCTTTTCCCGATGGAAAAGCAGCGGAGGGAAGGAGGGAGGGAAGGGAGGCGGCGGGGCCGATTGGAAACAGATGTCGGGCGCTGCGGGGAGCTGCCACGTCGCCGAGGGCACCGCGGGGGCGACGAGGACGACAAGGACGAGGAGGAGGACGAGGAGGACGAGGAGGAGGACGAGGAGGAGGACGAGGACAAGGAGGAGGAGAAGAGGAGGAGGACGAGGAGGAGGACAAGGATGAGGACGAAGAGAAGGACAAGGAGGAGGAGGAGGACAAGGATGAGGAGGAGGAAGAGGAGGAGGAGGAGAAGAAGAAGGAAGAGGAGGAGGAGGATGATGACGATGAGGCCGCCTTCAGCCTCCCCAGAGCAGCTGGCGCGCGGGGACTTCCCCGGCACCCGCCGGCACCAACCGCTGCCGGCACCCAGGTGCGCGGGGCCGTATTTTTAGCTCCCATCAAGGCATAAATACATATAAATACACGTATTTTTAATGCTTAACCCGCCCCGCGTCCATCCCTCGGCGGCAAAGGAGGAGCCCAGCGACGCCGGCGCGTTATGAATTATTCCTCTTTTTTTTTTTTTTAATTTCCACAAGGTTTAAAATACGATAGGAAATAAGGCTACAGTAATATAAAAAACTCTCCAGCAAAATGATGTGCCAGCATCAGCGATTCGAACGAGCCCGAGCCCCTCCGGCGTTAAGGCTTCCATGGAGGAGGGGCTGCTTTTTGTATTCTTTTTAAAAAAAAACAAAAAAATAACCCAAAAAAACACGACACACGGACACACACACACGTCGCTACATCTCTAAGCTACCTCAGCTCAGTTATTTTTCTCAAAAAGCACCTGCTTTTTTTGCCTTTTCATTTTTTTTTTTTGCTTTTTTGTCATCTCGCTTTTAAAATTTCCCCCTCCCCCCCAACTTTTAAAAAATATAAATTATATGAAAATACACGTTGGAAAATAGTCGAACAGCACAATATAACAATCTCTTTTTTTCTTTTTTTTCTCTGTTTCTCAGCTTTTTAAAAAAAGAAATCCCATGTGTAAAAACAGAACAGAACAAAAAAAAAAGACATTTCGGTGATATTTTTTTTTTCAGTTTTTTTTTTACACTGAGGCAGTTAATTCCTGGCGATATTCCGTTATAACATATACGTATACATAGATTTATCCTTTCTTTAAAAACCTCTTTGGAATGTAGACAACCAGCTCGGCCGAGGCGCCGGGATCCCGGCCGGAGAGCGGAGCCGAGGCGATCCCAGCCGGCGCCGAGCTCCATGGAAAACCCCTCGGAGAGGATTCCCGTGGGTTCAGGTGCTTTTCGGGAGCAGATGCTGCTTGGCGGGGAGAGGAGAGGGAAAACTTTGGAGGTTTTTATGGATCCGCCGCTTTTTGGCCCCATTTTGGGCCTCTCTTCTCCTCCCGCTCTTGGGAATGGCGAAGGAAAAGCGAGCGGCAGCCTCCAAAGCCAACGGGTTGGCAAATGTCCAGTGTATGAACCCCCCTGTCCCCCCTGGCATGGGATCCATCCGGGATCGGCTGTGCCAGCACTTTGGGAATCTTTAAGGCAAACCAGCGCCTGGCCAGGGCGCTCCCTGCACCTGCATTTTCCCAGCCGGAATAAAGCGTTATCCCTGTTTTCTGCCTGCAAACGGCCCCTGGGAATGCTGCAGGGGGGGAATTTTACCTCCCGGCAGCAGCTTCCCTTTTTATTCCCTTTTGGAGCAGCTCCTTGCGCCTTCCTGCGTGCTCCCTCCTCGCTGATCCGGCCTGCGCCCAGCAGGATCACAGCAGCCCTGGGCTCCTTCCCTTCCCAAAGCGCCGTCCGGGAGCAGAGCTCACGCTCGGCCCCCTCGTTCCCCCTGAAAAAAAGGTCCTTTTGGCTCAAATTCATAATACTGACTTAAAAAGAGAGCGCCCGGAGGCGCGCGGGGTTTCTGCGGCGCCGGCTCCGGCTTCGCGCGTATCCGAGGGAATCGGGACACCCGGCCGTAAAGATAGAGCTGGTCAAAACAGGAAAGGAAAAGGGGAAAAAAAGTCATTTCCCCCAGCGCCGCGCAGGTTCCTCTCCAAAAAATAACAGCAAATCCCGTTTGGAAAACGGGGAAGGGCATTTTCGACACGTTTTGGAAAGCCGCTGCGTGCGCAGAGGGAAAAAGACACGGAAAAGACCTATTTTGACCTATTTTTAACAACAATAAAACAAATAAAGCGCTTTGGGGGCAATTTCAACCAGCTTTATCAGCAAGCAGGGGATCCAGCCAGCATCCCTGCTATCCGGAGCTCCCGAATCCCGAGCGGGATTTTCCTTTCCATCCTTTTTTTTCCCTGCTGTGCTAAACCTCTCTGCTGGCGCGACACGAACGGACACACACGCTATTGCAATACTGAGACCATCGTAGAGCTTAAGACTATCTGAAACGAAACGTAAAAAAATGAATAAAAAAAAAAAATACTGGCACAAAATTTAATAAAATAAACTTTTTAAAAAACTTTTTAAAAATAATAAAAAGGCTTGATCCCTCCTAGCGAAGAAAAAAAATAAAAAATAATCTGCTTTTTGCAGAAAAAGGAGACCATGGGCGGAAAGGCAACGTAGCAAGAAGGATTCTTCCTTTTCCCTATTGCCCTTCCCCAAAGCAGGAGTTTCACTCACTTCTGTTTTCCCTGTTTTCCCTCCCTGCAGAAAAGAAGGAAAAGGTTTCAAATCCTCAAATCCCTAAGAATATTGCCATTTCCTGACCTGTCAGTTTGTTGCACGAAAAACACAATAACCGAAGGGATCCCGTTGGTAATCCTTGTCCTAAACATCAAGGCGTGGGGAAGGTTTGGCTGTTTGGTTTTTAAAGTGAGCTACATTTTTTTTTCTCTAAAACTCAGAGTTTCATCCCTAAAAATAAAAAAAAACCCGTCTTGGATCTTCCCCCGGATCTTCCTCTCTCTGCCCCAAAATTGGGCTTTCCTTTGCGTCCAGGTAAAAGCTCCGACTCTTCCGCCACCCTCTCTCCCAACATCCTCAAAGCATCGAGACCCGGTTGCTCTTAGAAAAATAGGAATCAAAAAATTTAAAAAAAAAAAGGATTTTGAAAGAATTTTTTTTAAAAAAAAGAGAATTAAAAAAAAAGGAAAAAGAGTCCCGGCCGGGGCTGGCTTCACTCGTCGGCGTCGGGCTTGACGTCCAGCATGGCGTGGAGCTCCTCGGGCGTGTAGCCCAGCAGGCTCTGCAGGTCGCACACGAAGCGGTAGACGTAGCGCTTGCCGGCCGTCTTGTGGATGATGTTCTTGTCGTAGTAGTAGCGC
>VWPW01003414.1:0-17949 GCA_013389825.1 Crypturellus undulatus | reverse complement strand
CGCGGGGCCGGTACCGAGCGCGGCGCCTCCCACCGGGCGCGGGCCCGGGCTGCCTCCCGCTCTCCGCCTTCCCGCCCTCCGCCGCGGGCCCGCGCCTATTTCCAGAGGCGCCTCCCGCTCCGTGCCGCCCCGGGGCAGTTCCACGTCCCTGCTCGGTCCCTCCGCGCCGGGGCAGGTCCTGCCGCGCGCTCCGCGCCGGTTTCGCGCACAGGCTGCAGTAAAGGCCCGTGTGGCCCAATCCACCCTCGCATAAACACCAGCGGGCCGCGCAGCGGGCGCGTGTTCCCGGGAACGTGTTACCCGAGGCCTTAGCGGTGTCGAAATCACTTATTAGTGCATTAGAGTTATTCCTGCACGGGCAACACCGTAATCGGGACAATTTTCCTTTGCTTTGTAGCTTCACTTGGAAGAGTTGAAGTCGGACTCGCAGACCTGCCCCGATAGCGACTCTGACAGTGGCCAGGGCAGCTGCGAAACGGGCTCCCCTGGTCGCCTCCCCACGGGGCCGGCAGCCCTGGATGACCGAGGTCTGTGGCGTTCTGTAACCCGGGCCTGGAGGAGACGGGCTCCGGAACTTTATTTTTCATTTCGCAAATAACATTTTGTCAAGTTACATTTATGTAATCTTTGGTCTTGTGAAAGTCACACAGTTTTGTTAACNACTCTGACAGTGGCCAGGGCAGCTGCGAAACAGACTCCCCTGGTCGCCTCCCCACGGGGACGGCAGCCCTGGATGACCGAGGTCTGTGGCGTTCTGTAACCCGGGCCTGGAGAGGATGGAAGCTTATTCTTCATTTCGCAAATAACATTTTGTAAAGTTACATTTATGTAATCTTTGATCTTGTGAAAGTCACACAGCTTTGTTAACCTCTATGAATCCAGACTGCCCGTTTGGTTGCTCAGAATGTTGGCAGAGAGAGGTCTGCAGACATCGAAAAGCAAATCTTGAGGTTCAAAGAGATAAATAGCATGTGAATCTTAATTGCTTATTTTTCTTTCATGTTTTGTTTAATCTACTTATTGTGGGCTATTTTTTAGTAATAGTCCCTAAAATAGTAATAACTATTTGTGAATGGATTTTAACTTTTACTTATGTCTGAAAACCCATAGCATCAATTTGGGTCAAATGTATGTTGCATGGTGGAAAGAAAGTGGGTTTTGAAAACTCAAGCTGAAGTTATTTTGCTGTAGTTGTTGAAATCTGTGAAATTTAACAGGTTTTATATGTAGGTTTGTATTTAAGTGATTACTTATAAATGGAGTTTACCTTTCTATAACACGTATCTCTTTTTTTATCTGTATATATTGTCAGATTCAGAGGAAGAGATTTTTGTAAGTAAAAAGGCAAAAAGTAAAAGGTTGCTTCAAGACAGTGAAAGTGAAGGTGAAGAAGAGAGCAGCTCTTTTAGAAAGGATGACACTCTGGATGGAGTCTGGGAAAATGGAGAAGAAAAGGAGAACACTCCTGCCCAGGGGAACAAAAAATCCCGTCGAGTTCGCCAAGGGCTGCTGGATAGTGACGACAGTGACGCTGGGGACCACCTGCATACTGAGAACCTTGAAAAAAGCAAGAAGTCTGGATTATCTGAGAATGAGCCAGGAAAGGAGAAACTCCTAAAATCTGTGAAAAAACACAGAAAGAAAAAACATGATCTTGGAGAAGAGACAGCCAAAAAATCTGTAGGAAAATCCCGGAGAAAGGAGAAGGAAAGAAGGGCTGAATCCATTAAACAGCTGAAAAAAGGAAAGAAGCCTAGAGCAGAGGTACATATTTTTGACAGAAAATCCCAAATGTTTCCCTAATTAAGTTACACTTTCTATTTCTGCATTTGGCTATTGTGTTTCAGTGCTTCAGCATCTCTTTTGTCTGCTTAATTATAGCAGATCCGATGTCCACAGAGATCTATAGTTCTGCTATATGAAGGTGCTAGTTGTGTTTATAGGGAAAGTACAGATCCTAACGCTTGGGAAGTCAGGCAGGGATGATGATGATGATGATGGGTGTCTTGAGAAAGAAAAGGTTAAAGAGAGGAAAACTGGTAGAGGTTTGTGTTGGTCTGGTAATTCTGTGGTCTTAAAAACAACATGTTATACTTTAGGTTTTTCCTCTCATTCAACTCATCAACGTTAGTTAAATGACATCAAGATTTCTTTTTGTCCTGGTGCAGTTATAAGACTGCATCACAAGTTGGAAGCAGATCCCTAGTCTTAATTCATTTTAAAGACTGAAGAGGAACTTCTGAACTGAACTCTGCAAATTCCTTTTTTCCTTAGGACAAGCAGGTAGATGGTGGGGAGACGTATCCTTTCAATGACAGCGGGTGTCTTCTTGATGACAAAGAACTTTTCGATAATGGCTTAGAAGAGGAAGGGGAAAATGATTCCCTCCCAGAAGATGAGGAGTCACTAGAAGCAATACGAGCAGCAGTGAAAGACAAAATTAAAAAGAAAAAGGTAACGTTGGATAGTAATGTTATTGATAGGAAGTATTTTACCTGAGTAGGTACCAGTTGTTTGTTTGACTTGTTTGTTTGCTGCTATAACCAAGAGGCCTTTTGTTCTTGGGGAAAGACAGATGTTTTCCTGGAAAGATAACACTGCAGTAAAAAATGTGGAAATCTACCAGGAAAATTATGCAGCATTTCTGTTTTAATGTTTATGTTGAGCAGTGACGATACAGTGCAAAGATTTGGGGATGTTGACTTTTTGTCCGTGGTAGTGCCTGTGTATCTATTGAAACAAATAAATCTCCTCTTATGCCCTGTAGAACAAAGAGCTGTTTTCTGAGAGTGAAGGTTGTAAAAGTGTGTTTGATGATGAGAATGAAGAACCCATATTAACAGAACCAAAAAGAAAGGTAAAGTATTCCTTCAAAAAAAAATTAAAAACTCTCACTGTTTGTTAAATCGACTCTCCTTGGCTGTTTATTTTGTGCTGTTCTTCTAGAACTCGCTATTTTGGGCTGGTTTGGTGTTATTTTCCTTTTTAACTGGCTGTGTTAGTCTGACTTCTTCCTATTTGAAAGAGGTCCGGAGGAAAAGTATTTAGAAAGTATAGGTGGAGACCCATGTTTTGCTCTGTGACTTCAGAGGCCTTTTTTTCTTTTCTCAAGGAGCGGAAAGCAGCAAGGTTAAGTAAAGAAGCTATTAAACAACTACACAGTGAGAGCCAACGACTCATTCGAGGTAAAAATTAAATTCTTTGTAAGTAGAGAGATCCTATTAGATATTCAAGGGAGAAATTGAAAGAAAGTATCTGAGAAGTGAGAACTTGCTTTTACATAGCATGAATTATTCAGGGTTAAAGGCTGCAAGACCATTTTTTAATCAAGGACCTGTTTAAAAGTAACCTTGTAATTAAGGAAAAAATCCTGCTGCAAACATAGTATCTCATTTGTGCCTATAAATTTGTCTTTAACTAGTGATGTAAAGTTAGTTAATATTTAGTAAGTTAGATGTAATAAAGTCCTGCCATTCTAATACTAACACACAGTTGTTTTCCTAATGAATTCGAGGCATGTTGCAAATTTATTCTTCAAGACTGTAGCTGTTGGAACTCTCCCCAACAGCTCTATTCCAAATTAAAGTTTACTGTTTGTGCCTTTGCTGGAAAATACTTCTCAAGCTCCTTTGAACTTTGCAGTTACCAAATCAATGTGCAGTATAATGGCTTTGATTACATTTTTATTTTCTTTCACCTCCTTTCTCTGGCAGAGTCATCTCTGTCTCTCCCATATCATGTGCCTGAAACCAAAAGCGTTCATGAATTCTTCAAGTGCAGACCTCGACCAGTGTGCCAAGGAAATGCCATGTTGTTGCTGAAGTAAGGACTTGAGACTTTCTCTTTTTTTTTTTTTTTTTTTTATTTTAACTTTTTTTTTCTTTTAAGAAAGTGGTTTCTTTCCATCTGTTTTTGTTTGTTTTGTTGTTTCATTTGTCTAGACCTCTCCTCTGCTTTGACAGTAGCCATGCTAACAAATGATCTATTTTCTTCTGCGTTTGTTAGGTCCACAAAATATCAGGCCTTCCTAGATGAAGCTGCAGGGACAAAGAATGTGAGCTCAGACCACAAAGATGGGCAGGCAGGAGGTGATCAGCCAGCGGCGAGGGAACCAGAAACAGGCCTGGGCAGAGATGGTAATACCACCACGGACAAACCTCCTGCTGACCAGGGGGAGAACGTGACAGAAGAAGGGGCTGAAAAGCTCAATCAGGGTGATGATGACGGTGATGCTCACACAGTTAGGACTGTAACAGCTGCTAATAATTCAGAAGAGCAACATTCTCCTGTCCTAAGCACTGACTGTAGTGAACAAAAGGAGAATGAAGTTCCCCTGGCGGTTGGAGAAAATGTCCTTGAGCAAAGAGACAAAGTAGCACCAGAAGCAGCTTGTGAAGAACATGATCAGCAAATGGCACCTAGATTGGTGGCAGAGCCTGAAAAAGTGAGGAAGTCCAAGCTGGATAAACTTCGAGAACTGGGGATAGACCTGTCCATCAAGCCAAGGATCTGCACTGACAATGAATCCTTCATAAACCTTGATGAATCTAGTTCAAATGAAGGTATGGTGGTTGTTGTAACCAACTCAGATCTGCCCAACTCGATGGAAATTTAATATTACCTAATATCAATTGAACTCAAGTTACAGTAAAATATAGTGCAGTAACTTGTATTATTAAGGAAATAGTGTTTCTTTTACAACACTAAAATGTTTAAAGTTTTTAATTAACTTCCTGGGACATATTCACATCCTACTCTTGTTACAACTTTAATGCATGATATTGCTTTTTTTTTTTTTTTTTTGGCTCGTGTAAATGTTATTAAATTAACTTTGAAACTTTATTAATGTGTATTTAAAGAATTGGAAGCCTTGAAAGCACGCTTCTTGAAGCATACTCTTCAAACATCAAAACCTAAAGTTGAACGGACCATAAACATGAACATTATTCGTAAGGAGACGACAGCTGAAGGAAAAGAGGAACTAAGAGCAGATGTGGTACCAGCGGTATTAGTTGCAGAAAGCCGAGATGAAACAGTCCACACCAAGCCAGGTAGGTCTGGGAAGAGAAGTGGTGAACTTTAAAACACTGCCTTTTTTGTTTTTCTTTCCCCTCCCTCATCTCACTAACTCCCCACTCAGCCTCATGAAACACAGATGAAATAATTTTTATCTCTAGAATTAGTATGCATTTGTTTCTAGAGAGAGAGAGACCTCTTAAGTAGTATTGGTCATTGAAGATTGCCCTAAGGCAGTTTTTTGCAGCTAGTTCTCTGAATTCTTTTCCATCTGTCTCAGTATTTTATAAAAACATTTACAAATAGGTTCTCTTCCATCAATGCTCTGAAAATAACTCTCATATTCTTTCTTAATAGAAGTTTTTATATTTATATATTTGCAAACGCAGCATGTACAATGTGACTGTCACATTAAAAGAAACAGATTATTTGGCTGGTACTATAGGCATGTATTATTTTTAGCTGCTCTTAATTATCTCATGTGCTGTAGCACATCTGCCCATGGCAATTGGAAGCTGTTGTTCCCCAAAGACACAGTGGAGAGACAGACCCTGCTCGTTCAGAGGACTGTGCCAGTGGCATTTATGGATAATGAGGATCTTGATTGTGTTGCCTCTCTAAGGGGGCCCCACTGAAGGAAGTTAGGTGCTCTAGTTCTTCAAACTGCCAGATCAATTCATAAAAAGACACTTTAAAATAAGCTATTTTTTAATTCTCCTTTTTGTGCTCATATTTTTATTAAATTGGATACTTGAAGGCAATAAAGTTTAAGGATTCATTGTAATACATCTAATGCTTGTTCACATCTTTTTAGGTGAAAAGCTGCAAGTGTTGAAGGCTAAACTCCAAGAGGCCATGAAACTCCGCAGGATTGAGGAACGTCAAAAGCGGCAAGCCCTGTTTAAACTAGATAATGAAGACGTGTTGGAGGAAGAAGAGGAGGAGGAGGAAGAGATGACAGATGAGTCTGAGGAAGAGGAAGAAGAAGGCAATCATGAGGTTTATCAGCAGCATTTTTGCATAATTTGGTCAAGTTATCAGTTTGACTGATCCTTTATAATTAAAGGAAGATTTATATGCTATTGATATTGGGGGAGTTGGTGAATAGCTCTGCAGAGTTTGAAGAGTTGTTACGATTAGAACAGTCAGGATTTTGTTTCCGTGTGTTAAAACTTTTCTTGTGTAAGTGTGCATGGAAGTAGACAGGTCAAAGCAGGGAATGCTATGAACTGATTTTTTTTTTTTCCCCCGCTAAAGACTGTAGAATTTCTCCTTGGAGAGGCAGAGGAAGATAATGAAGATTTAGAAGACGGAGACATTGAGGATGGTGATAAAGAAACTGATAAAGAATCAATTGATGGAGAAAAGGTGGATAAAACTGTGCACTGTGATTCTGTTCCCAAGCTACCTTCAACAGAGTCTACACTGATGCTATTTAAAGACAGCTCCTCCAAAATGGGGTAAATGAGTCCACCGTTAGAAATGGTGGTTAAGCAATTTTAAATCTAATGTACATGGTAGATAGTTTGGTTTTAATGCAAGCATTAACATGCTTTACTATAAGCATATTTTTTTTAAAGTGCTTTATATGCACTTATATATTTTTTTTTTCTATCCAGTTCCAATAGTTATGTGTGCATCCATATGTATTTTGCTAGAAAACCAAATGACTGTTGCTATGGTGAGAATTTGTTATTTACTGTGTGCAGTTCTATGTGTTACTGTGGTTTTTTTNTTTTTTTTTTTTTTTTTTTTTGCTGTTAGATTTGATTAAGGAATAGACCTTTATCTTGTACATATTAGGAAATATGTTTTATTTATTAAACTACAGATACTCTCTTCCTGATGAGAAACTTGAAATAGAAGAAACTGCAGACAAAGGACCTACCAAGTTGGGTAAAGCATATCTACTATCATAGCTATTGTTTGTTTTGAAAGCGGCACATACAGAAGTTTCTAATTGGGTTTGCAGACAAATATCTGAACGTTTTACTGGACCACAGATGACATTGGGTAACGAATATGACACTTCTGCAGAAAGGCAGATACTTGGAGTTGCATTAGTACAAGTTTCAAACTAGAATACTCTGATATGGTGCTAGAGATCTCAGTAGAAATGTTGCCTTCAGTTTTGGCATTGCGTTTTGATAAGATGTAAACACCCTGCACAGTAGATGAGCAGGATATAACTTTGAAAGGAATTCATTCATTTTGTCTAGAAAGGAGACCAGGGTAAAATATTAGAAGATGTCATGAAGAAATAGCATATAGCTGTTTCTCCTCCTGCCTGCATATATTATAGGAAGAATTTAATTAATTTATGGTTTGCCTAGAAACTGGGAAATCTTTCTATTAATTTAAGCATTATATTAAAATACTTACTTTCTTTTCAGAAGATGATGATTCGTTTTCTCTGCCAACACCGGCAAAAGATAACAGCCATAACAGCAGCTTCGAGCTGATCGGCTCCATGATCCCGTCGTATCAGCCCTGCAACAAACAGATGTCGCGCGGAGGGAATGTTTTATCTTCAGCAGGAGGTTTCAGGTCACCCTCCCCAGGTTTCTTCAAAACGAGCTTCATCAGCTCTGCTTCCAAGGTAAGATTCTCAGTCCTATTAATGCCTTTTGCTAGCACAAAGGATAATGAATAGGTGTATTTAATTTTGCCATGTATGTTCTCAAGTCTGTTTGTTGTGTATATTTTTAAGTATACGCACATGGGCTACGCAATAGCTGAAATGTTTTATCTAATTCTTGCTTTTGATTTCTAGGGTTGCAAAGCAAATATTTTCTTTGTTTTTTACATTCCCTTGTACAGAGCTCAGGAAAGATGTCTGAGCCCTCTCTTCCCATAGAAGATTCCCAGGACCTGTATAATGCTTCTCCTGAGCCCAAGAGTTTATTTCCAGGACCTGGAGAGTCACAGTTTCAATTTTCTCTGGAAGATGACACTCAGAGCCAGCTGCTTGATGCAGACGGGTAAGTTAAGGTGTAAAGGATGGCATTTTATGTTTTTTAACTGAAATAGCACACATAAATTAGCACTTGAGATCTAGAGGAATTCTTCTAGGTTATGTAGAGCAGTCATAGAGTAAAAAGCTCATGTTCTTTTGTGCTTTGGTAACATTTTCAAGATGTGTTAATTAAAGAAACGTATCAGAGGCAGTTATTCAAAAAGCAAAAAATGAATCTGAAATGAGATTTGGGTGTGGAACCCCATAATGTTGCTTGTACAATAATCGTATCATGGGAAGTTTTCTGGAGAAAAGCTCTGCTAATGGTCAAAATATATTCCTGTATGGTTTTTCTAATCAAAGAATTTTTTTTTTTCCAGGTTTTTGAATGTTGGACATCATAGGAATAAATATCAGTCATCAAAACATCAGCTGACGCTAGCTAGTATGGATGAGAATGCAATGGATGCCAACATGGAGGAGTTATTGGATTTGTGTTCCGGTCAGTTTAGCAGTCAAACCGATCATGTGCCAGATACAAACAGCGACAAAAAGCAGGACATGGAAGAGCTGCTCAATCTTTGCTCGGGAAAATTTGTATCTCAGAGTACGTCCTGAAATGCGCTTCCTAACTTTGCTGATCACCTGTTCTTTAAGCTTTACACTAACATATACTTTAGTTCTGAGCACTAATGCAGAATTTAGAGCTTTTGAGAGCTCTGAGAGCTTTTAAACAATTTCTCACCTTCATAAGTGCATATTAACCTGTCATTTCTAAGATGCTTTCAGATGTTGTAGGAACTCGAGCATCTCTGTCGAAAAGTTGCCCTTCTTTTTTTTGTAGCAGGTTCTCCAGCATGGGCATCTTCAACATCTTCTAAGGCTGGAAAAGACAGTGACGTGGAAGATCCAATGACAGAAGCTCTAGCACTTTGCTCAGGCTCCTTCCCAACAGACAGGTTAGTCTCCACTGGTGAAACTGCAAAGGCATAAGGGTGTTTGACAAAGGGATAGAGAGGTTTAACAAGTGGGGAACGTTAAAGGAACCCAAGAGGAATCATGGGGAACAGTAAATGCAGAAATTGGTATTTGTCCCATGATTTCTGCAAGGCGGGATGTGAGGACTTGAAGCCTGGATTCTTGAAATCCCCATGAGTGTTAAAGCTATAAAAGTGCTGAGGCTGCGAGAGCGTCGCTCTTCAGACCGTTTCTTAGATAGCGACCAGAGACCAACTGACGTGACAGCCGCGGTCTTGCTCTGAATCCCTGCGGAACTATTGGCATTGCTCAAATGAAAGCAGGTATTTCTTTCATTATTTTTCCCATAGGGAAGAAGATGAGGGAGAGCAAGAAGAACTTGGTGAATTTCAGCTAGTGACGGATGACAATGCCTTTGATAGTGAAGAGGTAGGACCTGATGGAACACAGTGGTTGCTGCAGAATTCCCACTGTGTTAAGTGTGCAAATCACTGAAAATATCTGCGTAATGTTCTGACATACTGGATGAAATGTCTTTGCTTACCAAGTCCTTTGCAGAGCCTGGGATGTTTTATTCCCTGTTTATTGATCGAAGGACAAAGGAGGCTGACGTTTCAAAGCAATCTCCTTGCAGAAGTTCCTGTGTTTCTGAAAATGTTTGTTTTTAATAGGATGAAGCAAACGAGGATGGTGATGCTGAAGAGGCAGAAATTAGTGATGAAGATGCTGAAGAGGCAGAAATTAGTGATGAAGAAGAACGACTGTTGAGACGTAGACAGGGCTTGAAGAAAAATCTGTAAGTCTTTTATCTTGAAAAGAATATTAATAGCACAAGAATTTTAATCTGTAATTTCTCTCCCTACCCCCGCCTTAGTGGCTTAAGCACAGGTGTTTATGTGACCGGTTTTTGGTTTTATGTTTCAGTGCTGTTGGGTTGCATGAGCTTAACCATGTTACTAGTGGGCTACAGAGGAGCTAGTAACATTTAAAATGGAAAGCAAAAGGCTGGGATGAAAGTCTGAAAGCCTTTGGATTGGAAGGGAGGAGAGTTGCTATAATTCCTCTTTTTTTTTTTTTTTTTTTTTCTTACAAGTAAAACCTCTAGTTGGCAGCTGTCATCTTCTCCTAGGTAGGCAACAGGCAAGAAATTGGGGAGATGGGAATAATCTATATTATTGCACATTGGCAGGTTGTGTTTGTGAGTGTGTGAGAACTTTAGTGTTAGTCCTTTCAAATACTGCAGGTGAGTCTTAGTTTCTCTTCTATGATACGTGCTCATATTTATCTCTTGCTTTCAGAAGATTTGTGTGGTGATTACAGGTCTGCCTAAGTAACTCTTTTAACATTCTTTTATAGAAAACTACAGGATTTCATGGAAGATGAGGCAGAGTTGTCAGGAAGTGATGTGGGAAGTGAAGATGAATATGATGGCGAAGACCTGAACGAATATGAAGAAGACGTTATTGATGAGGAACTCCCTACTGATGCAGAATTAGAAAATCAAGTCCAGAAATTACACATGTCAGTGACAATATTAATATACGTTTATGTGTGTGAAGGGGCTCTCGGATATAATTTGGACTAATCCCCAATTTTTCCTGTGTTTTAATAGGAAGGCAATGCTTGATGATGACAAGCGTCAGCTGCGTTTCTACCAAGAGAGGTATCTCGTTGATGGGGACCTGCACAGCGATGGCCCTGGCAGAATGAGGAGATTCAGATGGAAGAACATAGGTGCCTTTCTGCTCTGTAGTCAGTAAACGGGGGTGAGAGATTGCAAAGGGCCATGGCACGCAAGATGGAAACCTGCGTAGCAGGGCCTGAATGTTTCCTTTGGAAATAAGCATTACTGCGTCTTTCCATAGTAAGAGCGGTACTTACCTGTGTTTAAATCAGGGCAAATGGTTCTAATCTTGTCATATGGTGCTCCCCAATGCTTTCTGTAGGTGCGTTTCTGCTGGTCTTTTGTCTCTTACTTTGCTAAATGTTCTGGTTCCATATGTCATCCATCTAAAATGAGAGAAAGCATTCTGTGTGTAATCCCCTTCTGCGACACGTTCTCCAAAATAGTTTAGAAAAGATAATTATCTTCTCTTCTTGTCTAGATGATGCTTTACAGATGGACTTGCTTCAGAGAGATTCAGATAATGATGATGAAAATGAAGAGCTTGATGAGACAGAGGCAAAGTGGAGGAAAGAGCGATTTGAGCGAGAACAGTGGCTTCGTGAGCAGGTATTGGTTCGTTTCTAGTAAGGCATCTTGCTTCTTAAAATCTGGGAAAAAATACTGTTCATAAGTTTATTTTGAAAATATAAACAAAGATATGTTTAGTACTTTTACAGTCACTATCAAAGTTAGAATGCATTTCTTGTACTGGGAGCATAACTCCATGTGTTAAAGTTCAACGTTAGGTCAGCCCTGTACGATGAATGTGGTGGTGTTGTTCATTGATGCATAGAATAAAGATGATAAAGTATCTAATAAATTGCAATAAGCTTTTTCAATAGAAAATAAAAATGAATTTTATATATATAAGTGTATACATATAAATGAATGTTATGAAAGGGCGTGGTGTACTTGAGTTACTGAATTCAAAGTTCATTCTTAGTGTAACCTTTTCAGTTTAACAAAGTACCTTTTCTGCTACAGAAGGAAAAAAACAAAGAGGAGGAGGAGGAAGTTGGTGAAGATAGCCAATTTATGAAACTAGCAAAAAAAGTAACTGCGAAGTCCCTACAGAAGAAAGGTAGGTTTATTTCCTATTGAAGTGGCAAACAAATGAGAAAGATTAACTTCCAGTTTTTGCTACCTACTCTCCAGCATCTATCAGTAGTATAATTTCATGTGGATTGTTTTTATCTGTAGTATTTATAATTGGTTGTCAATTCTGAGATCTTTAGTTTGATATAAAATTTACTTTGATAGAAAGTTATATTCTTTCACATGAAGTTCAAAAATTGACATTCTCCTCTCTATCTCTGCTAGCAAGCCCTGTAGTAGTAGTGCAAGAAACAAAATTGTTGTCCACGAACCCGTTTGAAGCATTCAGACCTGCCAGTGATGTCCAGGTTGGTAATGGTTTTTGAAGAATGCTAAGTCAGCTAATTCTGGATTCTGGCTATCAGTGCTTTGTATAGTAGTGATAAAATACCCAGTAAAATGTTGCTAGGAGGAAGTATTTTCTATAAAGTATCCTGCTAAAAGAGTTGTCATGGCTGGCTGTGTGGCCTAATGCATCATTTCTTTGTTCTTCAGCTGAAAAATGGATCTCTCTTAAACAGACCTAAAGCTGTACTTCAAAAACTAGCAGCAATGTCAGAACTTAATCCAAATGCTCCTCGAAATTCAAGGAATTTTGTCTTTCACACCCTTTCTCCAGACAAGAGTGAAGAGGCAAAGGAGAAATCAAAACTTCAGGTAAAGATTTTTATGGGCATGTATTGTCAGTTGTGCAACATTTTGCTATGTTCTGTTACCAAATTATTTAAGTATACTGATGTTAGACATTACCAAGCAGTTAGCAGCATTAGTATCTTAAATATTTTCAGTTATCTTCAGTTGTGCAAGTATGTGTTCTCACATCAAATATGTGCATTCATAACCCAGAATTTAAACTGTTTGGAGATTTTGTATTTACTAATGCATCCTTCTCTTTTATAGGTGAAGAAGAGAGGTTCTACTACAGTAATAACATCCCAGACCAAGCGGCCCAGGATTGACAGCACAGCACAAATGAGTAAAAGTCGGAGCATATTCCAGTACTTGGAGAGCTGAATAGTTTGGTTAGGGTCAGAAGTTATATCTTGTCTGCCCGGTGCAGTTTGGTTTGCAGATCTCTACTAACGATCATCCGGGGAGAAAGCTAGTGCTACACATTCTTCCCTCTGTTTCCACTTAGCAAGTTCCAGCAATTTCCAGGCAATGGTCTTGATTACTCCCTTTAGTCTTTCTCAGTGTTCCGTGGCGAACAGGAGAGCATGAGATCCATGCTTGGATTGGAATGAAATGCTAACTTGATCTTAGCCCGAGCATTAAGGAAATTTACACTACTGTATACCATCCTCACAACCTCAAACGCTGCAAAAATACCCCTTCGTTACTGAAAATACCATTCCTGTGATAGGGATGCTGCAGAGATGCTGCAGTTAGTTTAAAGCACAGGTGGAGGAGGTAGTCCTGCAGTTCTGAGTAAGAAAGAAGTAATGCTAAATACAGCAGGACATACGTGTAGTCCCTTCAGTGTCTTATTTTCTCTATCATCAAGTATTTACTAGTTTGGTGTCTTGAGACATTCTAGTGTGCATTTAAAATACGTAGTTTAAGGGAGAGAGGAAAAAAAAAAAAAAAGCCCTGGTGTTTTATGAGGCAGTATGATAGGATTCTTTCCAAGTTTGTATTACTGTCTGTCTAGGCACACGTGTGAACGTGTGTGGAGAGGGAAGAATGTGAATAGCAGATGTAGGAGAGGAAAGAGAGACGTGCAGGGTTTCTTTTGTTTTGTTTTGTTTTTTTTGTTGTTGTTTACTTTTGGTTTTGGAGTCATTTTGAACCGCTGAAGGCCCTTACATTATCTGTCTCCTTGTTTTCTTTTAAGCTGTAGTTCTCCGTGACAAATGATCCATTTCTGCACAGCTAGAAATGAAAGGGCTTGCTTAGAATGAGGAAATGAGATAATAAGGAACCATTATTCACAGTTACTCTAGATTGTGTGGAAGAAATTTAGGGTATAATTAGAATATACAGCATCTCTGATCATACACTGAATGTGTAAAAGTAGAGACTTGGTTATGGTAACCCAGTGGCCTCTTCTGTGGGACTAAACATCTCCTAAGACTTTATTTGAAATACTTGTGCTGCTGACACTGTCAGAGAAGAATCTTGAATTGTAAATTTTGTAACGTCATAAGCATACGCCTGGTGTGCTACATGTAAAATATTTTATTGTATATTATGTTTATAAAGAAATATGGTACTAACTGGAGTGCAATTTTACAATAAAGCCTGTTTTTAATTTTGGGGACAGTTGGAATTAATTTACAGAATTTTACTCATGTTGTGTATATGTGGTTTTTCAAAATGTTCATCTATCTGTTTTTTTCTGTGGCTTTTTTCTTTTTGGTACCAACAACGGAACCCTTTGGTAGGAACAGCTGCAATAATATTGGAATAAAGCACAACACAAACAACCTCCCCATGTTTATTGGAGGGTTATCAAGTTCTCAAGTCTTCCACTTGGGTTAAATTTGCATAAAATTGATGGTCCTAAGAATACATTTCATTTAACTGCTTCTGTAGTTCTGTTTGTTGCTAGTTCCTAGACAAAGCATCCCTTTGCATTGACCTGAGGTCTGCTTGCTGCTCATTTTTGCATCTAACCAGGTAGCCTAGATGTGGCATCTCAGTCCAGGCCTTGAGAATATTGTTTTTCAGGTAGCTGGAAATCCTTATTTTCCTTTGCACATAGAGTCCCCGTGGCCTCGCTGCCCCGGCTGTGCCCGCAGGCCAGTGCGGCCACTCTGACTGCTTCACGAGCAGAGGTAACGGGCGCTTGAGCCTCGCTGGCTGCTTTAGATTTACGAGTGCCTCTGGGCTTTATTCCAGCTGTGGCCGTAGCGCTGCGCTTGCTGCGAGCTCTGTCCTGCTGCACTGAGCTGTGACCGCGCTAATGAGCAGGTAAATACTGGTACAGGGGCCTGAGATCTGAAATCCTGCAGATTAGAAGCTTGAGGGGAAGGGCTGAAGTGTCTTAACATCTTGGGGATTTCAATGTGTAAAACACTAAGCTTCTATTTTATTTGTATTGCTGTAGAGCAGAATAGATGAAATTTGTCAAAGGCATTTTGTGCTTTTTCACTTTTGAGTGCCTCTCTCCTTTAGAGGTGCAGTAGATTTTGCAAGACCACAAGTCTCATCCTAGGACAGTGTGGTTGGGAAAGCGGGAACCCGTGAGCGGGGCTGGAGCGGCCACGGAGGCGCCTCGCTGCGAACCCACTGCGCACGAGTGGCCGCAGCACCTGGGACGTGGCTCTCAACCCGGTAAGTGTTACAAAACACAGTGCTTGGACCATCTAAACCTATTCTTAATTCCTTCTAGTAATTCTGATAATTACCATATCTAGATTTGGGGTATTTGCAAATTGTGTCTTTTTTTTTTTTCTTTTTTTTTAAGGAAAGTGAATGAAGGAAGAAAGGTCTTTTATCAGCATTCTCTTAAAAGGCAACTTAATTGAAAGTAAATTACTGAGTATCCAGTTAATTCTGTATCTAAACAAATGTTTGTACTGATTTGTAAATTATACTAATTCAGCACAGATTTACAAGAAAAGAAATCAAAAGCTGCAGCACTCAGTTTCTCAGTTTTGCTGTGAACTCCTGCCACTAGAGAGCAGTATTAGAATGTCCTTCCCCTAGGAAAAGGGTAAGGATGTATAATTAAAGCTTGAAATTCCCTCTGAGTCAGAGAGATGGTTAGAGTTTCCTATGCTCTGCAGAACTGCGAAGGATTAGATGCAGATTAGCATCTTCTTTAATTAGACATATATTTTTTGCCTGCAAAGGTAGTGGCTTTAAGAGGTATCCCGCAGAGAACAGGCTGTAGAGGTCCGTCTGCCCTCGTGGTTTCCGTGACCTGGGTGCAGGATGTGGTAGCTGGCATGAGGATGACGTTTGTTCTGCCTTCCCGCAGAAGGGAGCTTCTACCCAGGAAAAACATGGCTCGCTTGTTCCAGAGCGAATTGCCTTAAGCAGAAAAATAGTATCAGGCCTGAAGAGCTTAAAATTTGAAATAAAGAGAATGGGAGGATTTCTGGATATTATTGTTCCACTTAACCACCCTCACTTAAAAAAGAAAAAAAAGAAAAAGCAAAAGAAACAAAACAAAAAGCCTTCCTGCAGCTCAGAGCCTGCCCACAGTTGCTGTTCACCCCTCCGTTACCCGTTACCCACTCCTCGCATGGAGGAGCGTATTCCATGCAGCACTTCGGGTCTCCTACAGAACCTGAAATCTCACTTTCAGGAGGGGTTATGCCATCCTCTGGGATGCTGCTGCTCCTCGTGCCAGCTGTCACAGTGCCAGCAGGGACAAAGAGCTGTAGCTTTGGCCCTGCTCCCTCTCCGTGCTCCCTGCGCCCGGGCAGCTGCTCCGCGTGCCGCCTCGCGTGGGCCGGGCTCCGGCCGCCTCCGTCTAGCACATTAACTCCGCTTTGGCTTCTCATTCTCAGGTATCGATTCAGGTCGCCCCTCCCGGCACTCGGATGAAGCAGTTGTGCTAAAAGGGAGAGAAATCCCTCGTCCTTCTGCTGCAGCAAGTGCCAGGAGTTGTCTCGATCTGGCCCTGCGGCGGGGGCAGAGGTGCCTCCAGCCCCTGCCAGAACGGGCTCCGCTGGGCAGAGCTGCTGCCGCCCCAAGAGCTCCTGCCGCCCTGCTTCTCCCTGCTGGGAGAGCCCCGAGTCCCTCTTTGGAATGTCCCCTCTAGCTTTGCGTGAGGCTCAAAGCCAGTGTTTTAATGCTAGTTCTGCAGCTCTAACAGTCTAAACACTGCGTGTCCCCATGGAAGGTTCCCCCCTCAGAAGGGACAGGGGCTGAGGCTTCCTGGGCTTTTTGGAGCCTGCACCGCATGAGCCGAGGTGCAGGGCAAGCTGTTAAACACAGACTATTCCCTTGCTGGCGGAATCAGCTCATAGGAACATAAATTGTAGGGGAGAAATCTAAAAAGAACTCATAAGCAGAGCGAAGGGATGGTCTTTGGTCGATGTTAAAGGTTAACATTGCAGACACGTTTATAATCATAGCTTTCTCAACCACACAGCTCCTCAGGGGTTCAAGGCAGCCACTGAATTATGTTTTCTTTTCCTTTTTTTTTCCCATTTTGCCAAGAGACTGAAAGGGGGAGAGAAAAAAAACTATTTGTTTGTCTTGTCTAATTTAATTTATGTTATTTATCAAACAGACAGGTTATTTGGGAAACCAGATGGACCCAGGCTAAAATCATCTGTATTTCCAACATGTGAAAAATTATGTCAGAGTGGACACATGAAAAGCAGGGTGCTGTATGTTTTGTGTGTGTTTATCACATGCGCTTCTGAACCTCATCTGTCCTGGATCTTTAATCAGTTGTCCCAGCCCCAAGATGAGGGTTAAAGGACAAGAAGACCCCCAGGGCATCCAGGCAAGTGCGATTGGGGACAGTATCTTCTAAAACAGCCATGTCACAATTATTTAGCCTCTCTGGCTTTCAGCCCTCCCATTAGCTGGTGCATCCTTTCTCTGGGAGTGATGAATGGGGCATATTTTTGGACCCATGAAATATGTCTTTAGCATGGGTTTGTTTCTGGGGCAGAGCTGGTGACATTATCAGCATCTGTCTTTCTTCCTTCGGGTTCTTTATTATCAGAAAATAAAACATGAAAAATATAAAGCTGAAGGAGTAGGGGTGGGGGAAAATGGCTACAGTTAAATTGAGCAAAATAATGTTCCCTGAAACTTGCAGCAGAGCTGAGCTTATTAGATGACCTGTGAAGCAAAAGTTTCATTCTTTATTAACTATTAATCATAAATATTAATTATAACACGTGCTCTTTGTGGACAGATGTTCAGACCTTGGGGTTTATTATTTTCTCCTGTATCATGCAGAAGCCCAGTTTATTGCAAACTCCAGCTATGCTTCTCCAAACTGCAGCAATCTAAACCAGCTCTAATTAAAGAAAATAATATGAAAGATTGCAGTGCAAAGAGGAGGGATGAACAGCAAATCCCACAGCTTTGCAAGGGATTCATTTTATTTTTAGCTAGTATATATTTTTTTCCTCTGCTCCTTAAGGCTGTATTTATGCAACATGCTCTGTGCTGCTTCCCTTCCAGGGTCCCATTGATTTTTCAATATTTCATGATGCTGGTGCACATGGTGGTGGAGGGTCCGCAGCAGGAAGGCCACCCCGCTCCGGAGGACGTCATGCCGGATCCGCGCATCCTCGTGCGCTGGTGCCGCGGAGCAGCCCAC
>VWPW01003410.1:0-57356 GCA_013389825.1 Crypturellus undulatus | reverse complement strand
GGATATGGCCATGAACCTTACAGTCTGCTACCTAAACTGATGCTGTTGTAGTCAGAGACTAAGCAGGATCCTTAAGTGAACCTGAGTCTTTTATCACCCTATTACAAGTCAAGGTGTATACAGCTTAAAAAAAACCCTCAAAAAACCAAAAGCACCGAACAGTCAGTTACTTTATGCTGAGATAATAATATCCTGACATAGTTCTGGAGCAGTGCACTGAATTTATTAGAGCTCTGTGTGCAACAAAATCAAATTCAGCCTGCTATTCTTGGTGAACACTCAAATTAAGGCCCAGAACATGTTTTTGTTACTCATGCTAAGTAATAGCTTTTTCTGTGAATAAAGTGCTTGATTCAGAATCCTTTCTTTCAGCATCTGCTCCAGCTTCACTATGTCAACACCTT
This sequence comes from Crypturellus undulatus, assembly GCA_013389825.1. NCBI lineage: Eukaryota > Metazoa > Chordata > Aves > Tinamiformes > Tinamidae > Crypturellus > Crypturellus undulatus. The sequence continues at coordinate 56,952 of VWPW01003410.1, read as the reverse complement.
TCTGTTGTCATTAAAAGAGCTATTTAAACATTTAATTGCTCCTATGTAGTGTTCAAATATGCTTGATGATTCTCAGTACTTTCCACATATCATCCAATCTGGTGCTTTATTTCTTTCTAACACTTCTCTACTTCTTTTCCATCTTATACAATCTCAGAGTAAATTTTATATTCATGAACATAAGAAAGCATTGTCTCTATTTTTTTTCNAACAAACCACCAACAACAAAAAAACACCCACTAAACCGTCAGTTACTTTAGGCTGAGGTAATAATATCCTGACATCTGAATTTATTAGAGCTCTGTGTGCAACAAAATAAAATTCAGCCTGCTATTTTCAGTGAACACTCAAATTAAGGCCCAGAACCTGTCCTTTTTACTCATGCTAAGCAATAGCTTTTTCTGTGAATAACGTGCTTGGTTCAGAATCATTTCTTTCAGCATCTGCTCCAGCTTCACTATGTCAACACCTTTCTATTGTCATTAAAAAAGCTATTTAAACATTTAATTGCTCCTGTGTAGTGTTGAAATATGTGTGATCATTCTCAGTACTTCCCATATATCATCCAATGTGGTGCTTTATTCTTTCTAACAATTCTCTGCTTCTTTTCCATCTTATTCCTTCTCAGAGTAAATTTTATATTTGTGAACATAAGAAAGCATTGTCTCTACTTTTACTTTGTGCTTCTCTCTATCTAGAAGTAATATCTCTGCTCTTGTATTTATCAGCTTATTAATCAGAGCAATAATTATTTTAGCAAAGACAGTTCATGATACTTGACATGAGTGGTGAAAATAAGCAAGCATGATATTCACAGGAATATTTATTTTGTCTTTGTCATTCTAACTTCATAACTAAAAACACAATGTTATTTGTAGAAAGCACACAAAGCATGCAAGCCATACTGCAGTAACCATTTCAACTTTCAAAAATGCTGAGAGCATTTTGAATGGTGAACTCATAAATAACAAGCTTAATGCAGTTAAGCTATTGCAACTGTCTTACTATTGATTTCTCCATCAATAACATCAGTTCTACTGGAGATGATAGCCTTAAACAACAGATTATCAAACCATGCAGTATGAGAAATCTGTGGATTAAAGTCTACCCCTCTTTACAGCACGCGGAGAGTGTCGATCTGTAATACCAGTGTCGAGTCCTCTGGGGGAGGCAGAGACGATGTCCGGGGAGTGGTCTCCGTGCTTAACGGGTATGACAACTCCCAGCAAGAGGCAGGGAATTGAAAGGAGTGAGAGGTGGAGTTAGTTGGTTTACCAAGAGTTTGTATTCATTGGCCTCATCCCCATGTATGGGTGGGAAAAGAAGCATCGTGCAGCTGAGTGGTAGCAGTGGCCGAGCAGAAGCTCTAGGGTTACTACATGGAGCTCTCTGCTTGGTCCTCATTCCTGCAGGCATGATTTACTGCTTCTCTGGAGTTTTTATTCCTAATCAATCTGCACCGCACCGTCATATCAGACAAGATTAACTGTATATTTTTAAGCAGAGACAAAGCAAACTCAAGGTGCTAAATGGAGTGTTCCTACAAGAGATCTAAAGAAAAAAATATATGCTGAATTCAGGTGACTCTTTTCTTATGTTATTACTAACTGGAGTGTAAATGCACCACAGGATCTTGAACATGCTCCTTCTTTACCTCCTCTTCTCCTTTAATCACTTTTTCCTGTATATCCGTACTCACACCCACATACTGTTTTTAGAGAACATTTTCAGAAAATCCAAAAAGAAACTTGAGTCATCCTTCAGTTTGGTCTGCATTTGAACTTTTTACCTAGTGATCAAAAATGTGACTGAATATACTGTTTCCTTGTTTCAGCCCATCAGGTTCCACAAAGGAACCATTTTTTGTACATTTGTGAGCACACTGCGGTGGGATTAATCATAAACCTGGTCCTGTGAGTGTCTGTATGTGTGAATGATGCTTTCTGTGGGCTGAGTTGCAACCAAGAACAAAGTAAGGACTAAGTCTCAGAATGCAGCCTCTGTACTCTCCTTTAAATGCAGTAATTCATTCGCGGGCAAAAAGTGCTAGAACATACCAGGCAAGTCCCTTGAGGATGAAGTGCAGTTTATGTCATGACAAATGCACAAGGCAATGTCTTGTATCAAACATTTGGGTCACTGTATTGACAACTTTGGAAAATTATGACACCTCTCAGACTTTTCTGTTTTTCCTGTTACTGGAAATATTTTATCTTTAAATGTCATACCTCTGTAGGTATTAATGCTTAATTTCACATCAACCAAGGATCGAACATGGGAAGGGCTAGCAAATTTCCATCCTGTTACCTGTGTTCAAATCTGAATGTGGTCTGACATTTTAAAAGTAAACGTGACAAAAATGTCATATCTTGACAGTGTTCCTGAGTTTCTAGTCAGTAGGGAAAGCTAGGGCTGACTGGCCTTGTTGAGCTAAGGAATAAAATTTCTTATCCTGTGATTCATTATGTGGCATAGTCCTGCATTCATTTAACAAACTACTTAGTCTGTGTGTAAACTAAAAATCACAGCCTTGGGAAAGTCTGTTCAATGGAAAGACATGTTTGGATGAATTTAAAATATTGTACTGTACTCTGCAAAAAATAATATTAAAAATAATTAAGTCTCAAAACCAGGAAACAAGTTTGACACTGGATCCTTTAGATCCACCGAAACAACACTCACATTTGGTTTCTTGGAACAAATAAGCAAAAAATTCAATGTTTCGATTAATGAAATTTAGAAAAACACCAGAAGGCAGTACAACAGAGTGAACATCTTTTGGCACATTATTCTGAAATGTTTTCTAATGTCTGATCACTTGAACCAATCCTTATATCAAATAATTAAGCTAGCAAATTCAAATCAGTTAATAGTTTGGGACACCAACTTACATGGTCCTGTCACCTACCACCTTTCATAGATTCAAGGATCAAGTGATTCCTTTCCTACAGTCTCCTTGTTCTGGTAGCACTCAGCTTGTGCTGCTTGTGCTGACTAGTGATAACCTGTCATATCCTCCTTCACAAGCTTCTGCTGCTGTATCAGATCAGTAGGTTCCCTGCTTGAAGAAAGTAAACACAAGTATGGTCACGGAATCACAGAATCACAGAATGGTTGAGGTTAGAAGGGACCTGTAGAGCTCATTCAGTCCAATGCCCTGCTCCAGGGACACCACGGGGCATCCAGTGGGTTTTGAAGATCTCCAGAGGAGGAGACTCCACAGCCTCTCTGGGCATCCTGTTCCAGGGCTCTGTCACCCTCACAGGAAAGTTCTTCCTCATACAGAGATGAAACTCCCTGTATTTCTACTTGCACCCATTATTCCTCGTTCTGTCCCTGCCCACCACCAAGAAGAGTTTGACTCCAACCTCTTTGCATTCCCCCCTCAGGTATTTGTACATGTTGATAAGATTCCCTCTCAGTCCTCTCTTCTCCAGGCTAAACAGGCCCAGCTCGCTTTGTCTTTCCTCATACCACAGATGCTCCAGTCCCTTAAACATCTTCATTGCTCTGTGCTGGACCCTCTCTAGAATTTCCACGTCCCTCTTATACTGGGGAGCCCAGAACTGCACAGAATATTCCAGAGCTGAGTAGAGCAGGAGGATCACCTCTCTTGACCTGCTGGCACCACTCCTCCTAATGCGGGCCAGGATCCCATTGGCCACCTTGGCCACAAGGTCCATTCAGCAGACTTGAGGGAACATAGGACAGAAAAATAGTAATCAGGCCACATTTATTTTTCAGGCAAATCATACCTCAGAAGTTACAGACTTGACTGTTCTCAACTGTTCAGTCCTACCGCAGTTCCAAAAATACTACCCTCTTCGCAGTGCTGGCTGAAGAGAGCTGGCATTCATGGAGAAGATTTTGTGATCCTGAGATTCCTCTTTAAAAAAAAAAAAAAAAAAAAAAAAAACCCTGTATGACCTTTATTATCAAAGTCTAAGTGTGTACAGCTCTTAAATAGTAATGAACTTATTCCTGTACTGTACTCTGAAGCTCTTCAAGTCTACCTTAAGGTAACAGGTCTTCTTAAAGAATACCTAGAAAAATCAATTTCTAGTCCTATGAACTTTTATTATTTTTCTTTTNATGAAATTCTCCAAACATCAAATAAATATACACTGCAACCATCCCAGTTATAAAAGACCTCTTCATAACAGTCAGAGAAGTCACACAGTGATCACTGAAGGCAAGAAAAGTCAATTCACTTGCCCCTGCCCCACCCCAGATGAAAGGGAAAATAGATGAACCTATCATCTTATCTAATATATTAAGATATTAGAGCTATCTAGACTATAAAAGGAGAGAGCCTACAGACCCTTTTCATTTATTTNACTATAAAAGGAGAGAGCCTGTAGACGCTTTTCATTTATTGTGAACAGCCTCTGCTGATACAAATCATGACTGTTAAACATGGGAGAGAGAGGGGGAGGCAACCTCTCAAGCTACTACCTCTGAAACCATACTTTGGTTTAGAGGTTACAATTCAACTCCTTAAAACTTACAAACTGACACAACATATCTTGAAGCAATGGGTAGAATATCTGTTAATATGAAGGGTTATTTGCTCTCCTTTTAGTTTCCCGATAACCCCGGTGTTCAATTTCTGGTATAAAAAGGGCTGAGAAGATCACAAGAGGACATACAGTTAATCTCCAGACACTGAGACTGTAAAAAAAAATGTTTAAATGCCCCAAATGGGTATTTGCCTTCTAGAGGTTCCCACTCTGTCTCCCTGATGAGGCACAGGAGGAATTGAAGAGTATCAGTTCCATGAGGAGAACTCCTGGGATGTGTCTGCATCTCCCTTATCAGTATAAAGCAGAATAGTTCCTTTTCCTGTCCGCCATAAAACAGTGCAGCAATAGTACACCTCATTTTAGATTTGTGGTCAGCCCATAACCTCTGTAACCTTTTCTGCCACATGACTTACTGAAGTCATTTATGCATCAGTTCGTATTTATGAATACATTTCTTCTTGCATTTTGGAAAAACTTTTTGCCTATATCATTTTGAATTTTGATCCTACCCTCTAAAGTACCAATATATTCATTATTTAATCTCAAAACTATCTTCATGGTTGAATTTCTAGAAGATAGCAAAGCAAAAATGCTTGAACACAATGTTACATGGTCACTGAGAGAAAGATACTGAGTTTAATGGGAGAGAAAGACAGATGTACAAACTATTAAAACTGCTGAATGCAACTTCCTATCTCCATTTAAAGTATATAAGCATAATACTTCAACATAGTGTTTTTCAGGATTTTTTTTGGAAATATTTCAAGATTTCATTTTTTCAGATGTATCAAGAAAAAAAGAGAGAAAAAAGAGGAAATAATATATCTTGGATTTGCTTCTGTTACTGCTTTTACTATCTCTCTCTAGTATGTCATTTTACTATCCTTGTGGTCAGTTTTGGCCTCCTTTGCCTCAGCATGAATTTAGACATCAGTTTTGATTTCCCTGCTGGTTGTGGAAAATAATTTATTTCCATTTTTTTGAAATAATGGAAATAAATTGCATCTCAAGTTAATGAGATGCAATGTTGTCAACTTTGAAATTAGCTATCTGTCATTGCATAACACCTCATAGATCTTCCTCTATTTTCTGTTATGCATTGAACTTTACTTTTGCCCTCCGAAGTCTACAATACACTTAGTTTTTCTTATGTCACTAGTCATTTTTACAATTATTGATATTTCATGTAAGCTCACTATTGTTGCCCTCAAAAGAAAGCTGTCACCAGATCTGTATTTGCTATCAGCATGACTTCTTGATCAGTGCTCATAAAATATTCATTCAGTCTTTACCCAAAAGCATTGTGCAGCTATTAGAGGTGAATATTGAATAACATGGGAACAATATTACAGTCTTCTTGTGAGAAGCTAGTAGCAGGAAATAGCTGCATAGGGGAGCAGAAACAATTTGCTATTGAGGAAGAATGTAGGGTACATTGTTATTATTACTTACTGTCTGCATGATTATCATTTCTAGGATCACAACTTAGGACTGGGCTAACACTGTGATAGAAATTGCCACAGGTTCTCTCCTTTTGGGAACAGCAACATATTTTAATCACAAGTATTTGATTGCATAAAGTGCTGTGATAATGGAAAATGGTAAACATTATCATATCAGCTTCAAGAACAATAAAATATCAAGCATAAACTGCAAGGTACTCTTCTGAGGAGCTCACCCTGTGAGACTGATTCATCCTAGAATCCTGTCAGTTACATTACACCACCGTAAGTCCATGTAGTGATTACAGAATTACCAGAGGAGCGAGAAGATTTGGAGGTGTTAATGAATCTGTCTTTGAACCTAGGTTAGCAGCTTTTGCAATCTCTTTGTGGCCTTTGTGATCACTGGTGGATTATCCTCCAAACTCTTGTAGCTTCCACAAACAGGCTGAGTTGTAGGAACTGTCAGTCTTTGCCCTTCTATATTTTGTTAAAAACAGTTTTGACAAAAGTAGAAAAAAAAATGTTACTGATGATAGAGAGGTATTAGCAGGCTTATGCTTTCTCTTCACTAGCTCCAGAACCACAGGTACCTTGTGGGGTAGTCAACCCGTTGGTGCAAAGGGCTCCAGGAGTGCCTCATGCTGGATTTGATTCCAGGGAACCAAATCTTTTCAGCCCATTTTATTAAAGATGGTCTCCAACTACTCATCTAGTGCATGGTGGAAAGACACAGGCATTTTCCCTAATAAGGATTGAAACAGAATTTCTTATTTCTTAGGCTCCGGTAAGCACCAGTAATACGTGAAATGATATAAGCCCATTCTTTAGTTTCCACTCCTATTCACCTGCTGTATGGTCACATGGTGAACCAGACCTACACTAGACCAATTTTGGTATAGACAACAAAAACAAAGCTGTTTTTTCAGCTCAAGGATTTCCCAGATCCCAGACTTGCTCATACATATAGGTAGATGTGAGGGGACTACAAGGAGGGTGCAGATGGGGTGAAATAAAAAGGACAGACTAATGCAACATTTCTGTCATGACCTTATGTCATTTGAATTAGGTCATTTCTTTCTTTCCTGCTACATGAGAATTTGAATGAGCATTTCCGCTATATATTTTAATTGCTACATTTCTGGCTGCAGGCTGTTTCCCTCTACATATAATTTCCTCTTTCCTCTACATATCCTTAAAACTTGATACTATAATTTTACAAACATGTAATTTACGTTTCACTGTTTAATGCCTTCTTAATGTTTATGTTTGCCCTTACTATGTGCTTTTCTTGGAGTCCGTATATAACCTGTAGGCATATAAAAAGAACTGATCTGAATATGAGATGATCTTCCAATTATAGGTACTCAGCTGAGCATATAGTCCAAATGACTGGTTATTGGTGGTATTTAAGTGTTGATTCATATCTGAGTTTTAAGCTTCCTTTCAAGCTTCCTTTGAAATGCAGATTTGTTCTCTTATCTTGTCACAACTTCTTAGCAAGCACAGAAAATATTCACAAGTTTGGATGCAGTCACACCCCTCTGACTAGGCATTATTCTTGCTGGGATAGGAAGGGGGATAAAACAAATCATAGCTGCCTGCCTTTCTCTGCCCACCCATGGTGTCTATAACCTGTAGAATGACATAAAGACATTTTAATTTCTTGGTTCTTTGCTTTTTCCAGTGTTATTTAGTTCTTGATATTAGGGCAGAGCATTATTACTTCTGGTGGCAATAACATTATTACTTTCTGATGATTCCTCTTTAATTTGTGTTTCTTCATCTTTATCCAGTTCTGTAGTCTTTAATTTGAAAAATTTCACAGTGGAATATGTTTTCTATGAAATATATTTCTCTTGTCTTTCTGTGCCATTGATGCTTCTAGTTTAGGAAGGCATTAACAATGCATTAAATAAAAGCTATTAGTCATAAGTAAAAGAAATGCTAGTTACAAGTAGAATGTCTTCATTTTAAATCGGTGTTTTATGACATTTTTATAAGATTGTTTCTCAGTTGTTTGCCACAAACAAAACAATCTATAGAAATCTTTCAGCTTTTGCAAAAACTGTTGAACTGTTGGAAGAGATTGAGAGAAAAAAAAAAGGTGAAATTTCCATTTACTGTTAAGATTGGACCATGGCTTTGAATCATGAAGAACAAAATGATGAATACATTAAGCAATGAAAGAGAACATGCAGCTGACTATCTTTGCTAATAGATACATCTGCAATCTATGAGAATAACCGCAGGTCCAAACAGGCATAAACATTAAGAAAAAAATGCCTCTGAAAAACAAAGAAGGTAAATGATTTAGCTTTCCATTTTCTGTCTACTAAGCAAAGCAATTAAAAGGTAGTAAGTGAATGCTATGAGCTCTTGTTCATTTTAAAGATAGAGAAATGATATCAGCTATTGAATGGCACGCTAGTATAGATGTGACCTGCTTTTCCAATGAATTATCTTTTCTCCCCAAACATGGGAAAAACATATTGATTTAATCTTGTGATTTTGTTTCTGTATACACAGACTAAATTGCTTTTGGCAGCCTGAATATGAGAGTAATTTACTGTGCTAATACTGTATTTTTGTGGTCTCAGATGGATTTGAATACTCCAATTTCCTCTTATTAAGTTTAAGCTTCCATTAAAAAAGGGAAAAAAAATGTTTTTTCAGGTTATGTTTTTGGTNATGCTTTGTCAGGTTATGTTTTTGGTCTCTAAAGAATCACTTTGTAGCTCTTTCATGTTATAAAATGATTAAGTTTTAGAAAGAATATTTGTTCCCCCTCTCTATATATTGCAATTTGTGAAATTTATATCATAAATCTAGCCAGTAATCAGCGTAACAGCATGACATTTTACATACCTCTTTGTTAAATATCACACAGCTTTTGTCTTAACAATTTGCTCTTGAATGCAGGATGGAGTATTAAGATTCTCTGCATGAAAAATGTTTCCTGAAGGCCTCATTAACATTCTTCTCCTTTTAATTTTCGTGTATGTTTCCCTGTTTTATTATCAGTGTCACACTAGAATAAATGGCTTTTTTCTGACATTCTCTATTACATTTACATCACATTAATCCATTTTTTTTGCCACCTTCATTCCAAATGATATTACTTTATGCTATTTTAACCTACCTTCATCTCTCATAATTTTAGTTAAGGATCACAATTGTCTTTTTTTTTTTCCCATATATTTAGTCAGCCAGTCAGCCTTCATATGTTATAGTCAGAACTTAAAGAAAGCATATTACTGTTATCAAAGTACTTTTAAAGTTCTTCAGTGTTTTTAAGCAGATCTAAATCTACTTCATTTCAGAAATGTTCTTTCTTTAACTGATACATCACATCCCACAATTACCAGTTGGCAGACCAAATGAAATGTGTGTGATCATGGATCATCTACATACAGAAATAAAATCAGTATGCAAGGTGAGAGTACTGGGATACAGAGCTCTCCACTGTTCTCTTTGAAACATTAACAGAAACCTCAAACTGAGGTAAAATGCACATTGTCTAAGGCGAGGTCTCCTGTGAAGTCCTGTCCCATGGGCTTAACAAATTATGTCACATGAAAATGAGGCAATCTTTCACTGCACACCTCATATCATTCAAAGAGAATATCAGGGGTGCTTCTTTCATTTGCTATGATGCAGCACCTCTAAGTATACCAGGCATGTTTGCCTAAAATTATCTTCCTGTTTTATGCATGTTAAAAATGTGGTACTACTGCCAACCTAAGTGTATTTCTCGTGTTTACACAGAGTGCACCCTTTCAAATATGTTACCAAGCCTGAATATATGAGCAATTTTTTGATGAGCCTGAGGAAAAAGTTATGGGGCTGTATATGAACTCAGATGTATCTTCCTGTATGCTCTAAGAGCAATGCCTGAATACTTTATCAGATAATGGAGCAGAACTAGAGTCCATTTCTATTTCTGGTCTTGGGTTCATTATACACCTTCAGGTTCTCTGTCGTTTCTGGTGTGGTGGAGATTCTGATCAAGACAGAGGTAATTCATAAAAAGGACTATCAGACTGGCTCCACTACCAAAGTCTTTCACAGTTCTGCAATTAATTCCTATGTAAGTCAGTGATTAGCAGACAAAACTGATTGTACTTATAATTTCAAGATCAAACTATAGGAATCAACAGAGATGTCCATGATCTTTTCAATGCTGGCTCTATGCTGCTGAGGAGTAACGGTGGCTCAAGAAGAATAATGGAAACTTTCAGCTTGGTAGGTCTTTCAAACAGCTGAGAACCTCATGGAACAGATTTATCTACATATTCAGATATGTGTAATGGGAATGCTAATTTTTTTTTTTGAAGATGGTGGGGTGAGAACATGGGAGAAGAATATACAATTTCTGTCTGCAAAATGGGAGTTTGTTAATGTGTATTTAAATTGTTTATTTAATTCTTCTTTATTGTTTTACATGGGAGGCATATGAATAATTGTAATATATTAGGACAAGATCTGTCTATCCCATATCTCATTTCTTGACAGTGGTCTGTAGCAGACGCTTTGGTGTGTAGCAGATGCTTAGAAGTGAGCATTCTGTAATTTAGGGCATAGGTAGGATGGTCTTTTTCCCAGCATGCAAGAGTTGTTTGAAGAGTTATCTTGAAGTATCATTCATTTTTATCATTGCATTTATCTTGCATTTTGTATTTCTGGAAGCAATTTTGCTCATTTATTTATTTATATTTATTTATTTATTTAGGCTTTGGAAAGTCCTAGAATATAGTAGAATGTCCCTACTTTCTGGAATGTTTTACTGGGATTTCCTAAAAACGCTGCACCCTCATCTGAGAGAAATCCACATATCTGTCAATGTTCATCCTCCAGGCAGTTTGATTTTACTGACCCTCACACACAGGGACACACATCAACACATTTATGAAACCTTGGTAATTCTATACATTTTCAAGAAAAAATGTATTCAGAAGTCTCCCATTGATTTTTTAATAAATGATTCATGCAGAAACTTGCTTGACAGCCAACCGGAATGAATAAGCTTATTCCAATAAAATCACCAGTATGTCTGATTACAATATTTTTCAATGGCCAGTTTTGTGCAGAGAAAGAGATCCCTATGGGGAGGTCATTTGTCAGCCTAAGTCAGAACGTTAATGTTACTGTGAAATAGCTGAAGCTGGGTGTGAGTTTCTTTTTCCTTTCAGAAAAAAAAAAAAAGAAAAGAAAAAAAAGATATAAAGAAAATAAGAAAAAAACGTAGTGAATCACGGCACTTGTATAGAGGAGGACAGATTTGGCATGAGCTCCTAATGAAGATTCTTTCATTTCATGGTCTAATAGGGCACTTATTCACAAAAAGATTTTTTTTTTTTATATGTCATGAATCACTATTTTCTTTAATTCTTTGGGGGGATTTTTGGAGTGTATTTTAATGTTTAGCTTATAGGAGTCTTATTTGCCAACACAGCAGCGCAACTACAATAATATATATTGCATGCCAAGGAATTATTTTTGATCTCAATGAGCCCTGTAGATATTTTCAACTAAACTGTAGTCTCTATTATCAGAAACAAAATCTGAATTAAACAGTTATTCCATCAGGATATAAAATTTAAATGGCAATAATTCTACCTGTCAAACACCACTGTTGCCATTCAGTTGAGATTTTTTTTAAGAAAGAATTTGCTTTCTCTCATCAGATTCACTGTATCAACAATAGCATGAATTTATAGTCCTCAATTAACATGCTCTTGATTTTAGTGGAGTTAAAGAAGAGCATCTGAAGAGCAAGGTAAAACTTTTACTTTAATATTTTTAGCAAATGCCAGTTGATACACTGAAAAGTACGAGGAACATTGACTGTACGCTCAGAGCAAAGCTTAAAAGGGAAAGAGTTTTTATTAGTTTTGCTCTCTTTCCTCTGCAGTTATGTAGTTTGGTATGTACTGGAACTATAAATTCACATTGTTACTGAGAAGAAGATTGAGCCAGGTATGGATGCACACATATGTTCTGTTGACATTCTACACCTAGCAAGGCAACAACATTTAGTGTTATTTTGCTTCCCAAAGAACACAGTAAAGATTTTAATATCTATTAGTAGCCTCATTTTTGCTTCCTTTTTGGAGAAGGTAGATATTGAATATTTCCCTCAAAATTGGTGCCAAAAAAGATTCAGGTACTACAATATTGAGTGCTACCACATGAGATTTTCAGATGCTTTGCTCATGGAGTCAAATCTCTCAATTCTCTATGAAATTCATGGAGAGATTTCAGAAAAGGATNTTCCTCAGATGCAGGTAGTATTCATAGCATGATCATAAGGTAGTGCTTGACTCACCTAATCTCCATTTGGGACACTCGGACTAGAGGTTGATTCTGTCCTTCAAAACTGAGTAGAGGGAAGGTATAATTTCTTTATTCAGAAGTGTTTTAGAAGAAAATGGTGAATATTTATGAGGAAGAGGACTGGATGAATGTCATGAATTAATATGTGAATCTGAAACCTTAGGCTCTTTCTCTATGGTCTTGCTTCAGGTCACAAAGCCTTTAACATTAGGTAAAGGAAATCTCCTCTCTGCCCCTCATGAACCATGGTCAGCACCTTGTACCAATCTGTTGCAACTCAGTAGAATGGAACTTATTGACTTGGGGGACCTGAACCCAGGAGAGACATGCTAACAGTAGATTTTTGTTTTACCTTCAGTTATGTTACTCTGAACATAGAACAAGATGGGAAAGATGTGAAAGAAAGATTTTTCAACTATGAAAGGGCAAAATTAACAATGTAGTTACTAGTTTTGGAAAGCAAAGAAACAAAGCACTTGCATACCTTATTAGGCAGCTGTCCTTGGCTTGATTTCTAGTTTCTGTTTGCTTTGTTTATCCAAGAGCTGACAGCATGGATTCATAGCTTGTTAGAGCTAGCACCAAGTTCCTCTAACGAGCCACATCCATCTGGCATCATCTCTTCTGTGCTGGGGCTCCAAACTCAGGACAGTCCTTGTATTTAATGAATGGCTTTACTCACTAAGGCTTCTGCTGAGTGTAAACGTACCTCCAGGGGACTGCCAGTAACCCACAGTCTTGATAATTAATTTGATTATGGTTTGAATTCATGAACCTCCTGCTAATGAAAATCTGTCTGATATAACATTAGCGGTTGATATGCAGACATGTTTTTGAAATACTACTTCATCCTGGGTTGCCCAGATAGTGTTATCATTCATTTCATCAGTAGATGGTGCGTTAATGCAAACTGAATAGTGCTCTTAATGATGAATAAGCTTTGATTCACCTGAGCATGTTAGACTTGAAGTAACTAAAGTTTCCATAGCTTCAGCTCTCTTAGTAACAATAAAGTTACAGCTCTGTAACAAAAACAAAAGTTAAATTAGCCTGAAATATTTTGTTCAAAAAAAAAAGTGTATTGTTTTCTTTTGGGGTTATATAGCCCTTTATTCCACTTACGTTTTGTCCAACTTTAAATGAAAAAATTGCTTTCATAATGTGCATGACCAGTAATGCAAGACCAGCAGCCTTGAAAGTTGAAACAGTCTAATCATAGACCAGCTGCTGTGATGGACATGGTTACAGTACTTTCTCTTTCAGGTCCTGTCAGAATACACATACCTGGGAAATATGGATAGGACATTTGTTTGGCCAGTAGCTTAATAGGCCAGTGAATACAGTAGTGCCTTTCCTACTAACATGAAGCAGATGCTACAGTGTGTTTGCAAGACCTCAAGATATAGAGACCAGTGAAGAAAGAACAAGGTGTAAAGCTTGTCATTTAATTTATATAGCCTCCATTTTATTCAAATGGACAGACAATACATTGCTTTTTTCTCTTCTTTGCTACCCCTCCCAATTAATCATTAATACAAAGAGGGATAAATTTGGTTCATCCCTGATTACTGTGTATGGGATAAAGCAAACAGATTTTTTTCAGTAAAGAAGTTAAGGAACAAACAGAAACCCACTTCACTTGGATTTCTCCATGATAAAACATTAAAATACAGTTAGATGGTATTAAAATTTAGAAGTAAAAATTTATTAGAAAAAAAAGGCTGAGGACAAGCAAGGTGGGACTAAAGACTGAAGAACCGCAAAGAGACTACAATAATCCATTGCACGGTCATCAAGCAACAGGTGAGATGAAAATTGTGTATATTTTATGATCTAGAGTCTTATATATTATGATTCCTTACAATATTTGGTGTAACACACCAGTGATGCCATCTGTTGCTCATGCTTGCAGGTCCTCATGCAAACCAAACTCTAATCTAGGAAACCATAGGTACTTAGGACAACACACTTGATATATACCAGGCATGAAAATACATATCTTCTTAGAGTTTACAAAAATAAGTAGTCTTCATGAAAGCAACAGCACGTTAGTGTCCAGGCAAGGTTATACATTTATATTTTATGAACACTTCCTCAAGAATGATTCAGCATCCATTCTTAGTATTAAGCCTAACATATTTGAGCAGGCTCCAATAAGTTCTATACCACTTTGGAACAAAAATCAGACCCTGAAAATTCACATTATAATCAAATAAACAAATGGGTTAATCTGACCATTGTAGGAATGAGAAGTTTACTAAAATATCTTTAATTTGTGTATTTTCTTGTGCATGATTTTCTGTTTTAAAACTATTTGAATATAATAACCTATCCTGACTGCTGCAGAAGTGACCTAATTTACTGTTTTCTAGCGTTTCATACTAACCACCCATCCCTGAATTCAAATTCTTTTTTATTTTCATCCTCTCTCACAAATTGTCTCTCTCACAACTTTAAATTAACATTACTAACACTTATACATTTATACATTTCCAGCCAAAGACAAAGGGAAAGGGGGGACTATCACATTCAATTTAATTGATCATATCCAATTTAATTCAATTTAATATCACATCCTGTGCCAAAATGTATCAAACTATATGTATTAGCTTGAAAAAGGAAGGGAAATCTCCATTTATCACTCAAGAAACAATTTTCTTTTTTGATACCTACATGAACAATGAATGTTATTATAAGCAGAGGTTGAAATGCTGCGATGAGATCATACAGCTCTTATCAATGTCCGTTTTAGAGTCTTCAAGAAAATTTCATCTCCTGTGGCACAGTGCCATCCTGTGGACCCTAGGGCTGTCTAAGGCAAGCAGATTGAGATATCATGACAGGCAAAGTCTAGGAATTTTTCAAGACATGAAAACGGATCTTGTTCGATAAGATGTTGACGTATTAGTTAAATAAAACCCTTTGATGAAACTTGAGGATACCAACATTGTGTCATCTCATAATAGCTTTCAAAAAGTGCCAGAATTTATTGTATTTCTACTGTGTAACAAGGCAACTTCAAGCAAAAGTTTATGTTAAAATGCATATTATGTTCCATTTTGATTGCAGAAATACTTTTTTGATGGTATTTGATCAAAACTGCCTTGAGCGCTTAAAAGTGATTGTTCAAGACACTGGTCACAGGCACAGGAGAACCAGGTGCAAAACTGTCTTTGGATTCATGTGGACTCTTTCTCACAATGCACATTAAATCACACCATGAAAAACTCTCCTCCCAAGGTACATTCACGAGGTCATTCCCCATCTTTCTTAAGCTTTGTGATTTTAGTATAGATATTCACATATATGTGAAATGACTTGAGTTCCTAAAAGTTTTGTTATGTTGAAAATATTTCAATTACCTATTACAAAATGATGTTATCTTTTAAAGAGGGTAGGTATCGTAACGAACAGATGTGTTGTCCATATTTTTTCCCAAAGTGAGTCAGTCTGCACCCTCGTTTTTACTTTACTGGTGAACCGGCAACTGGAAATTCAGCAGGCCTCACAAAACTTTAAAAAATGAAAGACAGAAAGCATGTATCGCCTTGATAGTTCATTCAAGGGACCAGCAGGTATCAAAGGTGTGAGCTGAACACTCTTTGACCTCAGCAGAAAAAGGCTGTTCATGTGATTTATGTGTGTGCAAATATAATGCTACTCAATGCAAAAGCGTTATACTGAACATTGAATGAGTGCTCTCTGGTGACTATTTATGAAGGCAGTGTGTTAGAAGTGTTAATGTAATCAATAAAAAGGAAAAGGTCTAGGAGTAGTACTCAATCTAAGCAGTGAAAGCTTTACAGAACATTGCCCCTGAAATAAATATTTAGTGACTCTACACTGAAGGTGCTAGTCTTTGACAGGATGAGTTTCATGCTTCACAGCACAAAAGTTACGGGATTCCAGTCAGTAATCAAAGAATAACTCTATATTTTTATAGCAAAAAGACATTACTTCTTTTCCCCTGGCATGCCAATGATTAAATTAAACATTTTCACATCCCTCCTCATTCTTTTGGTTAAAAAGACCAAGCGAAAAAAAAAAAAAGGCCAGAAAAAAGAAGAGAAAAGGGTGAGATGATAGTCAGAAATGTATGTGGCAAACCTGAAAGCAGGAGTGTAACTGGAAACTTAGAAAGGTTCCAGAGTGCATGTTTAAGACCAGACATAAGATCCTGAGTTCCAGATCATAAAACCTATTTAAATACCTAAATTACATAGGTGGAAAGAAATGGATTTTTATATTTCAATATGCTCCAAAATTCAAGAGAGTAACAAGACAGCAGACTGGTGCCATAGCTGTAAATTGCACAGTGTTTTGAGTAAACTCAAAGCTGGAGAAATTATCAATTTCATAAAAAAAAATGCAACCTCATTTATTACATAATTTTATGTTCTTTACATATGTACTATTTTTTAAGTGAGTAACTTCTGAAAATATTTTTATCAAGTAGATCCTCAAGTTGTCCATAGGCAATCAAAACTGAGTTCTAAAACCAGTATCTCTGATATACAACAATTTTACTGCTATTCAGAAGAGCTTTCATCTCTTTCCAATCAAAGTAATTAGAATACAGCCTTAGGTTCACCACTCTGTTATCTCTTACTGTAACCAAATATTCACAAGATAATAAAAATACAGAAGTACATCTGTTCTTTTTTTTTGCTGATGTCTTACATGTACTCTGTTACGTAATGAAGCTTTTAGTTTATTCAACGAACCAGTATAAGTCATGTACTTAACAATTTCCCATTCATTTTATGTTTTATGGCTTATCTTTAACACACTTCAGGGAAGGCCCACAACTCCCAGGAATTCTTCGTAGGATTTCATGCATTGAAGAGATTCAGCAACAAGCTTTTTTGGTGTATGTATGTTTTCATTCACCAAGAGAAACTGTCCCAAATTATTTCGAGATCTGTTTGTTCACAGTATTCTCTTAGTTCTCTAGGAAAGTAATTAATAGTGATATTTGTCAGCAGTAGGCCTTGCTTCCTGGAATTTGAAGTTAAACAAAAATACTGATTTATTTGTTCCCACTTTTTAGCTTCCTAAGTACTCACATGAAACCACATTGTTTTCAAATGAACTGGAGAACCAATATATCTAGTGAGGTATCCCCAAACTTGTAAATATAGTGCTGAAATGGTTAACAGACCACACTGGTGTAGGGAGTAGTATATCCACTAATTTGAAGACATACATATGACTGATAAATAAATAAACATTATTCTAGCTCTTCTGCATATTTCTTTTGCTTCAGAAAATATAGTCACTCTATAAGGTAAGCACATACTATTTTTGCCTTCCCAAGAATTACTTGCAATTTTGTCCAGTTCTCATGTCTGTGGACATGAGGTTTAATTATAAATATAGGAAAGTACCCAGTTTAATTTTATTCCTGTAAAATACAGCTAAATGTCTTAGTTAAATGAAATGTCTCTTGTGGGAAAAAAGCTATATATTAAGGCTATTTTTCAGTAGTTTAAAAGTTATTTCACAGAGTTTATTTCTTAAATAAAATTGCTAGTTACAAGGGAAAATTCTTCTACTTTCATACCATTGTTTTTCCTGAGCTGAAAATACAAAACCTGCTGCCATGCTGAGATAAATATTATAAAAGGAAAGGCCAAATGTCTCCTCTTACCAGGAGATTCTGTTAGAGGTGCCATCCCCCAGCTGCAACTTCATACTGCTGACCTTGCCACATCATTTGACCTACTATGTCCAGTGGTCTGATGATTGAGTTTCACATGGGAGTAGGTAAGTTGAAGAGGTTGTATGAGAAATATTTGAAAATCAAGCTAATGAGGTAAAATACAAGATAATACAGCTAGTTATGTTGATATATTTGAAAAAAGAGTTTGCATGATAGGAGGGCAATCTAGCGACATAATGTGTTTACTTCTAATAATTATGTACAATCCAAATATAATTCTCTTGGTTGACTGTGTGTCTTATTTGAAGAAACATACTCAAGTCAGATCCAGATTCTGATTTTGCCATGCCTGCTGAGGTTTTGAATGACCTTTTGAGCAAAATACTCAAGTGTGTCTATATTTCTCTAGCAAACTTCCATTTTTTGCTGTTTCTTATATTTCCCAAGAAATAATTAAATATTATTGATCTATTTTCCATTTTGAATTTGTCTAAACACATGAAGTTTAATCTCCATATGAGGAAGAACTTATTTACTATTAGGGTTACAGAGCATTAGAACAGGCTACCCAGAGAGGCTGTGGAGTCATCTTTTTTGGAGATCTTTCAAAACCAACCTGGATGCAACCCTGTGCCATGTGCTCTGGGTGTCCCTGCTGCAGAAGGGGGCTTGGACTAGATGATCTCTAGAGGCCCCTTCCAACCTCAACCATTCTGTGATTCTGTCATCATCTTCTTTCAACTGCTGAGCTAAACAGCAGAATTAGAGATGCCTTTGTAGCATCACAGCACTCTTCCCTGACCCAGCCACGCTGGACAGGTTAGACCCTCTGCTCTCCTCTATCTGGAGTGAAAACAAACAATTTTTTTTGTTGTTGTTGTTGAGTGGTAGCAAGGGTGCAAATGGTGTCCATACATGACCCAAGACAATCACAGTAATTGATTTTGGCATCTGGACTCTAGTGATTCAACCAAGTTACTATCGATTAGCCAACAGATATTATTCTTCCAAAGTTATTCCTCCAAGATTCCACTTACATTGCATCACAGAGCAATAATCATAATTTTAGAAGCATTTTCTAAGCACTATCGTTAAGTCATTAAAGCACAGTGACCCAAATTTATCATAATATTTCACATTGTCTTATAACAAATTCCTTAGGGGTGTTGAAGGATATTATATCAACCCAGGCTTGAATTTCCATACAAGAAACCAAGTTTTACAAGACCCGCTTTCTACAAAAAAAAATGTTGATTAGCATTAATTATGTTTTTTTTATGATTATAACCTGTATCAGTCTTTCCCATTATTCTTGTCCTATAACAATCTATTACGATTCTCTTGGAGCACTTAGGGAGACACGACTATGGTTTTTTTCCTGTACAGGAACTTTTTTTTTTACTAGAGTGCCACAGACCTTTATAAAGAAATAAAGGACAGGTCATATTCTTAAGTTCCATATTATCTAATTTTTATAATCTAAAACTAATGTAATATTAATGCCTGCCTAATGTACCATTCATTAATACAAATGAATTTTCATTATGCATTAATTTAATATTAATTATTGCCTCAGGAAGCAGTGGCTGCTGCTTCTGTGCCTAGAGGGGCATAATTATATTTAATTCAAACTTTATCCTAAATCTGGACTTTATCATACAGATATTTCCTGCAAATTTTCTCAAAGATATATCTATATGGCTGTATATGATATACATCCTGTAAACACCTGAACTTATTGAGGTAATTGCAGTAATTGCAACTTCCTTCCCTGCAATGAAAACCAAACAGTTTTTGTTTCAGTACTGCTTTGGTTTTTTCCTATACTTGAATAGAACAACCCTAAATAACTCCCTGTAGAAGAGCTGCTTCTTTCCCACAGAAAAGTGGAAATAGACTATTAGCACATAATAATTTAGCTTTGATTATTTTCCTTTATTGTAACCTTAAATACAAAATTTACATATATTTAGTAAATTTCTGTTGGCTAGGGGCGAGGCTGCTGCCCAGCAATGCACAACCCCAGCTGGGAATGATGCAGACATCATTCTCAAATGCAGACATGTACCCCGGCAGCTACCTCCTAGGGCCAGGCTTGCTCAAAGGACTTCTCAATGACCCCTTCCTTCCTTCGTTTTGAGAAGCCCTTTCCCTGTTGCCATTGCAGTATATGCCTCATGCTGTGCCTTGCTGTGGGTCCCAGCCACCTTAGCAAATGCTCTAATGAGCAGCCCACTACCAGGTCACCAGCCTCTGTCGTGATGCAGTTATTCTCCAGGAAACAAGGATTTGTTGTCAACCTAACAAATTAAATTACTGCTAGGAGGTATTTGGTGTTTGAAGACTTCAAGACTGTTCACAGTCTTTGCATGTGCTCCTCCCAAGTCCATATTTCCATGAGGTTGTGTGAAATTGTGCTTCATTAGCATGTATTATTTTTGCTAAGCCTCTCATGCTGACTGAACATAATAATGATCTTGGCACCTGGGGGACTCCAGGTTGCTATTATTAACAGAATTTAGATTATGATTTACAGCTGTATAATTTCAGATTTTACCAGGCTAACAAAAGCAATTCATGACTACTGCAATTATAAAGAAAACAACAGCTGAAATTCCAGAAACTCTGAAATGCCAACAGAGCACTGTTACCTGCTTATAAACTTGCCAGTCCTTTTATTTTTCCTTTACAGTTGTGAGTGTAAGTGTTGAACAGAGAGTATATGAGGAGAATGCAAATGAGAAAGTCAAGTTAAAGATAGCAGTTACACTTTCCTCTTACTTTTCAATTTTCTCTGCATAAAGATTGGAAGTTTTTTAAAGTTCTCTCTTCAATATTATCATTTTCATTCAATTCATCATACATTTTGAAACTCAAATCTCATCATTTTATTCTTTCACTTCTTTCATCACATTGAAGCTGTGTGGCATAAATCATGGACTAATGTGAAATGAACTATCAAATTGGTACATAATAGGCTATTTCTTTATATCTTCTGAATACTTTCACATGCACTGATAAGTACATTATACTCAATATTTGTAAGTGCCTTTTGAAGGATCCAAATTCAGAAATCTGTATTTTGTGATAAATTTAAACTACTCTTATCATTCTGCAAAGATCCAGGAGTTTGGGCCTGTATTCTTATCTATATTTGATATTTGTTTTCTAGTGGCAAAGGCACAATTACCTGTAGCCATGGGAGTCATTTTTGAAAGATATTCCTGCTAAGCACCACAGGAAATAATTTTTTAATGATGACCTTGTGTCACTGTAAGCACAAAGCAGACTTCACAGTTGAATGCTCTAGCCCCAGGGACTACTAATGGTGGAAAGTAATAGCTTTTAAACTTCTTGCCACCTGAGCTGTGTGTCACATGTATTTATTCCCACAGGAATTTTTAGAATTTATTTATGCAGTGTCTTTCAGAATGATTTCAGTATAGTGGTATTGCCTTGGTGGTATGTTCAGATGAATTTCAGGCATATCTCAGAAAGACACTGTTATTGAAGAATTACCTCTAGGGATTTGAGGAATTCAAAATAGTACATGAAAAACATCGGTCACTTCCGACCATGTTTTTTTTATTCAACGTACCTTCAATAAATTCAGTAGAATACAACTCAGAAATGCTTAGAGAAACAGATCAGTAGAATAACTATGGAAAATTCTCCTCTGTTTCTATTTAGAAATATAGATTAAAAACAGTCATTTGGATAATAATAGAAAAACAAAGAATTGTAGACATAAAAGATAAAGCACATCTATTGAGATCTTTAGTGCATTTCTGTATCGCAGAGGATTTGTTCCCTACAGAACACTGTCTTAAGATCTGGGCAGTTTAGATATAAAATATTTTCATGAAAATTTCAATTGCTATTTCTTTAGAAATACAATTTTTCAACTTATCCAATTGAGCATTCACAAAATTGTTAAAAGCTTTGTGCTTATCTCTACTTTGCTCTGCTTTGTCTCATTACAACATCTAACAGTACTTTGTGCCAGGCCCCATGCAAACAAAAAACAGAGAATTAGTCCATGTCCAGAAGTACTTAACATACCATGTGTATTTTCCTACAGCACTCTCTCCATCAAGCAAAACTTCTTTTGAATACTACAGCTCCATGTCCACAATTATATTTCTAGAAAAAAAAATCAGCTTCCTGGAAGGATGAAGAATTCAAACATTCTTCATTACATTCATGTTCATAGGAAAGAGAAACCACAGATTCCTACCTGAAACTTGTAAATGTTTAGGTAAAGTTAATCTCCCCAGCACTCTGTTATATCTGCTGAAAACCCAGAAAAGAAGCATTGACACATGCGACTGACTTGTGATGTAAAATAAATTTAGCAGTGTATTTTTGATGCCGGGATTTTGCTGAGTGGGAGAATAACTATAACGTGCTGTAACTTCGAAGATTTTTGGAAAATTAGGGCACTTACAAAAGTTTCTCTGCGATTCAACATCCATAAATGATCTCTGTGTGCTTAGGCATATGGGGGCTGATACTGGAAACATCCATGAAGAACACACAGCAAACATATTGAACCTGGTTTTCAACCAGGGCTGAAAAACAGCAGGTGTTTATATACGTATGGAAAGTTGCACCCTCCAGTCTTCATTGGATGCATACGTTGCAATCACGTCTGCCGTTTTAGTACAGGCAAGCCTATAGCAGAACATATGTAACACAGCTAAACAACTAACTGGTCCTATATGACACCTACATTAAAACATTAAAAACATTAAAAGGAAAATATTTAATTTATTCAGAAAAGAAAAGAAAATGACCTACTTGTTCTTAGCTGGTTTTGTTCTTCTATTGCTATTTTTAAAACTGATATGGACTTTTTCTTTCTTTCTTTTTCTTTTTTTTTTTTTATCTCTAGCTATAGCTGGAAGTAGAAGATTAGTCACAGATGGACAAAGTGGAAGCAAGCGCAAGGAAATCTGAGCATTAGCAAATGAAGAATACAATATGCAAAGAAGAGAATATGATTTAAAGATTTTAGTGAAGAATTTCATACAATGGCTCATAAAACTTGACCTCAAAAAATTAACTCAGATCATTTGAGAAGAATATGAAGAGAAAATTGACAGAAGATCATTTAAACGCAGCTATGATATATGGTAGTGTGCTGAGCTGTGAGTAGGTGGCATCAGATATATTAGAAGGGTTAGCAATAGATTTCTTTTAATATAATGACTGGATTAGTTGCCTGATATAAATGTACAGAACACTAAGCAAAGATGAACCGGAAACATGAACATTTTGTCAAGTTAAGAAACCGTATCAATGGGCTGCAAAATGGGAAAATAAGGTCCATATTTCTTTTTGGATATGTAGTTTGCCACCTTTGTATCTTCCACTATTTCTTGTCTTGTACTTTTGCACAGGGAAGAGCATGCAATCTTTCTGCTCATCCTGGATAGGAAGTGGGGTGGGATTTGCGAAGATAAGGGCTGCTAAACCATTTGTTTGTGTGTGTAATCGTGGAACTACTATGGACAGACAAGGTGCTCCATAGGAATAATGTAATTATTTCTTCCTCAGCCCGCATCTAAGCCACAAGACTCACATAAACAAGATTTGGCTTTGCTTAGACATCCTAAGGTTCAAAGCTGCAGGTGCAGCTGAAGACCTCTTCTCTCTTCCTGCTTCTGGGAATATGGGGTGTCATCTCTTCCCAAAAATCTCTGTGGGTGCTTCAAACTTCACCAGACCATGCATGGGGTTCCCTTAAAGACTTGCTTTCGTTGGCTTCCTCCAGCAAGTGTGTGCAAGTAACACCGGCGTGAAGACCCTCCATGCAGAGCCCTCCCAGTAGCTGAAGGATACTGTCCAAAGAAAGTAAAGTAAGATGCTTAGCTGTTGCAACCATTTGTCAATACACATAACTTCCTATTTAGTTTCTTTCTGAGGTTATTCTGTTTTTCAAGACATGGATTTTGAGAACATTTTTGAGAACATTTGTCACAATGTCATCATCTTCTTTGTAATGTTGAACGCTGGTCTCAAGAACTGACCATGAAATTCTATTTAAAAATAAGCATCTGTCTCTAATAAAATTTTAATGTCGGGAGACTACGTGTCAAAAAGGAGCAGATACTGCTTCCTTGTTCCTTTCATGAGTAACCCAAGAAGAATTTCCCACTGTTGGAAAGTGACAATTTCTGCTAGTTTTAAAATATCCCTATGACTGCTTTTGTCTGAAAGAACTGACTAGTCATTACGACAGGTTTTCTAACTCCTCTAGGATTGAGACAGTTTAATTTTAGCTACATGGAGCTGTGATGCATCATGGAAAGAAAAAAAAAAAAAAAAAAACCTCCTACCAGAACCATCAGAGGCACTCAAAGCATGACTGAACACGGAAAGGTATATATGGTTAGGTGGTTTGAAGATATAGTTTCGTTATTTCATGGTAATTAGTGTCAGTTGAATGGAAGCTCATCTTTAAAATATCGATTTACTCAGTGATGTTCATCTTCAACAGTACCCTTAGGGACAGCTGTGAATAATAACAAAGGAAGAAGAGGTTTGAACTAGATGGATAGACAGGTGATTTACATGCATGTGTAATATATGGGTTGAGTCCCACTGAATAAAGGAATTACGAAGAAAGACTCTGCATCACTCTGGTGTTGTATGATTGACATCAAAAGCTGGTCTCCTTGTCAATAATTGTACTACTTTTGGAATTGTTTCCTTTCTGATTCAATGTTCATTACATAACCTTTGTTTTTATTTAATCTAACAGTAAGTTTTTCATGTTTTTACTAATAATTAGAAAGAGATCCATGTGCCCAAGGATGATTTTATTGCAGTACAGTTATTTCTCATCGTCTAAAGAGATGACAGCACCGTTTCTTAAGCTTTTTTCCCCACACATTTAAATTAAAGAATTTAATCATGGCCAGCAGCCTTTTCATTCTCCTACTGCAAAAGGATAATGCCAGAGCTTTCCACCTGAACCTCTGCTGACCTTCTAAACTACTAATAAACAGAGTGCAATGGAAAATGGTTTTAAACAAACTATTGGACAAACAACAAGAAGATGGTCAATTTCTAGCAGAGGTAGGGGCCTAAAGCTGTGAGAGGATTGCCCTGCTTCTCTTTGTGTATTTAGCAGGCAAGTGTAAGGATGTAGCCTGCTCTCCCAACCAGGTTCTCTCCATGTGCAGGATGAGATACATCTTCTGGTCTCTTGTGCTGTTGTAATAATGCCAGCATTTACCAACATGGATAAGAGCTGTTAAAATATCTAGATTTTTAGTTCATCCTTCTTTGCGGCTAGGATGAAAAGGCGTTAATGAAGAATATAGAAATCTTGCAGCATTTTTACTCATTCATGCAAGCATTGAACTAGTTTTGCAAAATTCAATAGTTTCAGGATCTCATCCAAGCGAATCCTTTTAAGCAAAACCCCACAAGATTTTTGTGGTATTTCAATCCTCCCCCATAACTGAAAAAATGATACCATGTTATAAGGAACTCCTGAAGCAAATAAAAGCCATCCTGCTAATCTTTTCTAGTATTATGTTACTCTCTGTCTGTCAGTATTTTTCAGACACTGATCTGTAGTGGACAAGAAGTTCAGCAGGGATAGCTAGTGCTGAAGTTTTCGTAAATGGATTTACTGACCCATTATAAAGCCCATTTTTCAGTTGCAAACAGCAGTATACTGGGACTAACTCTATGACTTCCTCTTGTCCCAAACCAAAACTCAGCGAGTGCTGATAGGATGTGTCCCATTTGCAAATCTGACTAAAAGTGAAAATGTGCAAACGATCCTCCTGCTCAGACACCCGCTGTCAGTGCCACCATCCGAGGCTCACGCGGGACCGTGGAGGTCACCCAAGCAATCCCTGCAGTGCTGGCACAGGCAGTCCTGACACCCAGGCTAGAGCAGCAGCATCGTAATTATCCCACCAGGGAGCTGAGTTAAGGTCTCAGAGGTGGCAATAGCTGAGATTTTTTAAGAGTAAACACTTTAAAAGTCTGTAAACAAAACTATGTGGAGAGTACATGCTGACAACAGAGTTGTATTGTGCATACAGTTTAGACTGTGTCTTAAGAGGGAAGCAGTCTTGCGCTTGCAAACTGAAACTGATTTATGCACACAGGACTTCTTAGGACTTTTTTTTTTATCTCCCCACACACCTAGGCCAAATAGAAACTTATATACTTTTTGCTCTATCCAGCATGCAGGAAAATGTACTTAAAGAAAGATGGTCCCTTTGTTCATTAGAAATATAGAAAGCATGTGAAAAAAAAAAAGAACTTCTACATCCCTGTGTGTAAACTAGGGACATAAATGAAGCACAGATTCCAATATTTTATTAACTATGAATCCAAGTACATCCCTGTATCACTACTGCTGTTCAAAATCGTAATGTTTTAAAATTCCACCATCCTCCTTACCCCTTTTATTTGTATATTTTTTCTCTGCATCTAGTTGCCTCCAGTTATAAGCCTTTTACTCATCTTCCAAATAGATTTTTGAAGGCATAATCTATTCACATGAAAAGATATTGTACTGACAACAGAAAGGAGATCTTGAAATATATTCCTTCTCATACTTTCTGTCAATTTGTGCTGCATTATTTCTTTGTCAAAGAGTAAATCATGCATAGTATGTCCTCTGAGCTGTTTCTCTTTAGAGACTGGAGAGTATAAAGACGAGTGAACTCTAATACCATGAAGAGTTCAAGATAAACATATTTAGCAATTATCATCAGACTTGATCAGTAAAGATGAACCAGAACTAATCAATTTTTCAAAGGAGAAATTCAATCTCATTAAATCAAACAAACAAAAAAACCAAGCAAATCCTTCCACTGTTATTTCTTCTGCCAGCATTCAGATGTGCTTGTCACAAAATGTAAGTTATAAAAATGTTTTCTAGTTTGTATTCGTATAACATGAGAGTAATGCAACTGAAGTCTGTTCAATTCATTCTGGTGTAAAAACAGTCCAAGTAAAAAGAGTATCATGAAGATCAATTCTTTCAAAACAATAGAGAAGATCCCATTTTCACTCATCCAGTGGAGCTCCTCGGCAATGCTACCATGCGTCTCCACGAGGTACCCCAGAAACAGTGCCCCACAACTTCCACAGTAACTCGCTTACAGTGTCATATCTCTGCCGTTTTGACAGAAGCTTCCTCAGCTGATTATTTTAGCTCTAAATGCAGCTGAAAACTGTGCACCCCATTGGCATCTGTTTTACATCAAGATCCTGCATTATGCATGAAGGTCACTGCTTTGTGCCTGTTCTAGAGAAACCTGCTGTTCTTGGGGGTGGCTTGTCACGGGGTCAGCCTGGCAGCAGAGTGACCACTTGTCTCCCAGAGCTTGCTGTTTTGAAGACCACACTAACCTGAAGCACACAAAAAGTAAAAGTGATTAATCTGGATGATAATATAGGCATTTTTGAAGGCAGGATTTATAAAGAACAATCATACGTTTTGCAGGCACTAACCTTGAGCTGTTCAGCTTTTATATGCTGAGTTAAACACTTTTTTCTTTGTTCTCATCGTGAGCATGCGTATTTATTTGGTCTGTATCGAGTATATAGTGTGTGCTGCAGCTATTCACTTCAAAATTAAAAGTTCTAAGAACTAGAAAAAGTCTAAATTTGGAAATCTGGTGTTCAGAACAGGGCAAACTGGCCACAGTGAGTAATTAATACTTTGCTTGGTGCTGTTTAAGAAAAAACTTTAAGGACTGTTCATCAAAGATGATGAGCTTGTTCTGTCAGCCCAAACTCTTTGTTTCCAACTCAAGAATCCCCATGTCTCTTGGGGAATGCTGCTATTCAGTAACTTGATATCTAAAGGAGAGCCCTCATGACTGTGCAGCCTGTTCACAGAATCACAGAATGCCTAAGGTTGGAAGGGACCTCTAGAAACCATCTAGTCCAACCCCCCTGCTCCAGCAGGGACACCCAGAGCACAGGGCACAGGGTGGCATCCAGGCGGGTTTGGAAGATCTCCAGAGAAGGAGACTCCACAGCCTCTTGGGCAGCCTGTGCCAGGGCTCTGTCACCCTCACAGGAAAGAAGTTCTTCATCACATGGAGGTGGAACTGCCTGTGGTTCAACCTACACTCACTTGTTCCTCACCTTGCATTAATAAAGTCCACTTTTGTAATAAACTTTTCTAAAATAAAGGTATATGCTGTTGCTCCTCTAGAAAAGAAAAATGCAATGACAATGACAAGAAGTATAACTGTCCTTTTTGAAAACACTCCTTTCATATTAAATTGCATGTATTTCAAAATGGCTTAGTCTAAATCTATGGTATATTAGTTAAATCACATTGTTAAGAAAAAAATAAACATGGAATTAATGGCCTCTTGTATATTTGTTCAATGATTTGAACTAAGTACAGGTTTGGGGGATGTAACTGCCCATTATTGTACTTCCTGAATCAATAGTGTTTTGGAGGAGTCACTGAGTTAATTTGTGCTTTTAGTCTCATAGTGTTTGGCAGCTGCAGAGAAGGTCAGCAGAGGTAAAGCTCTGTTTCTTAAGATGTAATAGTTCTGCAAAATTCTAGGTCACTCTAATTACTACTGCTCTAAGCTAAACATAATGGCAGGCTGCCTTCTGCCTCAAAGATCCTGACAGCGTAATGTGACTTGAAAAATGAAACACGCTCACCGTTTTGTACACTCAGAGGGCTGGAATGACAGTCACCTGGGATGCAGTCAGATTTACCTTTGAATAAAATCTTCTGAAGTAAAACAGCTTAGATATAGATAGATATATACCTTTTATCCATAATTATACCTGCAATGGAAATTAATCACCGAGCGAGCCTGAGCCTTACAGCACACAGAAAGGGAGGGCACAGCTATCGCAGCTACTCTTGTGGTGTTTTTCTTATCAAAAGGCATTGGAAGCTCTGGCTGCTGCTGCAGGTCTCCCTCCTCTGATGCCCAGGAGCTGCCTGCCTGAACTGCGTGGGTTTCAGAGCCGAGCTCCGCACGAATTACATTTTTATTCCTCCCAAAACAAACCAACAGATTGGGATAGTTGCTGAAATAATTAACTTTCAGTTTTACAGGCGGATCTCCATACCTGAGGGCAGTCATGCTCACACATCAAATCATGGTTCAATTTTTCTCAGTACTGAGAACATTTCCTACTAAGCATACGGCAGTTTTCTTTGCTTAATAAATCCCTATTAGCCTGAGAGTCCCACAGCTTTTCCAAACTGTTCATTTTATAACTGATGAGGTTCTGGCCTGGCCTCCCTTAGAGTCTGTGCAAATGTGAGTGTGCATGGAAAGCGAGTGTGTATACTAAGCAAATGTTACTAGATATTTTCTGAGCTTTAGAAGGAAAGGTTTTTAGATGGTTATGTGAGAATGCTTCAATATTTCATGCAAAACAAAGAGCATAAGGTTTGGAATAATGAGGATTAATGCACACTGAGAGGTTCTGCATCATGCTTCGCTTCTGAGGAGGTCGCACCAGGTTTTGTTTTTTGTGATTCTAAAACAAGAAGTTGTGAAAATATGGCAAAAAAAAAAAGAGTAATACCTACACTTCATTATTGTTTAGCCAGAGTGTCAGTTAAGTGCAATGGCATAGTATATATTTAAAGTATGGTTGAAACAAGTGGAAGAAGCTTCATGTTGAAACATAATATAATGTAATGTAATGTTGAAACATAACATAATGTATGAATTTGGCGAGATGTCCTTTGTGGCAAATCCGATAAGTCAAGAACACAGGAACTCAGTAAATATGTATTAACTATTTTTGTTAGCTTCGTGACCATTCCTAGAATTAAGAGGCCTTAAACATTAGCCATAGTTACTTCCATTTGTTTTGCCTCAGGAGACATTAAGGAGAACAGGCCTAACTGTGAATCCACTATGAATCACAGTTACCAAATAGATAGAAATATTGATCCAAGTTACTGGCTGCCTACCTAGTCATGGTCTTCAGATGGGACCCTTACCTTCCTTACTATGGTAGGAAAACTGAAATAAATGTAGCCAGGAATGCTCATTTTAAAGGAGAATAGCATCATTCCCACACAATGATGACCCTTGAAGGTATCTCGCAAAAAAAGTTCTTCAATTCTGCATCACCATCGCAAGATTTCCCATACTTTCCCCAGAGGAAGCTCTGTGACTTTTTAGATGAACTACACAGACTAGTGGTCCTCTGAAAATACATGCAGTAAAGAGCTATGATTAAAAAGGTAAATATTGCCTGAATAATAAATAAATAATAAATCAATCAATCAATCAATAAAAGTATTCTCTCCCCTGCCTAAATTTCCCACTACTAATGATGCAAGTCTTATCTCAGTAAAAGTTAGGAATGAGAAGATCTCAACTTTTGAGACAGTTCTGGCCTACTTTTTTTTTCAAATAATTACTATAATTTTATGAGATATGTTTCATGTGTTTTATAAAAAAAAAAAAAAAAACAGAACTCTGACTCAATAAGAGGTTTGAGATACTAAAGGCTAAGGTGATGCAACATTAATTGCTGTGGGCACGAGCCATAATCTCTATCCGCGTGGAGATAGTTGCTGCTTTTATCACATTTATGCTCTTCTCACAAAATGAGGATGCTACAGAATGGAGGAAAAGGAACAGATTCAATGAAAAGTGTTAAGAAAGCCTTATCCTAGATTAACATAAGGAATTCCATAAAATACTAAGAATGATCCTCCAAATAAATAGTGTTAGATTTCTGCATAATATTTGAATAGGAAACATTAGATAGTGAATTCACGTTCTGTGAATTTAAAATTCAATTTAAAATTCACATGTGAATTTAAAATTCACAGAAAGTATATGAAAGATTTTGCCATTCACTTCAAAAGGAGCAGAAAGAACTCTTAATTTTTGATTAATATGTTTTTATGATGCTCAAACTCTAGTTATCATGATACCTAGTAATTCTACTTCTTTCTCATTAGTTTAAGAAGTCATCAACTAATATAATAGAGCTGAATGGCCCTGGTAAAATGCTTTACCTGCTGAACAAAACAAAGCAGAGTAAAGCAGAGCAAACCAAAGCAACACACTGAATCAATGGATAAAAATGGAACTGAAGTCACTGCAAGGCTTGATGGTAAATAAATAAATAAATAGAACCGCCCCTTGCCCTCCACCTTTCTGTCTTTTAGGGACTCGTAGGTCTTTCTAAGCAAAAATTTTAAACTAAATAATACATAAGTTCAGAGAAATTCTGAACATTTTCTTTGAAATTTTGGTTGTGAAGCATAACAGATATCCACAAATGTGCAAAATACGCATTCACCTATAGTGCCAAATCTGACGAGTTTTAAATGATAAATGGCACTGTTTACTCCCAGGTATGCGTATGAGTAAAAAGGGTATACTACATTGCACTGGAGGAATAATTCACGTCAGCTCTGACATTAACATTAGGGAATTCTGCCCTTCTTCCTGATCTAATGGGGGTAGATTCTGCTTGCAGTTTCACTGACACCAGGAGACTTATTTTGCTTTCACCGACACCAGCAGACTTAACGCACCAGCTTTTGGGAGTCAGCGGGGATGGATGGGACTTCCAGGGGAGTTTGCACCCTCCCTGCTACCCAGGGTCATCAGATTCTGAGCTCCGGGCCACGGCTCAGGGCTGGGAGGAAGCCACAGGGAAGCTGCAGAAAACCTCCCATACTTCCTGCTTAGTAATTAATTCCTCTGAATCCCGCTTGTGGCAAATCCTCTTTGGTTTGCAAACAAATTAGGTGTGTTTCTTTGTGCCTTTTGTTTTCTCACTTTTATTTAGTGCCTTCTAAGGCACCTTCTGTCTTTATTTAATGGCTTCTGAGCATTAACAGCACAAATCAAGACAAAACAGTGTTTTCCTATGTAAATAAAGTGAGTAACATGGAATGTACTCTTGAATTTTCCTAAAAATTAACTCTTTGTCTTTGTGGTTCTTGTCAGCTTTAAACGTCATCAGCTAGACAAAGAATGGATGCCTTTATAAAGAATAGTATAGCTGAGATTTCTTGTCTCATTTGCAATTATGCCTTAAGGTTGGTGATCAAGTCGAGATCCTGCATAATCAGTCAAGAGACTTTAGTGTAATAGAAATGTTAAGAGGTTATGGGGAAGAGCTAAGCAAAGATGCCAATCCTGTGACTGCTTCTGCATATTAAAAGTCTTCACAGCAGTGCCACGAATTCCACAGTGCATGTACCTGTGATTTAAGTCAAGTACGCAGGCATGCACATGTGCCATCCTATATTGCACTTATTGCTGTGAAGACTGTCCTGAGGACAACATAGAGAAAACCTATATCTTACTGCCCTGTCTCTCCTGCTTGTACAAATATTTCTTAGATTTTGGCTTACATCTTCAGATAGTGTATTCCCTTGCTTTTTTTCTTTTTCCTTTTTCTCATGTAAACTTCAATTTAATAAAGGCTGAGCATTATTATTTGTAGGTATATTCTTCCCTATACCTGAAGTAAATAATTCCAATGAATGCAATCCAATATCCTCAAGATGAAAATAGAGGAAGGAGAAAACCTTGTGAAATAGTTAAGATATATTTTAAGACAACTTTGACATTCATTATTGTATTAGCCAGAACTGTGCTATGTAAATTTGTCTTTAAATGGGGATGATTTTCAAATTAATTAAGACTTGGAGCACTGCTCCTGAATGGGAGCTGCAGTCTCTGGCAGAGAGAGGTGCCCACCTTCCGCCTTTGCAGAGCCTGGTGGTTTGCTGCACACATGCTCAGGCCTAATCCTTCCCCTCTCCATCCCTGACCTGTATTTCTGTATCTCTGTGCCCTGCCGCAGAGACACACGAGTCAACAAAGGGATATCTATGGGAAGGGGACTCAGAGGCAAAGTGGGAGCTGATGTCACCTTCCAACAAGGCTCTACAGACATGGCTTGTCTGAAACTAAAAAAAAACCCAGGAGTATTACTGATATTAGGGCTCAATTACTGCTATACCGCCAAGAAGGTATAGTTGGAACTTCTCCTTTTGTTGGTGCTGAGGTGCAAACACAAGGAGCTGTGTAAGATCTGTCAGGACTCAAGAGCTGGTCCTGTTGACATTTCTCCTGTGAACTTGAAGGGAGGATTGTGATTTGTAAATATTTCGGATGAAAAACGAGGGTGTATTCTTCAGTGTCTTCCCCTAGTACTGCCCAGAATATATGTTCTCTGGTTTAAAATCATATTGCATTAGCCAGAAAAAAATAGTCCTGGCTATTGAGACAGTGGATAAACTCTAATGAGAGTTCTCTAGCTTAAGTCTGAAGATTGACATAATTTTTCTCTTTTTTTTCTGTGAGATCATCTGGGCTGCAAAAGTTTCAATACATTCGACTGATTCATTGTGACACTAGAATACAGCCGAAAGGATAACCGATTTATATGGAAGGATCAAAACAAGAGAAAAAAAAACCCACAGTTCTCTGAACTTAACTAACAAACTGAATACCATTGGGGATTTTTTCACAGGGCAATAGAAGACAATTTCACAATGAATCATCACAGTGATCACAGAAGAACTTTATATTACACATGCAATTTGTAGCAACATTGAACCATTGCCTGAAAACCCAAAAGGTAACATGCCCCCAATTGAAAAATAGTTTAGCAGTTGTACTAGAACAATATTGGCATATTTCATTCTCCCTCGGCTTTAAACATGCTCACTTATATGAAGAGGTTCTTAGGGATCAAGGTGCTGACGCATATGACTGCTAACCATGGGCTTTTATTATCAAAGGCAATTTTTATTTGTATTTGACTGGCAGACAGCTGCTTACTCTGATACAACGAAGATGATAGCCCAGTGTTGAGTGCTTCATAGTGTACAATGTTTTATATTACATTTTACACAAGAGCATATTGCATTTCATTAATTATCTGACTTTGAGGACTACTTTGTTGAGGGGTATCTATCTGTATAGCAGACACGAATCTGAATAGAATGTAACCCACCAGGAAAAAAAAAAATAACCACAAATGCATTTTTTTGCAGAACAAAGAAATGTTTGTAATAGAGGTTAGAGAAAAGATTGCTAAATGTTTAAAAATACCTAATTGATTTTCATTAAAGTGCAGTATTTTATACCATGGAGGAATTTACTGTTTACCAAGCCATTGCTGTTAACCACTCTGTGTTTACAGGTGTAAATGGTGCATGCCATTCAGTCAGCTCAGCAGCTGCAATGGGACCAGGCAAATTTTTCTTCATCACATCACACCTAGCTTCTGGGCTGCTCTGGTTTGCAAAGCTGGTTTGAGGCTCCTAGAA
This sequence comes from Crypturellus undulatus, assembly GCA_013389825.1. Classification (NCBI taxonomy): domain Eukaryota; kingdom Metazoa; phylum Chordata; class Aves; order Tinamiformes; family Tinamidae; genus Crypturellus; species Crypturellus undulatus. The sequence continues at coordinate 22,695 of VWPW01003410.1, read as the reverse complement.
ACATCTGAGGAATGCAACCATTAAAAGTGTTCTTAGTGAAAACCCGTTTGTTAATACATGGTCTCCTTCCCACAGTGAAACAACACTTTCTATTACAGCACAGAAACTGGAAAGAAATGAAACGGTAGACTAGCCAATGTGAGTGGTGAGTGACGTGATATATATGTATGTCATGTAAATACTGAGATCAAATTCCTCTGGAAGCCCAAAGCTTTGGCACCTGTCTGAAATGGTGTATTGGTTTATTTGTGAAGAAGAAAACTTTCTTACTGCTGATGGTCACCAGTTAGTGATGGAGTTTTTAGTAAAATACTTACAAATTATTCAGGAAGAGGAAAAAGCAGCTTTCAAACAAAGAAACACTTAAGACTTTCAAGCAATGTTGTTTAAGTAATGTAATTTTATGTGTGAAGAGAATTCCTTTTTTGGGCTACCTTCTATGCCCAGCAGACAAACCAGAAATACACATTCACAGACAACACTCCTCTACCCACTTATGGTTTTTTTTCAGTCTAAGAAAATTGTATTGTCATATGTAGGGATGAACAGCTAGATTAGGTGGATAAATTTAATTTCTCACTGCATCACTTAGCATTTTCTATCAGTTGTGATAAAAAAGATCCTTGGTATAAATAAATCAGAAAGTATTTTATCAGTATATTTTCACATCAGTTTAATCCCATTATATTTGCTTATATATTTAAAGCTCAAGAGTTTTTATTCAAAGCTATATAATGACTAAAGATCCTTTGACATACCTATCATAGAAACATAGAATCACAGAATCACAGAATGCCTAAGGTTGGAAGGGACCTCTAGAGGTCATCTAGTCCAACCCCCCTGCACACGCAGGGCCACCTAGAGCACGTGGCACAGGGCTGCATCCAAGCGGGTCTTGAAGATCTCCAGAGAAGGAGACTCCACAACCTCTCTGGGCAGCCTGTGCCAGGGCTCTGTCACCCTCACTGTCAGGAAATTTTTCCTTAAGTTCCCGTGGAACTTTTGGTGTTAAAGTTTGTGGCCATTTCCTCTGGTTCTGTCAGTGACCACCAGTGAAAAGAGGCCAGCCCCATCCTCCTCACTGCTTCCCTTGAGGTACTTGTACACACTGATCAGGTCCCCTCTCAGCCTTCTCTTCTCCAGGCTGAACAGGCCCAGCTCCCTCAGCCTCTCCTCATAGGGCAGATGTTCCAGGCCCCTGATCATCCTCGTGGCCCTGCGCTGGACTCTCTCCAGCAGCTCCACATCCCTCTTGTACTGGGGGGCCCAGAACTGGACACAGTGCTCCAGATGTGGCCTCACCAGGGCTGAGTAGAGGGGCAGGATCCCCTCCCTCGACCTGCTGGAGATGCTCCTCTTAATGCATCCCAGGATCCCATTGGCCTTCTTGGCCAATGATATCATATATAATATGGATATCATATATGATATATTCTACATCATATGATATCATATATGATATATTCCACATTCTATAGAATGTAGAACATGAAGCACCATATATCCTTGAAATGCTAATTCTAAAATACTAAGAAAATTAGAAAAAAAATTATAAAGTATACAGAGGTAGTTCCAACTACCAACTTAGCTACAAACTGGGTATATATCCAGTCCATAATTTGCATGCTCCTTGCTTTGGGAACTTCTGAGGCTTTAACCAACACAAAAGTATCTCAGATGTTAGTGGTATTCTTGTTTAGCTAGGGTGAGAAGATGAGCTCCTTCGGATGCTCAGAGACGCTCTCCTTGCAACGGGAAAATGGCACAGAGCTATCTTGGAGCATACCCATTCCTCAGTGGCTCCATCACAGTCACAGTAGCTTACATGACATGATAGACACCATCATGCCAAGCAAGACCTTTTCCTGTGAACTAGAGTAGGTGAGCAAAAGGCGCACTACTGACACTTACAAGGGCTTTCATCTCTGGCAGAAGAATAGCACCAGACGGGTGATGAAGGTGTTTTTTCTGTCTTGTGCCACTGCAGCTACTGACTCAGGAAACATCAAAGCAGGGCGTCCCTTACTCTGCTAAGCAGTCGCCGAACTGCATCGTGCCAGTGACTAAAGTGGCATTATTTGATGTGTGGTCACTCACTGGTGTAAGTGCTGCAGAAGTGGACTTTGCCAAGACTATAGGGGTGGACACTATGCTACAACAAATTACTGCTCTTTAGAAGTGCACCAGAAGATCTTTCATGTGGTTGATGTGCTAGTTGCGATTTTGCCATGCATCTTTTGTGTTCACATTTCACTTTTTGAGATGAGAGCTATTCATTCTCTTAGGAAAGGAACAGAGGGATCAGCCTACAAAAACAATGAATTTTGGAGAAACACCGAAGACAACACACAACAAACTTAATATCCGATGAACATTAACTGTTCTTTGCCTGATGTTCTTAACTCTATTATGTGTCCATAACCTTGTTCATCTGCCCTGCACGGCCTCCCTAACCTGAAACCCCAATGCTCCTTATCTGCTCTCAGATTCTTTCCTCGTTTAGTTTCATCAGTGTAGGATTTTCCTTTCTCCTTGGTAGCTTTTACTCTCTTCTGTACTCAAAGCAGAGGATTTTGTAAATCACACAGGACTGATCTCAATGGGAGGATTTCTGAAAAACAGCTTGAGTGTTCAGTTCCTACATCAGAACATTCTTCTACCTCGACTTACAGCAGCTGGGAGTATAGACCTAGAGCTGCTTGTCCAGTTTATGTATCAGTGGTGCAGGGACAGGACACTCAAAATACTTCAGGAAAAAAGAAAGTCTTTGGGCATGTATGTATCATGAGGTTGAGTGGCTTTCTGCTGGTCATATCCTTGAGGTGATGGCTATTCCATGCTAAATTACCATGCTGTAAAATCAGTACATCATATTTCAGTTTCAGGATGTTTACAGATCATGTAAAATTATGTAAAACTGAATGTAGAAGTCTCACTACAGTCAATGCTACCAGTCTTGTTTCAAGAAACAAAAAAAAAGTTGAAAAATCATTGCATGTGTATGGAAAAGCAGATTACTCTCATAGCAATACAAGGCCCACTAATCCTGAGAACAGCAACAGGACTTCAAGCAGAAAAAGGTATGTTTTCTATATGTTAAATTGTAGCAACTCCAGTGTGTTTTGCAAGGAACTGAAGAAAATGCTGAGCGCAATACACTCAAGCATCATGGGTGTTATCCACATTGAAAGGCTGAATAGATGAACTCTTACGCTCAGTAATGAGTCTGTTGAAGTGCACCGGATAATTCTATAAATATTTAAGAGGGCTTCAAGGATTGCTTTGGGATGGAAACTAGAACTACCCTTCTACTTCCTCTTTGCTCTATTCTCATACCTATTCAAGGCAAACTGGGTAACAGCATCCTGCAGAAAATACACCTCTATATACCATATTCAAAATAAGCAATGCATAGCTCAATTACTTATTCAAAAGTTCTCTATCAATGCCTCCTCAAATGAAGCTATGAACATGGTATATTAACATGAGTCATATGTAGATAAGGGATTTTCTCAAATCAAAAAGAGTAAAGGCAATACTACTTAAGGGAAAAATAAGATAGATGTAAAAAGTGAGGAAAGCAGATTCAGACAAGATATTTCTGATAAAATTCAGCGTCTAGTTCTAAAACCCTAATGTGAATTATGTTACATTTTTAAAGTCTGTAGTACAGGTCACAGGTCATATTTGGCGCTTTTGTAAGAATATGCTGAACACCTTTTTAAGAGGTTTCTGATCTACATGACATCATAGGCTCAATAGAGAGCATAGACATTTTATGCCAGTCTGAGTACTTAACGGTATTTATTGTGGTCAAGGGAAAATAATACATTTCTCCACAGCCCCTACTGCCCTCCTGCCGAGTTTCAGAACATCAATATATTTCAGGATGTTGCTCATTTCAGAAGGCTTTTGATTTTCCAGTCTGATGCAAATGTTTAGTGACCTTTTATACCACCTTTTGAGGGGTGATTTACTTCATGTAGTCTTGTGGCCTTCAGAAATGTGTTCATTGACCTACTGTCTGATGTGCAGCCTTAGATAACTACCATGGATTAGCTTTTAAAACACCAAGAAAGCAGCATCAGAAACACTATCATGATGAACAGACTGTGCTGTGACAGCAGTCTTATGTTCATTCTGCATTTCAGTAGGTTACCCATGCTTCTCCTATACTCTTTATGACTTTATTTCTCTACTGATACACACTATATCTATATTGACACACTTGGTATTTTACTAACATACACCACCAAAATGTATTTTGCTACTGTCTTAGAAAGTTTAGCTGTGAAGCCAAGAAATGTTTTCATATGAAGCCAAGAAATGTCAATACAGCTGTTAAACTGTACAACAAAAAATGATACAGAAATAGGACTGTTATCTTTAACACAATTTTATGAATCCTATTGTATATTCCCACTAAAGAAAATCTAAAAAATAAAAATATTGCAACTGTACATCTATCTTCAATTTTGTCTTGATTTATCAGACTAACTCACCAGAACCTGTTATTTGGATATAAAGTACAAAACAAGTATCCTTTTGCATTTAGCACACAGAGATCAGAGACTATTTCATAATCATTTAGGGTGCTGATATGCATGCTAATCTCAAGCTCATTAGAAACAGGTATAGAAGGAAGGACATTGATAAATTGTTGCTATTCTGAAGAGAATTATTCATTATTTTCTATCACTAGCTTCATTTAAGTTCCTGGGGAACTATACAATGAAGAATGAAAGGAAAATCACATATCATTTTTGAGGAACAGTCCTCATGTTTCAAAAAACAGTTGCAATTTATAATTAAAAGCCAGAAAGAGTCAAGATATTATATATTATCACAAGTATATTTCTGAAATGCTAATATTCAGCAATCATTCACCAAAAGATCTCACCTCGCCAAAGTCTCTTCTTACATGCACCATTATATTCCTCTTATTTTTAAGGCCCATAATAATATGTAATCCAAAATGATCACAAAGTAAATACTGTTACTTTTCTGTTGAAAAATGTTAGTGTTCAGATTGCATGCTTGGTAGACGAGGTAAATGTCAGCAGTGCGTTCTCCTAAATGTCTTTTATCTCTAAAAGATGATTTTTGGTGAAAGCTCCCATTTTGAAATGCAGTAGAAACAGTTCTGCTATATCTATCAAGTTATGTTGGAATGGTGAGAAGTAAATCACTAAAGCTCTATATCTCAAATAAATACACAAAATGCCAGCACTAAAACAAAAAATCATAGCATTATGAATTTAGAGTGAATAGCCTTTCCCTAATTTTACCTTGTCTTCTTAAATTAAAATCATATAGCTAAACTAAACTAAGTTTTCTGTGTTTCAATACATCTCCATTCAAAGATTTCTTGACCCCTTCCTGAGGGCTATAGCAGAACTGATTACAGAGGCAAGTAATAAGGGCAGTTTTGCAAGAACCTCAGGAAACTGAGTTGTATAAAGGCTACAGAAATGTGTAAGAAGCACTGGCTTCAGCTTTGAGTTCAATGTCAACCACCTGCCGTGGGGCTGTGAGAAAGCACAGGCCCTGCTTGGCATCTTTGCTTTAAGTCTCCTAGTGGGTCTGCACTATGAACAGTATTTATCTTTCCTGAAATTATTTTCCCTATGCAGGAGGGGGAAACAGAGGATAGGGGTTGATACATATCTCTAAAAACTTTATTTAAAAGAAATTAAAACGTCAGTTTCTATTTTTGGTGCTCACTCAAACAGCAGGAAGATACACAAATATTTTAGGCTTATTCAAACCATTTTTTTTTCAGTCTGAAACAACAAAAGGAACACATTGAAGGGAGGGCAACACTACAGCTGATTTTGCCAGAAACAAACTTACCTACCACAAAAACCCAGTGAGTAAATCCAAGAAAGTGCTACATCACATATCTAGTCAGGAGATAAGGTGTATCTTCTTCAAGGTACTGCATTATAAATTCTTCAAAAACAACTTGATTTTTCAAAAGTTTTATTGTTAAGTTTGAAGACTAGACAAGGTCATACTGGTTTTACATCATTCTACATGATTTAAGTATATACAAAACCATCTGAATATTACACAGCTTCAAAGGTTGCAAAGATCATTGTGTCTGAAATATTTCTGTATTTACTGACACATCAGAAGCCAGCACTGAATATTATAGTTCATATTTGTTGTATAGCAAAGATACACTCATTTAGTAGCCTTAGTCTTCAAAACTCACACTAATTTGTATGCAGTCATTCCAAGAGAGAAAGTCAGCCTCAAAATCAGAACCAGTTAATGGGGTAAGCCCTTAGTGGAAGGCAGATAAAACTAAGCCTCGTGCCTTTGTTTTATTTCTCATGCTACAGAAGTAGTACATTATAGAGCTTGAGAAAGGTGAAGTCTGCCTACAAATACTTAACTGGCTCAGGGTGGATTTTAACTAGGAGAACATTTTCACTCTTGTTCAATGTCACTGCAACAATTCAGCAAAAGATTCAGCAAAATCTGAAATAATTCCATAGAAATAAAGAGTTATTTCAGATACTAGGAGCAGAATTTACTACCACAGTTGCACAGTGCCATCTAAAGAAAGTTTTTTGTTAACTAAGGAATGTATAGTATCCTTAGAAAAATCCCCAGTATATCAGTTGAAAATGTAAAAGTAACATATATATGATTTTTTGGAAATCATTACAGTGTTATCACAATGTCCAGAACCTTGTTTTCAGGTTCTGAAGAATGCCAACAAATGAAATCCAACTAAGAATAAAGCGACAAAAATATTCAACTATAAATTGTATTACAAAACAGAATGACTGCATTAGGCTGCAGGACAACACTAGTTAATACGCAGATGAACAAGTAACAACTACCTTATTAAACCAAAGCATTAATCTTAAGAATACACTTAAGAATACACAACAAATATTAGAAAACACCTTTAAAACAAACTGCTGAACCTTGGCCTTACATTGCTGGCCTTCCATTTTTGGCATACATGGTCAAGCAGATTGTTTATGTGTCCTTATATCTTTACATCATGTATCTTTAGTTAAGTGCATGGTCAGTTGCTATCCCCAAACAGGAAAATGGTTTTGGACCTTTTTAAATATTATGTACCATTACCATCCTATAAAAGGTTAATATTTCAGATCTTTTTTTTTTTTTTTTTTTTTTTGGAAGAGCCTAAAGTGTGAAATATGAGCAGAAAGCTATTTAAGAATACACCTGTCCTCGATTACTCAGAATTTTTTTGCTCTTCAAAAATACCATCATGATTGACTTTCTTTTTAAAATTGTTCACTGCGCTTGAAGACCACTTCATATATACATCATTAAGGAATGCTGTTAACACAGTTTACAGACAAGACAGTAACAGTCTAGTGGCTTTTGTTATGCAGCACAAAGTAAAAAATAAAGAAAAACAAACTTAGCAGTGTTACACAGGACCTCAACATTTCTCACACATAGTTTTACCTTTGTAAGACTCTTCCTTAAAAGTCTTATGCCTTTAAATGTCTAAGCCTTATAAATAAAGTACTTAAGGATTAAGTCATTTTATAGAATCAGAATGTTTTGTGTTTTAAAACACAGCAATTTAAGTGACACTATCAGAAAACTTCTGCAAATCAATCTTATATTCTTGTTTGGAAAATTCCTGGGTGTTATTCTGGGGTCTTTCACAGTAACATGGACTATATTTTGTCTGTGGTGGAGAATGTGAAATTAAATGCAGGTTTTAAAATCCAAACTATGATGTTTCCAAAGCAAACTTTGCCCTTTGCATACTGTGGGCCAGCTAGTTGTTAATCTGGGAAGCAGGGCCCAGGTTCATATTTCAGAGTTATGGTTTCAGTGAGAATGCAGTAATGACAACAAAGAAATTCAGCTACATTTGCTAAAACATGCAGCCATCTATATCTACACCAGTATGTTATGAAATTAAAATAATGACAATAGGAACCTTTCGTGCCATTTACTCAGATAAATCAGACCCTAACCCTTTGGCTCCAGTAATTTTGAAGATTTGGGTGCTACGATAGCAAAAACTGGCCTTCACACAACACTTAGTCCCAGGAACTCCAGGTGCTTTACAGAGTCCAGTATCACTATCTCCCTGCCACAGCGACACCAAGACATAGAGAAGTGACTTGCGAAGACTCCACGACAAGTAAACCCCAGCGCTGGGCCTGCAGCCCGCTCTCCTGACTCCTGTTCGACAGCCGAGCCCTGCTAACCTGCACCGTCCCAGGGGCTGCCTCGAGGAGTGAGCTCGGGAGCGAGCTCCCTGCCACACTGCCAGGGAGCCTGGCAGAGCCGCAGAGCTGCATCTGCCACCTCCTGCTCCTGCTCACTGCGGTGTGGGGTCTGGGCTGCCCACCAACTGCTCTCTACTTACTACAGCCCTGGCATATTCATGCCCTTACAACTAGTCTGCATTTTTTTTCTCTTAAATCTACTTTTTATCCCTTAAAACCGGCTCACAGCTCACTATCATGTTATTAAAACAATGTAGTACACGCAAAACATTCCTGTAGCTAAGACATGACAAAAATCAGCCTTCATGTGGCTCCACAAAGACATGGTCAGGAGCGCATTCCAAGAGCCCAGCTTTTATCAATTCCTACAGCCTCTGCTGCACTCCTGTTTGGGAGGATCTCTGTGACACGCGTCACAGAAAGAACTTAACAAGGTGCCTTGTGGGAGTAAGGGAGATGCTCCTTATGGGTATCTGTTAGCACCTAAGTGCTTCATCCCACAGCTTCCTCCTCACAGGAATGAAGGAGGTTTCTGACTGAAGTAACCAGGCAGGCAGCTCGATCTAGGGTTGTGTGCTCACTCCTGGGCAATGCATAAAATGGGCTCAAGATTCATGCTACACTGGGTGCCTATATCCATGTGACTACCTAAGATGAGATACCGCAAGTACCCTGGAGTCTAATCTCAGCCTCCCTGGGAAAAAAAAAAAACAAAAGTCATCTCAAGCAGAATTAATAAACTTTGACAAATTCATTAACTTCAAAATACACTGATAGCAGATTTTGTTCCATATGCAGACAGGCTACCTCTTTGAAAGAAAATAACAGTGAACTAAATAGAAAAGATGGAGATTATGTCCCTAGCATGCAAAATAGGGGAGGAAAATGAGGTTACTCAGGAAAACCCTCAGTTGTATGGACTCTGCAGTCCAGACATATGTAATGAAAGGTAGCTTGCAATATCACAGGTATAGTATTTTTATAGTACCACAGAATATTTTCCTAAATATATGTCATTCTGACAGTGTCTGATAGGCACAAGGGAAACAATTACTATAACGCAGTCATCCCAGAGAAAACTTATTGCTAAAAGCTGCAGTATCACTTTTTGCAAGTAAGATGACAGTATGATTTATGGGGAACTTGTGAGCCCAGTGTTTCTAAAGCTGTAAATGAGCTTTGTCATGCTATTTCTCTTTCCTTGTAAAAAGGATGCTGCTGTTTTTCCCTAACACATTTCAACCAGTGTGAACAACTTAAAAGGAAACTCCAAATGTAATTCCACAGCAAAAGGGACAATACTGTAACAGATTTAAAGGACAAAATCGGATTGGATCATTTAAAGGGCAGGCTTAGACCTCTTTGTGAAAGACAGTTAGCGGCCTACCATAAAGTTAGCACTTGTTCATGAAAAACCCATTCAGCTTCCTACAGGTTTTGCACAGTTTCTTCTATGGAGAGACTTTTGGGGATATAGGAAGTTGTGATGCCTAATGAAAATCCATGTCAGTCCTCCTCTGTGCAGCCCAACAGCTCTGACCGTAAGGTGATCCTCCCATACCATGACCATGGCAGGATCCTTATGTGTCGAGCATAGATGGGAGGGTCGATGACGTTCTTTCGGTGTGTTTCGTTGTCAAAATTTCCCTGGAAGACCTGAAAGGTAGAGAACATAAAGAGAGATTAATATCTATATTGTCATTTGTGAATGCTGAGCAATGACAGAACGAGTGAAGAAAATGCAAAGAAAGTATTTCTTCTCACCTCGCTCACCTCCCCGCTGCCCCCCATATAAAACTAGACCCCTGCCAGATTCAACAAAGGCTCTTCCTCTGTGGGTAGTTTTCACAACAAACAACTCCTTCTGGTTGGGGTTTCAAAATACATCTAATGAGTACTGGATCAGGGACAGCCCAGAAACAGAACTTCATTCGTCTTTCATGAAACTGTAAATACAGTATTTTTCAAAGATACAGAAAAATATATTCTATTTTAAGACTGGATACCTGAAACAGGAAAACGTCCTACTGAAATACTGTCACTTTGCTAAGCAGGAACTACTGTGTGACTGTGATCTTTGCTACAAGCTAGATATTGAAACATTTTCAGAGTGTGAGATATGGCTGTGATGCCAGTTCTGCAGCACTGAGAAGATACACTTGACTATGGAAATGTTATTTGCAGTACTGAACTAGCAGCATAATTACCCATCCTAAGCTAGACCCCAGCTTATGACATAGTTCTGGTGTCTCCGGGCAGTTCCCTGATCACCCTTGCTCACTTTTGCTCACAATCTGGGTGCGAAACTGATGCTGCAAAGGGCACATGAAAGCTTAACTTTGGCCCATGGATTTCACGGGCCAAGGATCTCAGAGCTGGTGATTAGCCTAACATGCTCAGCCCCAGCACAGATGTAGCCTTTGATTCAAAGGGCTCAGATTGATCAGTAGTTCTGTGAGCATCCACAGCCTCATTGCAAAAGTTATACCAAAACCATTAACATTTAAGAAATTAAATGTCTTTTTACTTGACATTTATATCATGTCAAGTTAATCCAGGGAGATGCAGCTATTTTTTCACACAGAAGAGCACTAATAAAGTACAGAAGAGATTTTATTACTTATGAACACAGTTTGAAAGCAACAGTGTATCTTACTGTACAGTTAGAGTTATCAAAGATACTATCTTCTGTCAAACAAAAAGTCAGTGTATGATATAATAGCACCAGTTAGCAGGAACATCTGTGACTGCATTAAAACAACAATAACAAACATAATATGGTGTAGTGCATGCTAAGATTTATTTCCATTTGTAGGAATAGACCAATATATGAGTTCTCCGACTTCAGTTTGTGTTAAGACAATGCCAGATTTCCCCCCTTGCCACTATCTAAATTCAAAGGTCACAACACTCCTTTTTGGCAAAACAAGCAGAGTATTCTCTCAAGATATTATTAGTTTATACGATGGGAAACATTCATTCCCTTCCTATGTCAGTCACTCATTTTTCATTTATAAGATCCTTATTTGATGGCTTTTCAGTGGTTTATTTGAAATGAAAGGATGGGTTAAGTTTATATTAAGAATACAAAAATATGAACCTCCTTGGAACAAGTGCCTTTGTAACTGAATTAGTGCAGAATGACAAGTTTTTTGGAAGTTCTGAGGAAAAACATCAGAGGTTGAATTCAAAAGAGACTAAACTACTGTTTTAGCTCTTAAGATTGCTCTTTCTTGACATGTTTATAACACACCGTATGAAAATCTTCACTTTCTGCTCTCCATGCTGTATATTTTCCTTGGATTTTGAAAGCTTCTCTCAGGTGCTATCAATTTGGCATCTCAGACAAAATATGTGTATCCTCCATAAGTGATGTTCTTTCACAAGTGATAAATGTCCCTTCTAGTTTGGCACCTCATTAATGCAGAGATTGGAGAACTAAAGCACCTAGCAGTTATGATAAATAGATAAAATTATAGAAGACTGACCATAGAAAGAACCATGCTATGAGTCTAAAGAGAAAAAAAATATAAAAAGAATTTACCTTAGAAAAACTGTTTGTTGTTTGTATACAGTATTGATTACATTAGTCAGCTGCAGCTTGGCCTAACAAATTGCTTCTGAATTTGAGTTTCGTTTGTGGCAGTATGACATAGAATAAAAGGCAGCAGGTTCATTATTTTAACATTGTAGGGCGGCAGTCCCTCAACATATATAATATGAAGCCCAGAAAGATTAAAAATGTAAGTTTTTCCCATTTCATTTCTCACCCATTCACGCAATATATCCACTGGTATTTTTCCCAAGACTGTAGCACTGTAGAACTACATTTTTTTATGCAGAGCTAATGGAAAATCCTTTTAATCTCTATTTTATTTTCCCTTTTGAAGATATAATTCACAAACATCATTTAAACTAAAGCTTAGAGTAAAAAACTTATTTGTTTACCACAGGAACCTCCAGTATTCATCTTTACATTTAGTTATGCAATATAAATAAAAGTAGGTAGTGCAAATCAAGCAAGAAATACAGTTAAACATGGCAGGAATTTATGCCATTTACTTAGAAGAGAAAAACAGGAGGTACATTTTATTTGTAACTCACATGTGATTTCCTTAGTACTTGAAATCACACTTACCTGTTTTAGAGAGGGCAAGTTAACTTATATAAATCTGAAATCCATTTTGGAACCTCCCCCCAAAATTCAAGAGAAAATCTCAAAGAATTAAGTCAATGTTTAAGATCAGGAGGATTTTGAGGGAAAAAAATAACACAAGAAAGTGGGAGAAGCTTTCCTGGAATCCACAGGTAAGACCAGCATGAAATATACAAATTTACTGTTTGCTTCTACTATCTTTGCTGTGGCCCCCCAGCAAATTTATTACAAGAAAAATATGCTGTCATTTTCATTTTTACCGCAGCCTAGCTTCTCTAATGGCTACAAGAAAACAGGAAAAGTATAGAAGAGGAAGAATAAAAGCTTTTTTTTTCTTTTTTTGTAACAGAAAAATACTGTTTTAGTAGCCAAAAGTAATATTTGCTTTAATTACCTTTTGTTTTGCGGCCAAATAATCAATACTAGATGAACCAACTAAGCAATTAAGAAGCTCCTGAAGGGCTGATAGACTATTTTCATAAATGATCACCATTCACATTGGTTTCCGTGCAGCACTTTTTAGTGCAAAACATTTCTGAAAATTTTAGGAATTATTTACTAGCATTCAATACACAGACCTTGAAATAATAATGCAAAGTATAAGAAATTTTTCAGATAAATGCCCGAAGACAATAAAAGCAACCTCACCAAGAAATCAATAAACAGATAATACAGTGGTAAGTACATTGTACATGTGCTAAATACAATCAAGAACAAAATATTAATGTCTCAGTGCATAAATCCCAAGAACATTCACATATTTCAGGGTGGGTGCAGCTATGGTCTTCTCCTATTTCTAGTTGGATAGGAAATGCAGAGTGAAATGGCCAAAAGCAGGAAAAAAGGACCATTTCAAGATGACTAAATAGACTTAGGCTCCTGAAACAAGACATAATAGATGCCTATAAAATTATTAATAGCATGAAAAAAACAAGTAGAAAATATTACACTGTTCCCCTATGAAAACATGCAAGAGAAAAAGAATGAGAGTAAGTTTGTGGTTTAGTCCCCTTAAAGGTCATTGTTTTCCACACAACACAAATTTAAACTAAGGCATTCTTTCCCATAATACTTGAATATTGTTAAAGTTCAAATAACTCATTCAAGGCAAAATCATCCAGAGACTATTAAATGTACAGAAGACAGCCAGAGGCTGGGAGGGTACGCTACGGATAAATTACAGCCCTCTTGCTTTTTCTTCTCTAGGCATCTGCTGTGGATGCTTCCTTCCTTGGAGGGAGGGCACTGGTATATGCAGAGCCTCAGCATAGCAGCTTGCATATTACACCTACTTGTGTTTATAAAAGTCAATTCAAGCTCTTCCTTTTTGGATATCCTATTCGAGAATGTTAAAAACAAAACAAAACAAAACAAAAACAAAAACAAGAGAACTACTGATGTCAGTCTGTATGCTTACAAGATGTAATTTCCTAAAATATTTACTGGGAAGCCTCAACAAGCTTACACATATCGAATCCCCAAATGTATGTATAGCTTCTGTGTAGCTTAGTCTCTTACAGCTGTTAAATGTAGAAAATGTACATTATTGCACTTTTAATATGAAAATTTACTTTATTATCAGTTTATGCAAATGAGAGGAAAAATCTGGAAAATATATTATACCCTTCATACATATTTCTGAAATATAAATCTTATTTATAATTGTGCTAAACAATTTTAATATCTTGCCTTCAAACCCACTAAGATTTTTCAGTGTAACTAAGCATTCTATGGCATAAGAACAGATCTGGATAATGACAGTGTAAGTTGATTCATATTTTAAAAATAAAATTCTGTAACAGAACAATTTAGAACAAATATCTGGAGAAAAATAGCTTAGGAAAACCAGAATATATTGGTGTTTGCTCTGCTCCAAATGCAAAGCTCCAAACCAGATTTTAGGGCATGTCCATGGAGCTAGATGAACAGGTGGCTGCAGTTGGCAAGATCATTTATGGATGTGCAACAATGACGGAAATTCAAAGACTCCATAGAGAATCTTGCTTGGTCTCATGACTTGTAGAAACTTAAATTAGATGAGAAATCTACACTGCTCATTGAATCAGTTTGTGCTATTCAGGATAATGGAAGACAACAGAGACTTTTACATTCAAGCCTCACCTGGTAAAGTCACTAAGTCTGTTGTGTCTTAGCACAATTTTTATTACAAGCAGAATGTTTTAAATAGTTCTTATTACTGGAAAAGTTAATCTTGCACCAATTAGAGGAAGTTTAATTAAAAAGAATAGTTAAATCTGACTTCTAATTGGAATTAGATTCAGTGTAGAATATCTCAACTTTATGACAATTAAGGGCATAGTATTAAAATGGCATCAACTCCTTTCAATTCTAAAAACAAGCTACATGAAAAAAAAAAGATAGTCATTTCTACTTCTTTGAAGAACATTTTATTTCTTTATTACCGTCCACTGAAGAAGGTCTGCTCAAGCAAGTGAGAAGTTGCAGATCTGAGCAACCCCTAAGTTAGAGAGTCTTGTTCTTGTCAGGGTAATTCTTTTCATTACAAAGAGTCACCAGTGAACAACACAAGCTCAAAAATAGTAGAAGAGGTCTTGAAGTTTCTTGTGCTCTTAAGTAGAGCCACCATTTATGGTTGCATTTTAGTGCTACCGAATTCACACAGAAGATGCTCCCTACTATGTAAGTCTGAGCATGCCATTTTTTAGATACATACAGATACATGTACATGACATGCATGAGTGTGATAGTATGCACGTGCACACATGCACACAAAGTGCATGTGATTTAGAACCAAAAGAAAAAAAAGGACAGTCTTCCTTTTCAGATAGTGTCTATATAAAATCTATTTGGACTGGTCGGATCTTACACTCCTGGTCTTAACCATTCTCCTTTCTCCTTCTTCAGAGGGTGGTATAAAGAGTCAAAATTTGTTTGGCAGGGACTGGGTAACTAGCCAAAAATTGCCCAATATCAGGAGGAGGATTGTTTTTTCCTCCCTTTGTGATACACGAATAAGAACATGCATTATGTGATTTCTATTATTTCCTCCAGCTCACAATAGATAGAGGGCATATAACAGTTTTGAACCCATAACCCGTATTATCACATTTTTGCTATTTTTCACCCGAAATCTACGGGTGCCACTTAAATTGGAATTTACTCCATGGTATGTAGTATAAAAAAGGTTTATGATGGAAGATTGAAGTCAAGCAAAAAGAGAAGTATTTCAAAGACTTCCCTCCAAATACGTTTACAGAAATCAAAGGTGAATATTGTTAATATGAGCACATTATTGTTAATATAAGCACACTGCCTTGCTTCGGTTCACAGAGTGATAGAGCTCTTTTCACAAACATGCAGGCTCCTGCCTGCAGTTGCTATGCAATTAACTGGAGATTCAGATGTTATAATTTATATCTCTAGTTGTTCTTCCATTTTTTCCAGAAATCTGGTGTCCATTTGCATAATGAATATTCCCTACATGTCTTTGAATGCTCATTCTACCTTTGATTGCTCATAATGATAGACAACGCTGCAGAACTCTGGATTCAGTTTAGGCTACTTTCAAATATCCTCACTTTAAAAAATAGCCTCTAAAATGTCATTTGACATTGCAATTGGCCTTGGGTTATATATAGCGGGCAGTACAGTTTCGGAATCACTTTCAGAATGTGATTAAAAAAATAGTCAAATTTGCTTTAGATATCCTTAATGTCAGAGGTCTAGTAAGCTACTGACCCCTAGTTGAGAAAAACAAAATAGCTATTAACTCTGGTGTTTTTTTCTAAAATATTCTTTAATATATTTTCTTCCTTCTTTCCAGCTAAGTTTTTGTCTGTTTTTCTGTTGTTGTTTTTTTTCCTTCTCAGGAGAATGGGAAAAACTTTTTAAGGAACTCATTCAAACTATTTACAAAAACAAGAAAGGCATTTTAAAGGCTCTTTTTTCCAGTACCCTTTTCTTTGCATTCAGTGTATTTCAGTAGTTATAAACTCAAAGGAATGGCCAATTAAAAGGCAGAAGCTGCATAAGCTACAGTTCTTGTACATCTTCTCCATCTTTTTTTTGTTTACATCATTTTCTTTTTGAAAGTGTACAGAGAAGAAAACTGAAGCTAGAAAACTCTATTTCCTTCTATTTGAAACAACTGATTTTTTGTTTCAGACTCATCAAAGACAGTGGCTTGTAAACATGAAATATTCAGCTTTTATTTTTCTGTGAAAAATAACCTGAAAAATGATGAACAGCCAAATATGAACAGTTTCAGGGATTCACTGAAATCTCTTCACACATTAGTAGTCATTCTGTAAACTACTGAAAAGGGGAGATATTCAGTACCAGCCAAGATTAAACAATACGTTCCTGTTTTAATATGTTTTAAAGTCATGATCACTGAGAAGGCTCACAAGATGAACACAGAACGAATAAATAACCTGCAAAGGGAGAAATCTATATATTCTATCTTTCTCAGAAGAAATCCAGATCTTCAGCTAATAAAGAGAATGAAAAAGCGTAGATTATGAATAATTTATATGTGGTGTACTTGCCAATGATTGCCTTCTTCAGGGGCCAGGGGACAGAACAAACATTTTCTTCGAGTTTCACTTTGCTGTGAAAACACAGTTCCTTCAAAAATATTCTTGCATTTTGGGCCATCTCAGAAATTACAACTTCCAACCTGGAGCTAAGTTCATTTGATCACATTCTGCCTTTAATTGTTCCTGATTTGTTAAGGCATCGTAATAAGATACATCTATTTTATTCTTAGTGATGTTAATTAATATGGGAAGTGAGATGTTTTAATAAGACAGTGATTAAGAGTCTTCCGTACTTCTTAATGGATTATGCACACAGCGATTAACAATCCATCTGATGATGAAAGCAAAAAGAATTTAATTGCCTTGGCAAATGTTGTAAACAAGAATAGACTAGCCCAGTGCTGTTAAGGGAGATTACATTTTCTTGTAGATGTGCCTGTGACTGTTACTGTGTTTTTCACTGGTGACTGGATTGCATGTTGTCTTTTTCAATATAATGAATGCAACAGCTCACTGTAGAAGTTCGGCTTGAAGAAGGTTTTTCTTCCACAGTAATGTTTTGCTTTTGTTTTTAAATGTCAGGGATTTGGAAGGGGATGTGTAGAAAGTACGGAGGGGAATATCTGTCACTTACATTGAACACCTTTACAGTAAACCTATAAAAGGAGAGTTGTTTGTTTTCAATTTTTATCTGACAACCAATTACGCTAGACACATCCAAAACTATAGGCATCAGAACCTTCTCAGATGGATAGCTAAAGCAACTGAGTGTATTTTCCCCATCTCAAAGTCTTTCAGCTGTTTGTGTTGCAGGATAAAACCACTCTGAACTGTCATCTTACTCTAGACACTGGGGCTTGCTAACATTGTTTTTGAAAAGTATTTTTCTTACAGTATTTTTATGCATGCACACATATAGGTATATTAATATTAATCCAGCAATGTTGGATACCTTTCACTAATATTGAGGGTATGTTTAACAAATCAATTAAAAATCAGTGAAATTTAAACAATGCTGCTGTCTAATCCCTCATCAATAAGATCTACCTGTATTCATACAATACACACATACACACACACACATATGTGCACATATATATCCAAATTTCACTGCTTCCAAAAATATAAAATGAGTTGGCATATACAAGCGGTGTTCATTTTTATGAAAAAAATGGTTTATTGTAAGAAAAAATAAGTAAAAGTAGGAACATTTATTTCCCTGAATATAAATGTTGAAAACACTAGATTTGAGACATCTAATACCAGTCACATTAGCCATCTGGTACTTTTATTAATATGTCTTGTTCCAATTAGGCATAATTTACCTAAAATCTTTAATAAATAATTGTCAGATTTCTTAGTATTTCCCTTAAGAAAGGCATATACCATAATTTCTTTGATTTAAAAATGTTATACAGTTTAAAGGAAATGCATAATGCATAATACCCTAAATAATATGTGAAAAAAATGTTTCTAGGTAAACCTATCAATAACCTTACATTTTCTTTATACCTGGTCATTAAACATTTGCAAAGGAAGTTGTGAAGATGTTGTGTTTGACATTAATTTCATAGTGTAATGACAAAGGATCTTTCCACAGGGTATGTGAAAACCTAAAATGAATAATTTCCTGGGAAAAAAAATCAGCAAAATTACTAGATAGTCGTGAATACTCAAGATGTGCTTTACAGAAAATAGTATATCCTTATTAAAATATGGACTGAGACACTGTTCTCCAAGACTCAAATAAACTACACTTTATANTTTCCCTGAATATAAATGTTGAAAACACTAGATTTGAGACATCTAATACCAGTCACATTAGCCATCTGGTACTTTTATTAATATGTCTTGTTCCAATTAGGCATAATTTACCTAAAATCTTTAATAAATAATTGTCAGATTTCTTAGTATTTCCCTTAAGAAAGGCATATACCATAATTTCTTTGATTTAAAAATGTTATACAGTTTAAAGGAAATGCATAATGCATAATACCCTAAATAATATGTGAAAAAAATGTTTCTAGGTAAACCTATCAATAACCTTACATTTTCTTTATACCTGGTCATTAAACATTTGCAAAGGAAGTTGTGAAGATGTTGTGTTTGACATTAATTTCATAGTGTAATGACAAAGGATCTTTCCACAGGGTATGTGAAAACCTAAAATGAATAATTTCCTGGGAAAAAAAATCAGCAAAATTACTAGATAGTCGTGAATACTCAAGATGTGCTTTACAGAAAATAGCATATCCTTATCAAAATATGGACTGAGACACTGTTCTCCAAGACTCAAATAAACTACACTTTATATACATTCTCCTGTAAAGTTAAAGGAAGCAATAATTCCATCAAATGCAGCATTGTAAAGTTTTATGTCTCATATTTAATAGCCTTAGATCAGGTGCATTGCACTGATACCTATGCTATTACAGCACTGTGAATGTCATTCTGTTGTATGATTCTTTTTTATTCTCTTCGAGTTTTATCTGTGTAATCCCAGGCATATGGAACTGCATAAAGCAGAATATAAACAAAAATCCATAGGCTTTCAGCACTGGAGCTACTACAGACTTCATCATCTGTAAACACAACACATATATCAATTTTCTAATTACTTCACCTTATCTTTCTTTTGTTTTTCATCCTGGTATATGATCCAGTGCTCCCCATCATTACTGTAAGCAAGCTTGTANTTTTTCCTTCTCAGGAGAATGGGAAAAACTTTTTAAGGAACTCATTCAAACTATTTACAAAAACAAGAAAGGCATTTTAAAGGCTCTTTTTTCCAGTACCCTTTTCTTTGCATTCAGTGTATTTCAGTAGTTATAAACTCAAAGGAATGGCCAATTAAAAGGCAGAAGCTGCATAAGCTACAGTTCTTGTACATCTTCTCCATCTTTTTTTTGTTTACATCATTTTCTTTTTGAAAGTGTACAGAGAAGAAAACTGAAGCTAGAAAACTCTATTTCCTTCTATTTGAAACAACTGATTTTTTGTTTCAGACTCATCAAAGACAGTGGCTTGTAAACATGAAATATTCAGCTTTTATTTTTCTGTGAAAAATAACCTGAAAAATGATGAACAGCCAAATATGAACAGTTTCAGGGATTCACTGAAATCTCTTCACACATTAGTAGTCATTCTGTAAACTACTGAAAAGGGGAGATATTCAGTACCAGCCAAGATTAAACAATACGTTCCTGTTTTAATATGTTTTAAAGTCATGATCACTGAGAAGGCTCACAAGATGAACACAGAACGAATAAATAACCTGCAAAGGGAGAAATCTATATATTCTATCTTTCTCAGAAGAAATCCAGATCTTCAGCTAATAAAGAGAATGAAAAAGCGTAGATTATGAATAATTTATATGTGGTGTACTTGCCAATGATTGCCTTCTTCAGGGGCCAGGGGACAGAACAAACATTTTCTTCGAGTTTCACTTTGCTGTGAAAACACAGTTCCTTCAAAAATATTCTTGCATTTTGGGCCATCTCAGAAATTACAACTTCCAACCTGGAGCTAAGTTCATTTGATCACATTCTGCCTTTAATTGTTCCTGATTTGTTAAGGCATCGTAATAAGATACATCTATTTTATTCTTAGTGATGTTAATTAATATGGGAAGTGAGATGTTTTAATAAGACAGTGATTAAGAGTCTTCCGTACTTCTTAATGGATTATGCACACAGCGATTAACAATCCATCTGATGATGAAAGCAAAAAGAATTTAATTGCCTTGGCAAATGTTGTAAACAAGAATAGACTAGCCCAGTGCTGTTAAGGGAGATTACATTTTCTTGTAGATGTGCCTGTGACTGTTACTGTGTTTTTCACTGGTGACTGGATTGCATGTTGTCTTTTTCAATATAATGAATGCAACAGCTCACTGTAGAAGTTCGGCTTGAAGAAGGTTTTTCTTCCACAGTAATGTTTTGCTTTTGTTTTTAAATGTCAGGGATTTGGAAGGGGATGTGTAGAAAGTACGGAGGGGAATATCTGTCACTTACATTGAACACCTTTACAGTAAACCTATAAAAGGAGAGTTGTTTGTTTTCAATTTTTATCTGACAACCAATTACGCTAGACACATCCAAAACTATAGGCATCAGAACCTTCTCAGATGGATAGCTAAAGCAACTGAGTGTATTTTCCCCATCTCAAAGTCTTTCAGCTGTTTGTGTTGCAGGATAAAACCACTCTGAACTGTCATCTTACTCTAGACACTGGGGCTTGCTAACATTGTTTTTGAAAAGTATTTTTCTTACAGTATTTTTATGCATGCACACATATAGGTATATTAATATTAATCCAGCAATGTTGGATACCTTTCACTAATATTGAGGGTATGTTTAACAAATCAATTAAAAATCAGTGAAATTTAAACAATGCTGCTGTCTAATCCCTCATCAATAAGATCTACCTGTATTCATACAATACACACATACACACACACACATATGTGCACATATATATCCAAATTTCACTGCTTCCAAAAATATAAAATGAGTTGGCATATACAAGCGGTGTTCATTTTTATGAAAAAAATGGTTTATTGTAAGAAAAAATAAGTAAAAGTAGGAACATTTATTTCCCTGAATATAAATGTTGAAAACACTAGATTTGAGACATCTAATACCAGTCACATTAGCCATCTGGTACTTTTATTAATATGTCTTGTTCCAATTAGGCATAATTTACCTAAAATCTTTAATAAATAATTGTCAGATTTCTTAGTATTTCCCTTAAGAAAGGCATATACCATAATTTCTTTGATTTAAAAATGTTATACAGTTTAAAGGAAATGCATAATGCATAATACCCTAAATAATATGTGAAAAAAATGTTTCTAGGTAAACCTATCAATAACCTTACATTTTCTTTATACCTGGTCATTAAACATTTGCAAAGGAAGTTGTGAAGATGTTGTGTTTGACATTAATTTCATAGTGTAATGACAAAGGATCTTTCCACAGGGTATGTGAAAACCTAAAATGAATAATTTCCTGGGAAAAAAAATCAGCAAAATTACTAGATAGTCGTGAATACTCAAGATGTGCTTTACAGAAAATAGCATATCCTTATCAAAATATGGACTGAGACACTGTTCTCCAAGACTCAAATAAACTACACTTTATATACATTCTCCTGTAAAGTTAAAGGAAGCAATAATTCCATCAAATGCAGCATTGTAAAGTTTTATGTCTCATATTTAATAGCCTTAGATCAGGTGCATTGCACTGATACCTATGCTATTACAGCACTGTGAATGTCATTCTGTTGTATGATTCTTTTTTATTCTCTTTGAGTTTTATCTGTGTAATCCCAGGCATATGGAACTGCATAAAGCAGAATATAAACAAAAATCCATAGGCTTTCAGCACTGGAGCTACTACAGACTTCATCATCTGTAAACACAACACATATATCAATTTTCTAATTACTTCACCTTATCTTTCTTTTGTTTTTCATCCTGGTATATGATCCAGTGCTCCCCATCATTACTGTAAGCAAGCTTGTAGGACCCCACAAACTGGACATGACCAAAATCCTTAGCTCCTTGCGTAATTATGCCAGTGACTTTTGTAGGGACAAGCAGGTCAACCTATAAAAAAACAAAACAGAAATAAGAAAAAAATACAGGAGAACGTGATTAAAACAGGTTCTGCTCACAGCATGCCTTCATATCACACAAAAGTAAAACTGGTGCATTATGACACACATTATTAGCAGAAGTCAGGAAAATCAGGGTTGTTAAGAAACACCTAAAAGCAGG
>VWPW01003404.1:0-31038 GCA_013389825.1 Crypturellus undulatus | reverse complement strand
CTTGCAGCTTATCTGACTGTCTCAACAGCAGCAGAATAAAAATAATCAGCCGCTACTGTTAATGTCCCTGACACAATTTACTTCGGACACNAGCTCCTTCACACAGGGGCTACGCACGTTGGGTTCTGGAGCGTCACCCTCTACAACACCTCTTGGCTTTCTGCTTTCTCCAGCAGGGTACAATGAGATGCTCTTCCCTTGGCCCTTGTTTCCTCCATTCCACACGTCCCAACAGGCCAATATCCCTGATCACCCACTTGCAGCTTATCTGACTGTCTCAACAAGAGCAGAATAAAAATCAGCGGCTACCATTACTGTCCCCGACACAATTTTTCGGACACTCCAGGTCTGCTTTTCTGACTAATTGGAGAGGCTGCTCCGTTTCTTTCATCTGGGACACATCAAACATCTCCCTCCCCAATTAGGCAGCGGGCTCCACGGACGAGCATTGCACTGCTGCCCAGATTTGAATGCCACGAAGCAGGAGGGGGGAACAGCTTTTACAGCTCTTACTGGAAACCTATTAAGGACATGGTGTTGAGAAAGAGCACAGTATGGCCTTCATATTTTAAGCTTTGGAAATATCAACCCCAGCTTCGTAAGATTATTTATCCTGGAAGCTGCCTGCTAGGCACCAGCCAGGGGAGAGCTAATCAAGGCACTGGCAGATCCTGATCTTCCCCTCGCCAGAGTCCGTGTGGAGCCTTGCACGACTGTTCCCCTGGGAGCAGGCAGGCCACAGCACCCCGGGGAACAGAGGAAACCTCCAACCTGGTCCCTTGAGCACGGGGGATTTGGGCCACCTGCACCTGGGTGCAAGCAAGCAGGTTGCCTCTTCCAACCACGTGAGCCATGGAGCGGGTTAAAAGCCCTCAGCAATATCCCCAACTCCAAGTTACCATCCAAAATAAGCGTCCTCGCTTCCCTCCGGGGTTATCTGAGGATTAATTCACTCGAGATTGTGGAGAGCCCTACAGAGACGAGAGGCTGGTGTGAGGGCTAAGGTTTAGTAGGGCTCATGAAGCAATAGTGAAAACTCTGTAACGGTAGTGAAAATCATAGTGTGCATGAGTTACACAAGGTAAGCAGTATCCTAGCTCCTCTGCAGATAACTTGCACTTAAACGTTTCTTTTTCCTTCACATTAGTGCATTTACTGAGAAATTCGACGTTACTCAACACTAAGGAAAACCTGCCAAAACACCGCTGGTGCTTGAAAAAAGGAATTTCCCTTACTTAACCTTTTGAGGAACAAGAGGTTAACAGAAAAGGTAAATTGTAAATCCTTCCAATTTAGAAAGTGGGACCTTTTCAACAGCGCTTCCAAGAAAATCTACTCCCCAAGTGTTCCCAGAATTAAAATGGAAAACCCGACACCTTTAACAATTTCCTGCCACTGTATAACTGTCAGCATCGCATGGATTTTATCAAACTGCAACGTTAAGTCTCAAGGTTAGGCAACCTTTGCCTGGGTTTGCTTCTGGGTTGTTCTCACGCAGTTTGCGTCCCTCTGCCAGCCCACGAGATGCAGCTGGAGAAGGAAACTCTGCAAGGTGTTTTCTGCAGCTTTCTCCCCCTGATCAGCACCGTGCAATAAGGACCAGAGGGCAGAGCCTTGAACCTTGCCTGTGCTTCCATGCATTTCCCCGTTTCCCTAATGGATCTCAGTTGAATCCAGGTGCTACGATGGGAAGCAGAGCCACAGGGCAGGTAGCAATCCCCATAGCTACATGCCAAAATGGAATACAATCCAGGGGTCCTATCACCTTGCCTAGTGGCATCTCTCTTTAGGGTAAAGCATGAATTTGGTTTAGCAGCTTGGGCTGAATGCAATTTAGAGTATTGGGGGGAAGGATTGAGGTTAGGTGCTGTTCTTGCTGGGTTCATAGCAGACACGCTTGGACACAACTCTTCCTACCTATTCAACCCATAAAAACTTAAAAATCTCACAGCCAATTTCTTCTCTCCCACATGCGCTTCCCAGTCTCGATCCCCAAGATCAGAATAAACATACAGAACTAGCAGCGCAGGAAAAGGTATGCTATTTTCCCACTCCATCCTGTTTATTGCAGAAAAAGGCCTGCATTTCTTCTTGCAGGGTATTCTGGAGTCTCCCAGGCTACCAGATATTCACGTGCTCGTGGCTCAGCCAGATGAGGCCGGAGTGCTCAGAGAGGTCCAGACTGTGATTTGAGAAGTTTTAACGAATAAAGAAAAAAAGACATTATAAATCCCCGAAGCATCCCCTGCTCCATTCATATCACTGCAAGGAGAAGGCCTGGCAGGAATGAGCTTGAGCAGAAGGAGGAGAATAGAGCAGTTGCAGCAGAGGTTTCCACAGAGCTATTCATTATTTTAAAGCCGTCATCACCATCTCTCCACAAGACACCGATTTCTTTTCTCTCTTTTTTATTTTCACAACAGAAAGAGCATTTGGGACGGGAGAAGTCGCTCGGTTCGGCTGTCCACCCTCGGCCCCGTGATACCCCAGGGCGATCTCCTGCTTTCCACCTCTGTCGTGCGGGAGTGACATCAGCTCGGCTCGAGGGGCCGGCGGGCCAACACAAATAACTGTTCCTGACCAAGAGCGCTGTTGCAAGGAATATTTTTGGAACCGTCCACTACATTCCTCTGAGTCCCCTGCTTCCTAGTGCAAACATATCCCAGCCGAAAAATTCCTCACATTTTCTACACAGTGTTTCCTTTGGGCTCGCACAATGGGGCAGTTCTTCGGCTCAGCGGCGCGAGCGTGTTGGAAAGGGAAGGGGAAAAAATATATATCTAGCTGCAGCGAATAACCCTAAAGGCAACCACAGGGGCCACAGTGTTATTTTTAAGTGAGAGGAGCGATGAAGAAGGCAGCGGAGTCACCTCCGATCCACCTTTGCCGAACAAAGGGCTACAGAGCTCGGCGGGCAAGGCGGCCTTGGGGGTTTCCCTGTGGAAGGAAGCGGCCCTGCTGCGCCGGGGCTGTCGGCTCCCGTGCCTGACACCCGGCCAACCTGGAGGCTTCTGCAAACAAGGATTTTTGGCACAATGCATACACCTATGCCGGGCTGAAGCAAGTCGTGGAGAGAGCTCCTATTCCTCCTTCGCCCTGCGTTTCTTCCACTGTCTCCTTCGCAAAGAGAAAGCAGCTTTCCTTAACACTAAAAATAACAGCCTGATCTTGCAGGGAAGTGTATGCACCTAAATAATCACTCCATGTTACCTCCATTCAGCCCGAAGCAGAACTACTGTCAGTATGAATTTTTATTTTCATTTAAGGAACAGCAGAGGCTACTCTATGACATGTGTTTTACTGGCCAAATCTTCACCTCTCTGCTCAGCTGCCCAGGTAAAAAAAAGCAATATAGAGGTGAAACTAACAGGGGGCATAAACTGAGGCCACTTGTGCCCCTGATACTGTGCACAAGCTTTAAAACTGCCTTTACCTTGTTGTCTCTCTTGCTCCTCCAGCTGTAACTTCATCACTTGAGATTGCAAAGCCTGGAAGCTGTTTCCTGCACAGTGCCTAGCAAAATGACTTCCCAGTGGGGCCTTAAGTAATATCCTCCTTACAAATTACTCTTTTTTAAAGGCCATCTACTCTAGGTTCACTGCATGCTCACAAACCCGTGGGTTGCTGCAAAACTGTTCGCAAGCGCAGGCAGAATTAACCCAATTGGGGTGGTAAAATTGAGGGCCGAAGCACCATCTGGGGAACAAGTGTTTAGGTGGAACTCGTTAGCCACGGCTAAAAGCCAAATGAGGATGGAACCCACAGCCCTCGTGTGGGATACCCAAAAATGGTTGAAGCATTTCAAAGATTTTCATGATCTGCTGGGCCCAGTGTGTCCACGGCTCAGATAAAGCAGCATTTTCAATCCCAGCACAGAGCTGGTCACCCCCAGGATAGCTCCCCGGCTCCTGATGTCCAGAGATGGAGAAGCATGCAGAATATGGTATCTTTTACTAGCCTAATACAAATCAGAAAATACGCTGTGTGCATTTTATAGACCGCAAGGTCTGTATTCCATAGGAGGAAACTGGTGCTTTGGGCTACTGTTGGTGCCACAGCGTGGAGAAATATATTGAGCAGCTGCCTTGGGAAACCCAGTAGTTTACCCAGTGAGGAGAGGTAGGTTGTGCTGCACAAAAATCAGACCCTTGCCAGGCTAAGCAAGTCAGCACTGGCCCTTGGAAGCACCATTCCCCAGTGCCTTCCATTTCATCCGCTGTGGAGAGCACTGACTACTCTCCCCTCAGCCAGGCCTCTAGGGAGATCCATTGCAATGGAAGGTAGACTGGTATTTTGAAAGCTGTTCATGGACAGGACTTTCTTTTTTTTTTTTTCCCAAATTCTCTGCCTCCAGGACAGCAAGGACAGATGCTTCCAGGCTTTACAAATGCTCACAGTCTTAAAAAAATACTAATTCAGTCTTATTCATGCCAAACCTTCTCTGAAGGGCGCAGGTAACTGGAAGCAATTACTTGCATACAAAAACAACAGTCATGCAGTATAGTCGGTCCTCTGCTCCGCTTAACCTTTCTGAATTTTTCTTTCTAAGTCTCTTACCCTAAAGCAAGCCCGGGCAGACCACCTGTGAACAAACTCCTTTCTTCCCATGTCTGGTTCTGCTGGTTCATTTCAGTGTTTGCTTTTTCCAAGGACAATTTCATGAACCTCATGAGAGGCCTCCTGAATCTCAAAAACACTTAACAGCAAAATAGCCAAGCACCGAGTGACAGCCAGCCTCACACAACTGCTGTCTGCCATCTCATCTCCCACTGGAGTCCAAAGGACTTTACCACCAAACAGAATTAAGACCCTTTGAAAGCACTTTCAGGTTGGGCAATAGTCTGATGGCCACCGTCTATGATACCTACCATTCCTTTAGTGAGAGTTAAGCACTAACAGCGGTTTATTACTTGAAAAGTTGCCCTTGGCTGACAAAGAGGGCTCTTAGCCTCCCTGGAAGTCATATTCTCACAGTGGCAAATGATTTCAGCACAGTTTGAGCCTCTTATAGCAAACATGTAGAAGTTCAGGCATTCTTAACCCAAAATAAGTAAGTGTCCAATTCATGAAAAGTTGCATCGTCTAAGAAGGTTTTCCTAGAGGTACCCATGATCACTGACTAGTTTCTCCTAGATCTGCATGGATGGATGGCCATATGACTGGTGTCTGAATAAAGGGTACAGAATCAAATACCATTTTTAATGCAGTAAGATGGAAGACTCTAGAAAAAGAAGAAATCTGTAGTACAGCTACAGCTGCAAAGTCAGAGCTGTCCAGAAACAAAGGTAATAGATAATGGAAGAAATGTGTATATGCATATACACATATATGGGTATATACATATATATATATAGAGAGAGAGATATATACATGGGTATATCATGCAAATAGCTAATAGCTTCTGGCTTTCTTGTTGAAAAGATCTCTGTGGGTTAGAACAGTGTCACAAGAGGGACAGGTAGGGCTGAGGGCAGACCAGTCAATATTTTGTGCAAAAAAAGCAATTATTCTAACACTGCTTAAGTCAAGGGTTTAATTTTCTGGAATTGTGAGATTACCCTCAATTAACTAGTCCGCAGAATTCAGGCTAAGGTCCAGGTCCAGAATTCAGGCTTCTTTAGCCCAGGGCAGCCCTTCAGAGAGCAAATTCCCTGGGACCAAAGAGGAGGTCCTGGGATGAGCTCAATAAATCCCTCTTCCCACTCTGCATCAGACAGAGGCAGCCCCATGAGCAGCACAGCCCACGTTAGTGGGATGAGAATCTCGTCTCGATGAGAATCTCATTTTCTCCAGTGGAGAAAACAGAGGGCGTCCCTCAGCCCAGCTTTAGTTCTGGTTTTGGTGCTAAAAGATGGAACAAATAGATCTGGCTCATGACTTTGACATTTGCTCTGCTATCATCATCAGGCCCATCTGATAGGATGACACTACGTAAGCTGTGGTAGCCAGAGGAAATCCAGTGCTAAGGAAATGGACATTCATTTAATGTTTATCTAGGATCTGCTCCACCAATGAATTCCAGATGTTGGCTTTAATTGTCACATTCTGCTCTGCTTAAGCAGCAGGAGTTCGCAAGGCCGATTTGTAAATCAATCTGGCAGACTCAGACTGAATCCCATCTTTGCCAGTTTTTCTGAGTAAGAAGATGCTCTTAAAATATTAAGTACTTAACGTGTCTGCAATACAAAAGGAAGGAAAGATTTTTTAAAAAATCCCTCTCCTGATGTTTTTCTCCTTTCACGCTCCTTCTCTCCTCCATTTCCCCCTTCCAAACTGCAATACTCGTCATGCCCCTGCAGTGAGTGCATGAATTTTAGTAGTCCCGAGGATGAGGAGGCCCCACTGTCAGGTACTGGAGATGCTGCGTGGGCCACGCACCGGCTCCCAATTCCTGGGAGCTGCACACATGTTCCTTGTGAGCAACTCCAATGATTCCCACCCCAGCCAGCAGCAACTGCCAGCATGGACTATACCCAGCATTAGTGTTCCTCATATTTTACACCTGGAATTTTCCTAAAGACAAAAAAAAATTCAATTACCGTAACTTCGGGAAGGTCACAGGCCCCAGCTTCCACATTCTTATTAACTGGTGCTTTGCAATTAGGGCAGTTTGGGCCCATATGCAGAGCTGGTTCAGAAAGGTCTTTTGTTCTCCAAATCCCAAAGCATCCCAAGCTCTGTTAGACACAAGCAACCCTCAGAGTTGTTTTAGGCTCTGCATGTGTTCATGCAACAGCAGAAGGTGTTTGACGCGTGTCACTGGGGATGCCTATTGCGACAGCCAAGTAACCTGTCAGGCCTTGATCAGAAGAGAGAAAAAATATTTTTAGAAATGGCTTCAGTTTCAATACTATGTCTCTACTCACTGGGACAGAGACCCCAGCTCATTAAATCTGCTTCAGAAACCTGTTTTTCCAATTTCCTTGTAAAACATCCACTCCTGAGAAAGCACCTCTGTATTCAGTACACGTGAACCCTACTTACATTTTCCCAGGAATGTGTGCTTAGCACACACATTTCTCAAAAGGTGTCATTGCCTGCTTAGGTAGAGTTTCAAAAGCTTTCAGCATTGCCAGCGCTCATCCCATGGAAGTTAATGGGAATTCCTCAAGAGGGGTTGACTCAGCCTCGTCTGAGTGCTTTTGAAAACCTCCTTGTTATCTTCCATCTTTGCTGGCCCCAGAGATAAAGTGCTCTAAGTTGTTTAACATCCTCCTTTAAAATTACAGCCCTCTCTGGGAGACCCTCTCCTGCCCGCAGTAAGGACACAGCAAGCGCTTCGCTCGCGGGCTGAGTCACACAGGACTCCAAGGGAGCTGGGAGAAAAGCGGTGCCTCAACTGCTCCAATTACTCACACCATGTACGGACCAAAGGATCATGAAGAGCTGACCAGAGCTCGCCAGCTCTGCACAGGATTAGCACTTGTAGGTAGAGAAGCCATCCCCCTGCCTTGCTCTACCACATCCCCGCCGAGAACCGAGATGTAGCACTAAGAAAGGCACAGAAGGGACACCATCCCGAAGAGCTAACCTGCTATCACATGTGCCCCGCAAAGCAACCTGCTCATCCTCCCCATGGCAAGCAAGAGCTGAAAGAGCTGGCATGTCTCCAAGGAGGGATCCAATGATAAGAATGGCAATAATACTGTAAAAATACTGCAAAACCGGCTCTGGCAGAGATGAGAGAGAGATGTGTAGACAACTTGTTCTGCACTTAATTGCACAGGTGCAAGCTGCAATAGATTTAGAGACCCCAGTCCATCTTCTCCAGAGTTTGCCCTTCAGGACATGACAACGTGGCCTTGGAGGTGCTGGCAGGGACCACTGTCACGGGAGCTGTAAACATCCCCCACGTCTGCAGAGGCTGAAGAACAGCAGAAATGTCACTTGGGAGCCAGACGATGGGCAGCCTACCCTCCTGTTACATGTGGAGCTGCGGACACACAAAAAGGCCACTAATCACTGAGAAGAGCTAACACGGGTCAAACAAACAGCTAGCACCGACCACATACAGGCGTAAGTTCAGTACTTGTGGTTCACAGCTTAATCTAGAGCTGAATGCGTCCATGACCTGGGTTTTGCCTAGGACAAGAGGAAAATGCATCCAAACCGTTCCTGGCAAAGGGATGGGGAGAGACACCCAAGTGCTGACGAGGCTGAGGATGTTGGGTGGCCAAATTCCTTCCTGATGCAACTCCACCACTCTGTCCCTGGAAAGCCCTCAGACTTTTGCCTGTTTATCATGGCAAGGTTTCAAGGGGCCATCATGAAATTCTCTATCATTACCAAGAACAGAATGCCCTAGGAACAACCTCTACTTCTTGATGACCACAGAGACACATTTTTAAACAGTGGATGTTGAAGACTAACACTGGTCCTTGGCCAGCACACTCTGAAAACCATCCTGTAGGCAGTGGGCTGGTGGAGTCCCTTAAGATCCACCAACGCAAACAGGAATGGGAATAAGTCTGCCAAAGCGGATGGAAACACACCTGGCACATCACCAGCATGTCAAGCCAGAGCACAGACCAGCTTCTTAAAATTCACCCTCAGCATCATTCACTTCGCACAGCAGCCGCAGGTGAAGGCTGCTGCATCACCTGAGCCTCAGTGAAGGAAAGGGATTAGCAAAGCACTGTTCATGACCAAGGTCATGAAAGACCTTGGCTGAAACCACCTGTGGACTTCAAACTCCCACAATTTCCTCTTGGGCTGGTGTTTTTCTCCTGACAAAGCACATGAAGGCTGCCAGTAGAAGTTGAGGTGGGCTCGTAGTTGTCAGGAGCCATTGCAAAGAGGGACCATAGGGTTGTGCTGCGGTTTGGGGCGGCACCATCCTTCTCCATTAAGATTCCTGGGATTTCTCTGGAGAGAGCAATGGGCAGGCTTGAGAAACCCACCCAGTCCATCAAGTGAATCCAGTTCTCTTTCCAAATCCCCTGTCAGCAAACTGGGAGAACCATCCAAAGCTCTTCTTCTCCCACTAGCTGCACATTTAACAGGGATGAGATGCAGGGCCTTGCTTACTTTGGCAGGAAGGTCACTGTAATTTATCCTATTAAAAAAAGATTGCCAACCCATATGGCTTCCCTTAAGAGAAGAAACATCTACTACTGGACCAAAGAAAATGCCTCCAAGAATTTGTTGGTGGTGCCTTATCCAAATGAAAACAATTTTGCAATAGAGGACTGAATCCCAAATGTCACAAAGCCCTTTGTTGCCAGCCAAGCAGAAAACCGAAGCACATGCTCAGCTCAATAGTTCCACTGACTTTACAAAATTTTGTAGAGGAACAACGAGTTGGAAGTCAAATAGAAATGGCAAAAAGTCCTGCGCAACATGTGGATTGTGTGATCAACTCAAATTTAGTGGCTTGTTTGGCGTGAAGATGTCAGAGAACCATCTATATCCCGCATTTTTCAGTCAAGAAACCTTGCAGCTTATCTGTAAGACAAGTCTATACACACATGAGCACGTACATACATGGCAAGATGAATGGGGAGAAGACAAAACAAGAGACATCAATTGCCTCTACTGCACTGAATCATTTCCCATGGAAAATAAAAATACTTGCTTCCCTTTAAATTGCATGGAATATTTTCTGTGCAAAGCTGTTAATAATTTTGGCAGCGATCAAACAACAGCATCACTCCTGCTGCTTGTCTCTGCGGTGTTCTGCCCCTCGCAGCAATTTAAAACAGCCCAGAAGAAATCGCAGACAGATGCACGTTGCAGAGGACAGATGTGCTGACCCGTACGGCGCTTTAACAGCTCGGCTCGCGGGATATGTTTACGTTCCTCGCTTTTACTGCGCATTAAAAGAAGGTCCTCTTAAAAAGATTAATTTGAGAGCTGCAAAACACATCATGGGAGCAGAAAGTGAAGGGAGAGCGTCTGCGTTATCTGACCCCTTTTACTGCTCGCAGGGGGGTTATTTCTCCTCTCTCTACGTAGCCCCGTCAGTGCGACTGGACTCAGAGCGACATTTTACGAGTGGAGACAGTCCCAGGACAGCGGCTCGTGCTCTGCGCGCGGTGACATCCCACAGGGGCCGCGGAGCACCTTAAAAGAAACGCGGCGCAAGCCGACGGCGCAAATAAACGGCGCTTGCAGCACTGCTGGAGTCTGGCAGCCCTTAACAAATACAGCAGCGTCTGGGTGTTAAAATACATAAATCTGTCATCGTTACCGGGCTAAGGGGTCGTCATCCTATTCACAGAATAAAGGAGCTGTGCATAATCAGCAGGGCAGCGAGTTCAGAACAAAGTGCGCCTTTTACAAACTCGCGGCTGCTGATAGATGGATGTTTGCAAGGGACTTAATGTCTTTAACAGGGTACGTTTGAGAAGGAGTGTAGGTTTCAGAACTCCTGGGATTAATGTTTTTTTTTTTCTTTTCCTCTTCTTTTCCAAATTTATTGCCAAGAGTGCATAATGTAAACACGCCAGTCTTCTGACTATGAAACCCACGTTATTATACAGCAAGAAGAATCAAAGTGCTTCAGCACAATGATATTATTCATCAAGTACAACATAGAATATGCTCTTTCTCTCCTCAAACAAAAATAATGCGTATTTAAAAATAGGTTTGTGCAATAATTGCCAGAAGGTCCTTTTATTTCTTTTTTCTTTTTTTTTTCTTCATCTTTTCTTAACAGGGATGCCAAAGACAGCACAGGAAAGGTAGAAAATCAGGCCCGTCAGGAACACAAAAATGCAGCTCCTCGAAACGTACACATTTTAACAGCAGACTCACGCGTATGGACAGAGCAGCACACGAGTGAGCGATCGTGTNTTTTTCTTCATCTTTTCTTAACAGGGATGCCAAAGACAGCACAGGAAAGGTAGAAAATCAGGCCCGGCAGGAACACAAAAATGCAGCTCCTCAAAACGTACACATTTTAACAGGCAGCAGACTCACACGTATGGACAGAGCAGCACGTGAGTGAACGATCGTGTGTGCGTGTGGACGTGCATTCACACACAGAGTGTCCAAAATCAACAGTCAGGTCACACCTTATAAACTAGCCCAGCTTGGTGTTGCTCTCTCTATAATAAATATTATGTGCTGCTCTTTACTTTACAAGCACGCCTTTTCTGTATTTCTGAGTTAACTGATATTCCCGTGACTCAAATTGGGCAAAAAATAAACCCCACTATCTCCGGTATGAGTGATACACTGAGCATGTTGTGGGCAAACCAAGGAGATCCTTTCACAGACTCACAGAATGGTTGAGGTTGGAAGGGACCTCTAGAGATCATCTAGTCCAACCCTTCTGCTCCAGCGAAAGGTCTCCGGTTGCACTGGACCTGGGCTGGTAACCCAAGGCCTCCTCTTCTTGTGCCTCCTGCCTGCATCCATCTACCTGCTTGGACCTGAGCCGCCCTGGCCTTCAGCTGCAACAGAAATGCAGCTATTTCTATGGCCTTTGGACCAGGAGATGCGCTGGGCACAGCAGCATGGCTTTGCTAACGTGGGTTAGAGTCTGGCTCCATATCTGCATGGAAACAAGGAACCCTTTGATTAATAAAGAGGCAGGTATACTGATCAAAAAAAAAAAAAAAAAAAGTGACACGTATGCTGCAAACAGGTAGGATCCGCAGCTAATTCTATTAATATCATTTAACAGAAGGAAGCCACAAACTGCTCTGATCAAACTCGCTTTAGTGCCAGCCCGCCCGACACGGCGTATTGCTTTCACACCCAGCAGTGTCCAGCGGGCAGAGGGCTGCAGTTTGCTGTGTGCATGGGTGCAGCCACGCGTTCCCAAGCATCTGCAGAGGCCGGTGGGCTAAATGCATCCATATGTCCCGCACGCCTTGGATTCACACTGGCTGCAGCTCTGGTTTGTTGCCGTCCACCACAGGATGGAGTACAGGGAGGGAAATTATATATACATACATATATGTATGAATTTCATGCTTACATCCATGGAAAAAAATCTTTTCATTTCCTTTAAATTGCGAACAGGTGTTGTCACCTTCTTAACTTGGCTTCTATGTTACAGCTTCGCGAGCGGGAGAACGAAATCTCCCTGAAACAGTGCGGCTTTTGTTAGCCAAAACATGATGTATTGATAAGCGTGCTGTAAAGTTTGTTATAAAATCAAATGAAACTAATAAAACCTAACAAAGATCCTGTAAAAGCTGTGGACATTATGCTGTATTAGCGCTGAGCTACATTATGGATCTGGCCTTGGAAGAAACAGGAGCGCCATCCACTCATGATGTTTTCCAGCTCCTCACACCCCTGCTTTGAGAGCCATCAGTTGAACATCTTGGAACGTTTTTGATTTTTGCTGTCATTTCGAAGACGGTTACAGCTAAAACTGGCACTCACATACTCACCTCTTTGTGCAGAAAGAGCTTTCCAAGAAAATACACCCTGAGCCGCTGCAACGTCAGCCTAATGCAACGCCCACCAAAATGCCTAAAGTTAGTGATCTTCTTTTGTGTGTGGCAATCAAGAAATGTTCATCTTTTCCTTTTCGCCTCACTCTGTTCCTCTCCCAGGACACTGGACACTTTCCAGCACTCAACATGCTGCTCATCGGGGCAGGCTCCTCAATTGGGGAAGGAGAGGAAGCACCGTTGAAATCCCGGGAAGGGAATAGCTCATTTGTTCTGGGTGCCTCGCAGCCCAGCCCGGGACACTGGGCTCGCGCAGGGTGTGTGTCCTGATGCCTGTGCAAACAAACACGGAGAAGGAAGAGCCCTCCCTGGGGATGAGCGCGCTGCTAGTGGATGATGAGTCACTTCCACTGGAAAAGGAGCTTCATAACCAACAGAGAACTCGATGTTTTTAGCTACGAGTTTAAACCGAAACATGAAAATAGGTTTCATGCGTCAAGCCCTTCAGATTCCTGGAGTTGAAAGTTCTGGCTCGACCAGTGTCCATGTGGTAGGGCCTGAAGTCTGATGGGTGCAAAGGGCGGTGGTGGCCCAGGGCCATCACACGGGCAGGCCTCACGCAACAGCTGTGACCACCAGGCCTCAAGGAGCGAACTGAGGATCCCCCTTTCTGCTCATCTCCCAAAGGCCCAAGACGATCTGAGCTCTAATTAGCAACATACCCATTACTAAGCATCAGCGACCGGGGCCAGATCTTCATCTGGTGTTAATCAGGCTGCACACGCACCGGAGGCCACCAGCATAGCTCCAGCTGCCGGCTTGGGGCCTTTGCAAATTAAACACGATAACTTGGTCACTGTTTATTGTCACAAGGAATTCTTCATTTCCATAGAACAACCGAATAATCATCGTTACCCGTGATTACGCGCTCGGCAAGCGTGTTAGTGGTCCCACGCTGGTTGGGCCGCCTCCTGCTCAATGTGTTCAAGGAGAAGCGCTTGCTCCGTACCATGACGAGCACTAAACCACCTTGTTCTCCAAAGCACCTCTCCTTCTTTCAAGAGTTGACTCATTCCCGTTTCTGCTCCACGTTAGCAGGCCCTTGGCGCGCGCACTGCTGACTCAGCGTCCATTCACGTCGTATTGCTGAGCACATCCCTCTCCGATCCCCAGGGCTTATTAAGAGGCCGGAGCCCAAACATAAAATGAATTTGTCATGCTTTACCAAATGGCTGGTGGCACCTGACTCTGAACTACAAATGTTTTCTCAGCTTTTGCACCAGAAATGAGTTCTGAGACATGGATTGATGACTTCATTGGAGGACTGTAATGCAAACCATATTTTACTGTACTTGAGTTTTTTCACACAGTATTTTCTACCACTATGAGCAAAAAAAAAAAAGCACATTAGAATAAATATCCATTCAGACGCTGCCATTTTTTTTTTAGGATACTTATGCTGACTGTTTAAAAAAAGTTATTTTAATGCAAATTTTTCACACATGCCTGCTATCAAAGAAAGCTCTCTTTGGACAAGTTGTAAAAAAACCATAAAATAGCAGCTGGCTCAGCAGGCAAAAAGCTACTTTAAAGATAAATCTTCTGATGTCATGAAGGATTCTCAAAGCAATCTATTGCAGCAGACAGACAGCAGACATTTAATAGTAAAAATGATTTGTTTGAAAGTGAGATGCGGCTCAGTTTTTGAGGAGTCCAAAAGAGATTTAGGACAACAAGCCACACACTTCCCTTCTGGTCTCTGCACAAAATCTTTGCTGCTCTGAATGCCATAACAACCAAAAGGGACCACTCAGAGTGACAGCAGAAGGGAGGAGGGACTCAGAAGTGATGGACTCTTCACCAAAATCTCTCTCCAAATAAACCCGAAGAGGAAAAACAACAAATACAGCAGTCCAAAAGAGATTTAGGACAACAAGCCACACACTTCCCTTCTGGTCTCTGCACAAAATCTTTGCTGCTCTGAATGCCATAACAACCAAAAGGGACCACTCAGAGTGACAGCAGAAGGGAGGAGGGACTCAGAAGTGATGGACTCTTCACCAAAATCTCTCTCCAAATAAACCTGAAGAGGAAAAGCAACAAATACAGCAGTTATTGATACAGGGCAAAGAAAAAAAAAAAGAAAAAAAAAAAAGGGGAAAAAAAAGCACTGGAGCCGTTTTGCNGAAAAAAAAAAAGGGGAAAAAAAAGCACTGGAGCTGTTTTGTGGACCTAAATGCTCATCTTTCTTGGAAGCTGAGCTGAGAAGCACCCTAGCAAGAGGCGTCCTTGGCAACCTACAAACTCCCAGGGAAGCAAGAGACTACCAAGGTGGGAACAACCCTCTCTTGCTGCTGTATCTCTTTTCCTTTCCAGCAGAAGGTAATAAAAACACGCACACATGAGCAAAACCAAACAGAGACGATCTGAACTTTCCTGCTGTGGTGGAGCCGGGTGCGAGCTGATGTGTTTACGGGGCAGCACCTGCAGCAATAGCCCCGCGCACTGCCCGGCCTGGCCCATCGTGGTCCTCCACATGAAAAGCCCTCTGTGTTGTGTGTTAGTGAAAGAGGTCCTTATGCCACGGCGTAAATATTTACTAATAGTCCTTCCTGCTGCTGTTCACAGACAATCTCCCCTTCCAGCGACTGCTGGAACAAGTGATACTGTTTGTTATTGCAGGACGAGATGGTGATGGAGGTTGTACAGTATTTCCTTATTATTTCGGTTCTCGGTTATTTGCACCTCTGGCTAATCTCACCCGTTTGGGCTAACATTTCCATGGAGGGCCTGACGGCTGGAGCACATATCATCTTTCCTGCCCCGTGCACCCACCACAGGTACCCGGTGAGCACACGTGGGGCTGGGAACTGCTCCTCCACTGGGGATGCCTGGGAAGCCCTTTGTGCTGGTGCCCAAGGAGGGTGTGGGATAATATGGATAATCAATCAGCGCAATGGAGGAACTTTACATTCCTGGCTGACCCTATAGAAAACTCAAGGACTCCATAATCAGCTCTAAAAGAAAAGGGATGAGCACTGAAGCCCACGAAAGATGGAAAATGTAAGAATTACCATTGCACTGTGTGCAAACTCACAGTTTCTCCGAGCTGGCCACATACACTCTGGTACAGTCTTTAATTTTACGCAATCACATGCTGTTTTCTTTCCATAGCACCCACCTCACTCAACACGAGGCGGACGGCCTTCATATAATGAACAGCTATTCAATATTTTGTTTCTTCCTCTTTGGCCTTAGGCCTCCTTTTATGGCACCCTGGCAAAGAAGTTTTATTCTGCAGTAAAGAAACCGCAGGTTTCAAGCAAGCATTTAAAACCAAAACAAAGTTGCTATTCATACCTGTAGACTGTAAACCAACTCCCCTGAACTGATTCAGCTTGAAAAAACCTTCGGTGGACAATCAAAGATAAGACTTTCATGGGCATCATTATACAAATAACTTGCAAGGGAGGAACAGCACATTCGTTCTGATGGGCTACAGATAATTCTCCACAATAAGGAACCATTGTACTTAATAACTGCAATGCTGATTTAATACTGATTAAAGAGGAGTTCCTCTTCCAGCATTTTAAAATCTGTCTGCAGTGTAATTGGCATCTCAAATCTTGTGGTAAGCCACAAAAACTATTACGGCTGGCTAGGAGAGGAAATTGTAGTTTTGACTTATATTGGTTATCTGCTTTTACTGGCTTACGTTTCATGCAGGGATGTATTAGAGTAGGATTCCTTGGATCTTTGGGATCTGGGGTCTGCAGTCGGGAGAGGATGGGGAAATAAGCAGGGCAGAAACCAATTGCTACCATCTGGTTTGGCAGAACCTTTGTCTGAGGAAGGAGATCAAAATCCCAGAATAAGAGGAGGTTCCTTTCCAACACAGTGGCAGGAGGATGCTCAGCTAGGAAGGAAAGAATTTCCCAAGCACTGTGAAGGAGAAAGAGCCTTTCGGGGGAGATTTAAGAGGTTTAGGCTCACCTCACCTTCCACACCTCATATTTTCAGTGGTTTTGGATCAATGACCAGATTTCTCTTTGCCTTAGTTACCATCTGTTAAACCACAGCAGTCCATCTTGCATGTGCACGCAGACTGCAGACCCTTCCAGCCAGCCTGTAGGAATGTCTACCGCACAGGAACAGGCAGCTCCAAACTGGCTCTGCACTGGGCTGACTGTTTGCTACAACTGTCCCAAACTCTCCTACAACTGTCCCAAAGCGACATGAGAACAAGGTCCAACCCAAGGTACAAAATCAACCTGCAAGGTGGCCACACATCTGCCTCCTCTGCCACCACCCACTGATGTGGATGCGTCCCCTGGCTCTCCTTACACACTTGGGCAATGGCACAGACTTTTGTTGCTTCTCTATGGAATGCAAAGACTAATTAATAAGAATTAGGATTAATAAGCAAAACTCCCAAATCTTTCAGCAAGCACCATTGAACGTATTCCAGAAACTACTGCTCCAACTCCCAGAACCTGTTCATGCCAAATGGATTTTATTTTCTCAAGCCCTGTCAATTAATGAATCATTTGACAGCATCCTTTTAAATCTGTCTTCTGTGCTGGTCTAGATTTAATATCTTAACCACCTTGCTGGTGACTGACACCTGTGGTTTATGTGTGTTTGGTGTCAGTAATAAAGCTGGAATAAGAAGGCTTGTTCTCCTTTGAAGGAGTGGGAGAACAGAAAGAGAGAAAAGGCCATATGGTTCAAAGGCAACTGCCTAATGAAGTTTGTGTTTTCCAGAGCACAAACAACACAGCTCCATTAATTAGATCTTCATCCCCGAGAAGGACATGCGGTTGATTTTGAAACACTGCCTCCTTCTCAGAAACCAACAAAGGCCCTTTCTCAACCAAACGCGTCTTCACCAGGACGAACACGAGCATCTGGTCAAAACATTAAAGGTTTGAATCCTTTGAAAGAGTAAGTCAGTGATACCCGTCTGTTTACATGAAGATTTTGGCAAGAAAGACCCGAGACGACCATTTGATTTCAAGGGAAATTTGGTTTGATATATTACAGGAAAATGTGTCTCTGGAGAAGAGGTGCATAAGGTAATCCATCACGAATGGGTTGAGCAGCACCACCACATAGGACACTGTCTGAGAAAGGAGGGAGGTGAACAGAAGCTAAAAAATACTGTATTCAGTCAACATTAGAATAGGGACGCATGGAGATGACCGATCGCTCAGCCCATATGTCTGTCACACACGTAGTGCAAAGCTGCCTTTTTCTTGGCACTGGGTAATCGATATTTGTTTGCACAGGGCTCAATCTCACACCCACAGAGCCTGGTGGGAGTTTGCCATTTCCTTCCACGGCTGCCTGAGGAGGCTCCAAATATCGACTGTTTGTGCCCAGGGCTTTCCTGTGCCAAATATAATGAATGCTATTGTTCTGGACACAATTTAACCTGATAATCCAATTTCCCTCAGCAACTGAATTGGAGTTTTTGCCTCAATCCTTCCTGAGTGCTAGTCCAGCTTTTACCTGCTGTTCCGTGCCTTTTCTCTCCTGTTTATTTTTGCTGTGCTATGAAGACAAGCCAGGGCCTCCTGTCACTCACAGATGCCAAGCTGTCTCTGCCTCTTGGAGAAATGTGGAGCCCTTGGGCTCTGAGTCTTGCAGGGGGCAATGGAAGAGGATACAGAAGATTAAAGACTTCAGTGACATCCACTTACTGGAGAAGCAGAAACAGGACTGAAGCAAGCTCCCTTCTGCAAGGGAAGCACCAAGGCACCTCCAAAAGGGGCTACGTCCACCTTTATAGACATCTCCACTTTGCCCTTTCTGCAGTGCATTGTGAAGAAGAGGATGAACACGGATAGGAAGAAGATGAATGAGGAAAACCAAAGCCACGCACTCTGTGTAAGCTGCATGCCAGTTTTCGCACACCATCCTACTGATGCTACATGAGTCTTAAAGCAGGAGCATTTCCCTCACCTAAGCACCTCTTTCCTGATAAGACATTGTGCTCTGGTCTCTCTTCTCTAATGGCTCTGCAGCAAAGTGCAGTCATTACAGAAGTGCCTTCTCCTAGAATTACCCTGTTATCAAGCAGTGCCAAGTGCTGCTACATTCTCCGAACCCAAGCAGTCCTCCTACTGTGGAGGGGAAGAAAGAGCAAAAACTCAGGCAAGTGCTAAGCTGCAGACAGCCATAAACTGCTCCTAATCTGCCGTTACTTTTACCTGCCCCTTTGCCTCCCCTGTGCAAAAGGAGGCAAATCCAGCGCTCTGCAATGAGCTAGCCCCTGACCTCGAGAAGGCCTCTGCCTCCTCACTCACACACTGAGCTTCATGATGAAGCTCTGCCCACAGGGAACCCCTCCTGGCACCCCTCCGTGTCACTCACGAGCCTTTCAGCATCGGTGCTTTTCCTGAGCTTGTTTGCTGGAGCTGCTGTCAGATCTTTTATAATTTTGGTCATCAGCACTTTCCTGAGCATGGTTTAGGAGTCAGAAGATGCCAGGGTCACTCAGAGCAGGCAGTTTGCTCACAGACCTTGTATCTACATAAGTTTTCTAGCATAAATGTGAGCTGTTCAGGGCCAACAGGCACCCCGCGATATTCCCAGGCATGCACAGTTCACTAGGGTGGACACAAGCCAAGGTACATGCCAAACAGGACTGGATTTCTCAGGGAACTACCTCCATCCCTCAGCAAGAGCTTTAAAGCTCTTAAGGAATTACTCTCCTTCCAAGAGGTAACAGTCTTGTGATGGAAAAGAAAAATGCCCATATTGCACTGAGCCGCTTTGTTTGAGGGAAAACTTCATGTGGTTAAAACACATCACCAGGCTTTGCCTCAATTAGGAAACTCCATTTTCGTATGAAATCAAGGACTGATTTTTCAGAATCTTCAATGTTCCTTTCCCTTTATCGCAGTTGTGGAGTTCGAGATGCCCTCAGCATTCCTGGTTTCCCTATGACCAAATCCAACCTTGGCCAAAAATTGTCCATAAAACCTTCTCCCAGCACATGTGCTGGCCTCTGTATTCCTATATCAAACCTGCCACAGCTCTACTGCAGGCAGCTGGGCCCAGGCACCGTATGACTGCAAGCGCCTCTGCAAGAGACAGCCCAGAAGATGCCTGTTTTCGAAGGACATGCCAGGCAAGGAGCTCCTCCTCTGTTATCCTGTCTCCTTAGGGAGAGCCAGAGACAGAGAGATAGGCTTGGAGACATTTCCTGGCCAAGTATTGGAAGAACTGATTAAGAAATATGGTGAACCAGATATATGATTTCATCACAATTTATACCCTTTCCTTTTGCCCCTTCAGTGTTTTCCACCACAAGACACTTGTCTTTTTAAGAGCAATAAAGACATTTTGCAGCAGCAATAACGAAAGATTTGCTAATTCCCAAAAAGAGTCTCTGGATGGGGCGACAGGATCACTCACCCCAACAAGTGACCCCAAAACATGCTTTCTAGACCAAGCAAACCCTTTGAAGTCAATCAAAATCACAGTCAAAGAATGCATTTCTCCACAATGACATTTGATTTTTTTAAAAAACCTGCCTCCACCACGGGGATTTCTAAGAAACTGAGCATCTCTGGGTCCTATGCCAGCTCTGAGCCTTCTTTCGACCTAAATATTATTATTCCCGGAGACACCACACTTTGCAAAAGCTCAGCACAAGGATCCCCCAGCTGTGCATTTTTATATGGATGCCTTAACATTTGTTTTGAGAACTCTCCGGTTCCAACAGCAAACATAAAGATCAGTGTGACCTCCCCTTATCACACAGCCTTTCCTGTGTGGAATTCGCTGCGATCCGTGCCCTGGTGAGCGTTGCATCATCTCTGTTTATTCGTGACCTCTGGCACTCCGCAATCTTATCTGCCTGCAGCCGGCTGCAGCGCAGGAGATGTGCGGCAGCACGGCCAGCTCTGGCAACCCTCAAACACCAGAACGGGACAGTGAAGAGAAGGGGTCGGTGAAGGATCAACAGAGCAGATCTGAGGACCCCGAGCGCTGCGGGGATCCGCGTGGACTCACCGATCACTATGAGCGTGTAGTTGACGTTGGTGCTGCCGAAGCCGTTGGTGGCTTTGCAGATGTACGTTCCCGCGTCCTCGCTTTCCACCTCCTTGATTTTCAGCCCTTGCTGGAGGATTCGGAACCTGGTCCAGCCGCTGTGGATGGTGCGCCCGTCCTTCATCCACATGGTGAGAGGCGGCGGGTCGCCTTCCACCGGGCACAGGAGCTTGATGGTCCTGCCCAGCCTCACGGACTGCCGGTGGATCACCTTGTCCGCAACCCTCGGCGGGCCTGGGAAAGAACAGCAAAGGGAAGGGTTGTTATTGCTTTTCTTAGTAGGATGGTACCAATTTAAAGGTTAATCATGATTCACGCCAATTTTACATTAATTGTTATAGAGAGATAATGTAAAAAGCCTAAAATTACTTACAAGCAAGACTTGAGAGTGATTACAGAGGGATACATCAAAAAGAGATATGGGTCCATGCAAGACCTGAAGCTGCAGCGTTGGCATCGTTGGCAGCTCACACTAACCAGCAGTTCGAACCCAGCAAGGCAGCCCAGCTCCAGTTCTGTCTTCCCTTTCCAAAACGCCCCATTTCCCTGATGCAAGGAGGCGCCCGATACCCAAACTGCAGTGTTGTAGCTGGTGAAACAACTGTGGTTGTTTTAAACTTAACACCAATCCTGAAGGCAAAATCAGGAGCAGCACTGGTACTTAAAGCAAAACACTCCCTTCTCCTGCACCTCGCAAAGAAAAAAAGTATAATCCTTTCATATTATGTGTGCAGCAATTCCTTTAATAATCACCAGATGGGAAGAATACAGCATAGGGTGACATTGGTTAACATTGAAGGCATCGAAGAAGA
The DNA here is from genome assembly GCA_013389825.1 of Crypturellus undulatus. Taxonomy (NCBI): domain Eukaryota; kingdom Metazoa; phylum Chordata; class Aves; order Tinamiformes; family Tinamidae; genus Crypturellus; species Crypturellus undulatus. The sequence continues at coordinate 9,815 of VWPW01003404.1, read as the reverse complement.
GGATATTTTTATAGCTTGCCTTGGCAATTCTGCTGGTTTAACCTGATGGACAAACATTTGCACATTGTAGAAGGTCACGGTTTCATGCAAAACAAAGTGTCCCTGGAATGCCACAGAGGGAACACACTGTTTGCCAGATGGTGACAGTACATACGTGGACAGGCCAACACACGAGAAGTAACAAGGACTGCAAGAGTGGGAGCGGTGCCTTAGCTAATTCCTCCTGGAACTTCTTCCCAAAGCTCCAAAGTGCTGAAGCACAGTGTATTTTTTTCCCCTGCATATTTTCTGCCTTTTCATCAGTCTATTGCACAAGTTCCTCACCAAAACTGCAATAGCAATGCTCTTCCCAGAATACTCCATTAATGGGTGTGATATTAAGTGCCTCACTCTTGCACAAGGACCAAACTTTTGCTGAGTTGCATCCAAACCCCACAAGCAGTCTGCAGGATTTGAAATTGCTTCTTCATATGATATTTCTGTCCCTAGTGTTATAGAGGATAGGACCCACAGGGGATAAGCTATGAAGATCATATTTGCACTTCCTCATGACTAATTCCTACTATTTCAATATTTCCCTGAATATTCCCCAACGTGACTCAGGCAGAACGTCCAGTCCAGTTCATGAATGACCATGGAGCATTACTCATAGCATCGAATAGCATCGATGAGTTTCACGTTTGCTGCTGAACAGAAATGTTTCTCACGCTGAGAAAAGAGCCAGCAAGTAGCACAGAAGTCATGGACTGCTTTAACTAAGAGCCTGGTTAAACCAATGAGTTTAGTTCAGATTGACTCGGATTATGACAAACTGCTGACATCCCCAAATAGGGTTTTTTTTTTTAATTCTTAAAAAGTCTTAAGCCAGCTCTGTGCATGGAAATACTTGGCCAATGATCCCAAGATGCTCTGAACACCACTCTAATGCAAGCCCCATTCTTGACTTTTTTTAAAGAGAAGATGCACTGACCCAAAGGGATTGTGTGTAAGCTTTGACCAAGCAGAATTCACTGACACCAAGTGCAGATCCAGCCCCAAATTCTGCTACTTTTACTTACTTGGCACAGAGCCTTGCTCAGACAAGTGCAGAGCCTCGCTGAAATGCTAGGTCAGCCCTTGTAGAGGTTCCTTCTGCAGCCCTACCAAACCAAGCCAAACTTTAAGATTAGTTTCACTGCAATCTATCCGAGAGCCAGGATACTCCTCCATAGATATTTAGATGGCAAAAACAGACCTATAATTAGTGCCGGGGAAAAATCCCTGGTGCAGGGCGAGCAGGGACAGTGCACCCTCCTCCCAGGCTGGACACCCTGCTGCAGCTCCTTCAGACCCCCTTTTCCTTCCGACATTCAGGTTGACTCCTGACAAATTTTTAGACCTGGAGGAGTCGGATAGTTTCCCAGTCGCGTCATGCGCCCCGCCGGGGCAGGCAGCGCGAGCGGCTCTCCCCATGGCACTGGAGTTGCCTCTGGATGTGTCACATGGTTGGGTCAGCAATCAGCTTGGTCCTCCTAAATGCCATTTTCCTTTGATTGACCTTTCATTCTGAGGAATTGTTGGACCGCTCTCTGTCACAGGATCTATGCGCAGACCTTTTTGGCATGTGGAAAAGGGAGCGTTTCCCTGAACCTTTCTGCTTGAAAACACAAATGCCAGCGGGACCCTTGGCAGCCGCTGCCCGCCACTAGTCCCTTTCCAGGGACTTCAGCACCTTCTCAGGATCAAGAATAAAAAATTCCCCACTGTTTTTCTTTCCCTGCTGTATAAATTGTTGGATAGAGCCACACACACCTCTCAGCATGGTGCACGGCTAAAACCTTGCTTCTCTTCGCTGGGTGCTCTAAATATTCCCCAAATATTCCCATTTTACTACCTATCACCTTTATATTAATAACTGCCTGTGTAAGCAGTCCTCGCTCTCTGGAATCAGCCCCCTGCAAACACCAGGGGTTTCCAAGGCCCTGGCAAGCCGACGAGAGCTGGACCTGCTGGAGATGCTTGCAGCAGAACCAAATGCTGATACCAGCGTGGCTCTCTGCATCTCCCTCTAACTCGCAGGGTCTCCCGGGGCTGATTTCACTGCATATTTCCTGAAGCGCTGCCTTGGGACGGCAGCAGCGATGGCTGAGCGCTTTGCAAGTTGAGATGCACATGGACACGTCTCACTCCTCCGTGCTGACCACATTTTGCAGGGGCAAAGCCACTCCCAAGCCTCTTAGACATGCACATCCATACACCTCTCTGCTCCAGTGTGTTCCCCCCTTCCTTCCCTAGGCTCTTGCTCCATGCGGGAAGGCACCAGATCTTCCCTCCTCCACACCGTCCCTCTCCTGCTGAAGTGAAGGTCCCTGCGGCTCGGGCACAGCTGCGCACGCCAGCGCGGGAGCCCAGCCCGGCGCTCGGCCGCGGCCCCGGCCACAGGATCCATTTCTCCAGCTGCTCCGGGCGACAAACTCCCGGGAAAGCACCTGCTGCTTCACCTACAGCTGCGGGCGAGGTGCGAGTGGGCCGAACCCTGCGTGCTGCTGCCGTCCCACCGTTCCGTGCCCCCAGATTCACCAACACTGTGGATAAGTATCATCTTCCCAGCTTGATTCTGCTCTTGCTACTATTGGAGGGACCCCAAAACTACCCTGAGGTCCCAGGCTGCAGACCAGGTCCTCTCACAAGAGCAGGACAGTGGTGCCTTTGGGACCAGGGTGGGAATCCCTATGGAGGGATCTCTCTTCCACACACATTTCCACACTTCCACACATTTATTTGTGTGGAGAACCTGCGAGCAGAGATGGTACTGGGGACAGTGAGTGACCCTGCAGTGCGAGCATCAGGATGCGGGAGAAGTGGCTGAGGTCCAGGGACATATTCCATCAAAATTGTCAGCACAGATTTTCACACATTTTATAGATGGAGCTAGAAAATTGTTGCTTTTTGCTTTTTGCTCCCGTTCCTGTAGTCTCCCAAATCCCAGTCACCAGCTCGGGGGTGAGAAACACCCTGCAACCCACACGGGGTTGGGACCACAGGGCCGCTGGCTCTTTGGCCTGGAGGCCACAAATGATGGTCACGATAAATGAAGCCCACTCTGGTCCTCAAAGCAGCAAGGGCTGGTCATCTCCTCCAGCTCCTCTCATCCTCAACCCAATAACTTGAGTCATTTCTTAATATCCCGGCCCTGGGTGGGGTGGGACAGCCGTGTCCAACGGGGCTCGGGAAGAAGGGAAGGGAATGCAGCTGCCTCCCCCGCACCCGCTTGTTATTCTTTCTCCAAATACAAACTAAATATAACTTTGCCCCGTAACATTCAAATCATTTTAGTTGCTAGAAGGGATCATGCCTGGAGTTCCAAGGGCCCGGCTGCAATCAGGCTTAAAATATAATTTAAACAAGCCGGACCCTACATTTTCCATCGGCTTCTTTTTCCTGCTCGACGTTTCCCCATCGTCAAGTATATATAAATACACACAGAGAGAAACCAACAGACACAGCGAGAGACCAAGCTTTCTGCTCAAGATCATCTAAACCCAGTCAAACATTAACAAGGAAATGCTGCAATCACCTCATTTGTTTTAAATATTTCTACTCCTCTACTCGCAGACAAGTGTGCAGATTTATTTGCCTCGTTTATGAAGACAAGCAACTGGAATGTCCATTCTGCTCCATTATATAAAAGACAGATCCTACACCTGTCTTAGGGAACAGCTGGGCAACTTTCAATTATATCCTGCGATACTGCTCTCCACTACCCTGTACCATGGAAAAGCTCTGCCTGGGGCTCTGTTGCTGATGCTGCTTTGCAAATAATCCTTCCCTTTGCCCCCCACCGGGACCTGGAGGCCACTGGTGGTTGCCCCTTCCTTGGTGACAGCAGCAAAACCCGACCAAGCCACTTTTTGCTTTAATAAATGGCTATTTCCAGGAAGCCGCGACAGCAGTTTCTGGACGCGTATTCAAGACACAGCGGCAGAGCGGGCTGCAGCTTCCTGTCCACATTTCTCACAGTCAAAACCACGCACACATGTCATTATATTTTCCTGGACTGCGCTGCAAAGTTCATGCACTCGCTCCACTCATACACGCAGTAAACCTGATTTATGGCGCTGCGCGAAAACCCTCTAGATATATGGTGTTTTGATAGAGACCCGAAGCTAGCGCTATAATTTAGTAACACCTCGCAGTGAAAGCTAAATGATTTCCCACTCCACATTCCTAACTTTCCATGAACCCCTTTTACTGCTAACCTGGGGAGGAGATCCTGCTCCGACAATTGTTTGGCCGTAGCCTTGTTATTCCTCGAACGAAACCACGCGCCGGCTTCAAGCTTCACATATGGTGAACACACCGGCACTGACCCATGTCCTGTGAGACCATTTGCCACGATACAGTTCAAAGTGAACTTTATTAACACATTAAACATAATTACAAAGAGGAAATTCCAAGGAAGGTCAAGCAGCCTGGACAGTTTCTTGGAATGGAAAGTAATTTATAATATCCACATACTGTATTGTAAAGTTTATAAAGAAGTTAAATAAGTTTTAAGAGCCCCATGGGTTAGGTATATTTTATTATTTAATACCAAGCCCATCTACTTTCTATGAAGATAAGATTTCTTTTGAAGTGCTGTGTTAGCAAATTAGCAAAGCCATTTGCCATGAAGCACCCAAACAACCCATCAACACACACGAAGAATTAACATCACCGACTATGGCACCCACACACCATACACGTCCACGTCCAGGAGGAGATAGAGCAAACCCCAGACACGGTTCCTTACTGCACAAAGGAGTAAGGCGATGGCCTTCAACCAAAAACTTGCTCAATGTGAGCACAGTCTTGCAGGTCAACACTAGGGAGCTTCATATAGTTCTTTATTTTCATGCTTTCCATCCCTGAAAACGCTGGCCTTCCAACACCCTTAGTACAAGGGTGGGCCACGCTCAAGCTGGCTTTTGTCAGTTCCCCCACACTGCAAATTTAATGTGGAAGGCTGGAAACAGCCTTCTGAAAGCCATGTTTATCACCTGCTTCCTTGCTGGTTGACTTTGGGAATCCATCGCCAAACAAACAGCTGTGCTGGCCAGACAATTCCTATGAGCACCAGGATGAAGTTTAATCCTCTCCGCCAACCCCAACATGAAAACCTCATTTCCTACCCTCTGCGCATCTTCAGCACCATTATTTGTATTGTCATTCAAAGCCTTGCTATGTTGGGGTTTGGACAAACACCTACCCCAAATCCATTCCCTCACCAAATAATTTACTATGCAACCACAGCAAGAGCTTCAATGGACACGAGTAGATGCTCCTCAAAGGCCGGTGTTGGCTCTTTGCTCAGCGGGGAACCATTAAGTGGAGAAGACAGTTGATAACAACACTTTTCTTGACCAAGATAACAAATGCTTTGCCCGTGCATACAGTTAACTATTGGAATAGGCAGTTTGAAGGACTGGTCTATTCAACAGTTTCTCGTAATTTGAAAACAAGGCAGGCTGCTTTTCGGGAAGGTATGCATTAGCCAAATAAAATAGGAGTCAGGGTAGGGGCAACTGGGCCAAACATTTTGGCATGTGACAGAAAGAGATCAGATTAGATGAGCTAATGGGTCTTTCTTGGCTTGGCAACCGGGCAAAACCCACAGACCAAAACAGTGCTTATCACAAACAGCCAAAAGATTAGAGGGGAAAAAAAACAACAGCATCTCTGCCCAGCAAAGAGAACACTCGGAAGACTTTTAGAGATGAAGACAAAAACACCACAAGTATTTGCAGCAGCCCCCGTGGATGGCCAGCCTCAGCTTTGGGACAATTTGCAAGAGCAACTTCTTGGCTGGGGCTACACAGCTGAGCCCAGCAATGGATGGAGAAAACAGCTTTGCAGATTCATTTTATGGCAAGTGAAGTGACATATTTTCTCTCTCTTTCCTACCCCCGTGGTAGGAGCTGCCTTCCCAGCAAAATGGCTATTTACTGATAGCACGAGAAGTGCTTGCCATATTTTTACATGAGTAATAACTGGCCCCATGGGTGAAGACTGCCAGTAAATTTTCTACTCTGGAAGTTCCAAAAATAAGAAAAAGTGGAATATTTGGGAACATGTTGCATTTAACTAAGTGCCCTGCATACACATTTCACTGCGATTTAATAAAATGGTTATTGTATGTTAAACAATTGGCACTTGGTTATTGCACAGATTTATTACCGTTCAACAACAGTAGATGAGATACATATCTCTTACATGTTTTTTAAATCCTTTGAGCATATGCTTTCAATAATCGGGTGGTATTTATTTAACATGAAATTACCATCCTATTAAATTAAATGTGCATGGGTGACATTCAATTTTGAGTGTTACTGACTATTTTTTCAGCAGCAAAAAATAGTAACCTTATCCCCTAGGTCTTTAGGTAGCAAACACAGAGGAGAGTTAGGATTATTTCCAACAACTTTTGAAGAAACTTCTTATTCTAGAATGTTTCACTTCTAGTATGGAAGAAAAAGGTACTATTTATTGTTTCTAAAGTGCTGCCAGTGAGCTCAGCATGGTCCAAAAGAGAAGACTAAAATTTTTACTCAGAGGCTAAAAATATATTGACAGGGAGCTCCAGGTATAGCAGATGACCAGAAAGCTTTCTTTAGAGGAGAGATCAATACATCTACCCTTTTCTTTCCTCTTCAAGAAGGCAAAATGACCTGAATGATGGTCTGTTTAATTTGCTTTTTCTAAAAAAAATGTCATCTCAAGGTTCCAAAATTAAAGGCTTTTTTAGCCCCCTGTTTCCGGCAGGACCAAGTGCCTGACCCTGGAAGAAAGCTGGAAACGCAGGTGAAGCGGGAGGATCCAGGATGCGCTCGGGAAGCCTGCCTGCACCTAAACTCCACCAGGCACCCACCAAGGTCATCACCAAGTCCCCACGTACCCACCATGAGTCACCGTGGTACCAGGTCTGCCAACGCGACGGGTTTGTTGCTTCATGTCGATCCTAACGCAGGAGATCCAGGCCTGAGTTAGTGGCTGGGAATAATCTACCCCAAATTCAAGGCAAATGCACTCGTGATCTGCCCTTCCAACTGCTTCCCCAACCTAGCAGATTTCCCGGCCAAATCTCCCACCAACTCCAAGACTTGTAGCTAAACAAACCAGAAACTCTGCAAATCTCAGTTTAATTCACTTCTTTTGTAGCAAAATTCCCCTGTGAGCCACCGGTTGCAATCGTATCCCCAGATCCAAGGCTTCAAAGGAAGATAGGGACTCCGAGCCTTTACCATTCCCTGCTCCTGGCTCCCTGTGCTTCAACCCAGCCTGGGCATGGCACAAGGTTAATAAGGAATTAGCCATTTCCCCTATAGACAGGCGTTTGTGCATGAGTGTTTTTATCCATATCGTGCATTGCTTTTCCAGTAGAGGTGCTTCCAATATCCAGGGCTGTATGTGAGTTTTCCTCAAAATCTCTTCTTTAAGGGAGGAAGCTGGAGAAGACTTGATGCTTCCATCCAGCGCTGGTGCCCACTGGCCTTTCCCAACGCCCAAGGCGGAAAAGCTGCAGTTAGGGCAGTAAGGACTCGCACCAAGCAGGCTTGAGCAATCAGCATCTCGATGCAGAGACGTTGCCAAAATATCCCCGGGCCTTTTGCTGCTGGGCTCCCTACATGGAGCGGCGGCTCGTCCGCTTGCTGGGCCCCCGTCAGAAGGGGCTTCTAAGTTTGGTTACCGCAAAAACGCAGGAACAACTGTTTGTTGGTGACCACAAGGAGATAAACACCACGGTATTTCGGAACTGAAGATATTTTCGGAGGCTGCTCTAAAACAGAAGGCACTTCTAGCTGAGCCGCGGCGGAGCAGGCTTGCTAGGGAGGCTTTGCAGGAAGGTTTCTCTATTAGGAGATGGCATTTTTGTCAAGAACTGAGATTTGTCAAGATTTCTGTTTCCAGCTTCCTGCTTTAGAGTTTGAGACATCTTCTGCTTCAAGATTCAAGATTTTTCTTCAAGAATTAGCTCGTTAAGCTAATTACAATGAAATACAGGAGAGCATAAAAGCCAGTATCTTGAAATTGCATGGGTTAAGCAATGGGTTATTTTTGGGCTTTTGATGGATTGTTGTGTCACAAAAACATGACATCAGTTTTGATTCAGGTCAGGAATAAATTAAAATACTGCAAAATTTCACACAATCAAAAACCAGGAAAAAAAAAATCTTGTCTTGCTTCAAAAGAAGAAATGCAAACCAAAGCCGAGCGTCTGACTCCTTCAAAGACGGCAGCATTTTGAAAACCCGCCTGCAATTCAGTCATACTTTAGCCCACCAAACCTCCCGTCCATGCCAGACTTGGTGGAAATGCTCAGCGCAATGTCACCCTCACCCAATTAAACCCTCAAGCAGCGCTGTCTTACGTGAGCATCCACTGGAGTTTTAGTTTGGATGGGGTTATGCTTTTTTCTATCACCCCCAGACTTGAGCTCATCAGAACAAATTCCCCAAATTCACATACTATGGACATCACCCCCTTCCCAATGAATATTCCTCTTTAAAGCACTGCTTCTGCAATGCCACTCTACTAGCTACTGTAGACACGCCTGTACATCTCTTCCAGGAGGGGATAATACTTAAATATAGTTTAAAATAAAGCATTTGCATAGGTCCTTTCAGTGAAGACAAACATCTAAACTCAAGAGTTGCTATATCTACAACATCCAAAAAAAAGGGAAATTATCAGTATACTCTTACAGTGTTTCCATCTGGTTCCCTGCTCCCTGGGTGCCGCAGCACATGCTATCAAAGCACAACAGCAGCAGGGAACGGGACTCGGTAACACATGAAGCCTTCATATCTCAGGTCTATTTTTCCATTCAGTGATGCCCACTCAGTTCCCAATTCTGGTGGCGAAAGCTTGGGCTGTGCCCACCAGAGAGGGGAAGACACCAGCACGTGGCAGTGGCTACATTCCGTCCCGGTGCAAATATTACAGATAAAGGTGCAAAATACAAAATTGTTTGAATTCTCCATGCTGCCAATATTGGGGATTAAATTCGTCAAGTGTGCACATGAATGCAAAGCACCTGCTGGAGGTTTCTCCTCTTCTCTGTTTTCAGCATTCACGTGGCTTGAGCTTGGTCTTGAGGCCAACACAACAAGCGCACGTGTTGCACGGCTGAGATTAAACCTCAAGGTCAAAGCAAGGCAGACACGAGCCCGCTGTGTACCTGCGACCATTAAAATCAGCACTTTTCTAATCGGCTGCTAATCCCCTAATCTTTATTGCATGTAAATGTCTGAGAATGGTTAATCTCCGATCTGGTTACGGTGAAATCCACTGGGAAGCCGCATTGATAAAAGGTGGAAATGTGCAAAATCGATTTGCGGTATCTCACGCACAGCGCTGCACTCCCTGCTACCGCTCAAGGAGCTGCCATAAAACACAGACGAATGAAAGGACTCTCAAAAAAGGTGTTTCTCAAGTAATGTCTTTTACTACTTAACAAATTGCAACATTGCCTGGCAAAGCGGGCAAACGCACTTTGCATCTCTCGCTCTGCAAGGAAGTGGAAGTGCAGGAGAAGCAACTCCCTGGCATTTCAGCTCATGTCTGCAGGTAAACTCTATTAAATAACAATTTTTGGCTCTTGCCTCTGTTTCTTCTGGCTTCAAGAAAGGGCAGCTATGTGCAGGGCTGAGCAAGAGCTCTGGCTTTTGGTACGGAGCTCACCGAGCTTTAGGATGCATCTCTATCCTACCCAGGCCCTGCAAAAGAAGGACGCATCTGTCTGCTTAGAAAGCTGAAGACCCCAAAACACTAGTTTCTTGGCCAACCAGAGGTCTTCC
>VWPW01003400.1:366159-406111 GCA_013389825.1 Crypturellus undulatus | reverse complement strand
AAAAAAAAAGATCATAAAAAGGTGGTATTTAATCAGAACAACAGTCCATACATCAGGTATTTCTACTTACCATTTTCACAAAGTCTAGCGGCAGCAGCGAGTTCCTCAGTGCAACTGTAACTATTGCATGTCTGAACTGCCTACATGACAAGTTCCTCCAGGGACTGGGTTAGGGTATTGATCTAATTATTAGGGTATTAGGTTCTGTGTTAGGGTAGTGACCAGGGCTGGTGTCAGGACATGGAGCTTCTGCAGTACCTGAGCCTGGGTGAAGAAATTCACCTTCAGGAAGCAAGAATGACTGAATAGCTCAGGGCAATCCATCCTATATGAAAATTTCCCTGCCTGGCTTGGCTGAGCAGAAAGAGGAAAAGGTTTATTTATTCCTTTTAACTTATAAGAAGACAAGTTGATGGGCTGAGTGAATCTCTGACAAGCCAAATATAGTGATATTAATTTACTTCATTTTAGTTTCAACTTCATAAAAAAGAAAAAGCCCAAGAAAACTGCAATTGCAAAATCATACAATGAAAAAATATTTCTGCAAGAAAACATATATTGAACTACAAAACCAGGCCCTGGAGGTTATGTAAGTCCAGGTCCTAATAAGGTAAGCTAGAACTTCTTCTGAAGAAAACTTCCAAAAGTAATTTGAATATTTAGCCAATCTCTGCTATTTCTGGACCCCCTAGAGAGTCTTTGTGAAAGAAAAAAATATATTTCTGCCAATACTTTAGCCCTATGAAAAAAGCCACATCAGCAACACTGTGAATAACATTAATGAGATAACTATTATTGCTACGCATTTTCTGTGGAAAATTGTCAGAATTGTGTAGCCAAGCTTGATATAAGGGATAGAAAATTGACTTTTATACTTTACATTAACTGTCTTTGTATCTTGGATAGTTATTTATACTCTGCAGATTGATGATAAGTGGAATAGTGATTGTCTTGGGAATCTTCTACAAGCAATTTATGCATTTCAATTAAAGACATTTATTATGAACTCTCAGTATTCGATTTAAACCTCATATGAAATTGCAAACTTCATTTTGTGAGGCTAGTCTGCCATTTCTGCTGTTGTCTTTGCACACTTTCTGGGGAGGAGAGATCAAAGTTAGTGACAAAAGACAAATCTGAAGATTTGTTAAAGTTTGTGTGCCTCCTACTCATTTTTTTCATCTTCAGCAAAGAACATTTTTCACCTTCTTCAGCAAAAAAAAAGGTGGTCAGATCAAGAAAGCTAGGTTAGTGACTAAGCAACGGGTCATTTTCTGTGAGGATTTTAACCATCTGACAAAGGGGATCAAGAGTTACACAACAGGCAAATGTGGTGCTCTGAAACTCTTAAAAAAATGACATGTTATGATTGTGTTTGTACAAATGAAGTAATGGCGTGCTGGACTTTGTGATAGACAAGCAGTTACACATTATGCTTGTCTGAAATGTGTCAAAGAGATGACAAAGGTCTACTCAAGACAACTCTGTTACTGTCTAGAGCAGGGCACTCAGACCAGGAAATGACTGCATATGGCAGTAAAGGACATACAGCATGAATTGAACACACTCTTGTATAAAATTATTGAATTATTTTAATAAGCCTCAGTATGATAAACAGTGCGAAATAATCTAGAAGAAAGTAAAATCAATAGAGTTAAAAGAACATGAGTGAATGTTACCACAAGCCCTCTTCCTGACTTCAATCATGCTAAGTTAGGCTAATAGGAGACAGTAACAGGAAAGCATTAGAGACAAGGTATGTCACAAACAAGAGATAAGCAGTGAGGTTCTATCTGCCGGATGAATGGCAAGAAGCTGGACTGTAAAAAGCGAGATATAGCTGGCAGACTTAAAATGATAAAAATAATTTCATGTTTGTGATAAGAGAATAAAGGAAGCATTCAACCCATATGTGAGCTCATGTTCAAGGTAAGATTCCTATCTCCAGATATCTTGGGCCTTTCCTTAGACTTCAAGTAGGTTTAGCTAAGATTTCTTCCCTAACTGGCCACCCTATCAGTGAGTGATCTTTAAGGTAGGGCTTAGAGCTTTCAACTACAATTCCTACTCTCATATCTCTCACTGGAAGTTCAGCATTAAAACCTTATATAAATTCTTTTGCCACAGCCACAAGGCACTCTTTTATCTAGTCATTTTATCATGTTTTTAAGATTTAAATTGAGGTTCACTCCAGTCTGCAACAGTGAGTGCATCCTTTCTTTGGAATTCTTGGGAAATGTGCATTCCTTAAACTTTCTTCATTTCAACTCAGTTTTATAGATCGACAGCTCCTAATGACCAGGATTCCACTTAGCACATGCCTAACATACGGATAAAATAATTAAGCTATCAGAAAATGCATCGTGTGGATACGAAAATGCATAGAGAACTAGCTAAATGGTAAAGAGAACAATCACAACTTGAGGTCTCTGAACTACAACTACAGAGAAGCTCAAGCTCCCTATTTGCTGCTGGATTGCCACAACACCTTATTACTGCTCTGTAGACCACTACACCTGTTATCCATCATAATAAATACAGAAACCTGAATAGCAAATCTGATGTCAAGCTCAGTCGTATAGCTGAGTAAGTTAGAAAGAGTTTGGTCCCTGGGAGCGGTGGCCTTTGAGCAAACTCTAGCACAGTCAGCTGCAGCTTGCAGGTGAGCCATGCGAACGGTGGGCAGTGTTCATGGTGGTCAGCAGCTAATAAGGGAGTCAGACTTGAAGGGCATTCAACACCTAAAGCTTTAAAAGATGACTTTTTCACTTCCTCGTGTGGTCCTGACTGCTAGAGGGAAGACTCTGCATGTCATAGGAGAAACCACGTGCGAGAAGAGGGGAGAGGAAGGCTCTGGGCACACTGGGGTATGTGTTGTAGGCAGGGAGCAGTGGGCAGCTGGTTTGGCTTGTCTGCATCGGCACTCAACAAACTGCAAAGTGGTATCCACATCTGCTGTGCTTTTCCTCTAATGCTGCAAAGACAAACGGTACCACCCAGGAACCAGAGCCTGGGAAGAGACATGCCATGAAACGTATGCGGTCTAATGGATGAATGAATATTGTAGTCCAGAAACCTGCGTTTGAGCCAAATAAAACTCTAGCAGAAGATATCCTGACTGAAAAAAAAAAAGGTGCAAAGAAAGCAAATCTAGTTATGGGATTGAAAGGTAGCCTTCAGATCAGTATCTGCATAGGGTGCCTAGAAAGCTCAGCTCAAATATGCAAATCTCTGATGAGTATATGAGAGCAAGCACATTGCTCCAATGTTCCCTAGAAAACATTGCAGAAATCTCTGAGTACATGGAGATCTGAGCAAGATTTTCCAACAGCTCAGAGCAGCTAGCTCAGTGCAGCAAGCTGGCCTGGAGCAGTTTGATCCCATTTACCTTGTGCTCTGCTTAAGCAAAGAAACTAATAGGTCTCTTGGTGGAATTTATGAGCTCCGATGAAGCCTGATGTAAGTGGAGGAGTTAGAGAGGAGCCTATAACCAAGCAACCACTGCTGTATCACTGCTCTAGGAGTGCACACGCTGCATTAAGCAGCTTCCCCTTTACTGTGTTGGTCTGTCTGCAATTGTGCGGCTCTATGTCACCATAGCTTGGGTCTGAGCTGGCCACCCCGTGCGGCGCGTACCCTGTAGCCCTGCGGCTGTGCCGGCATGTCTTGCCTCTCCTCCTCACTATCTGCAGATTCATTAGGTGTTTACAGCTTCTTTGCTCCACTAACTTGAGGATGCTCTCACCTGAGCCATCCCTAAGCTAACCCTGCTGCAGGGCTGCAGGCTCTGGGGTCCTGCTGCAAACCTCTACGGGCTCAGCTTGCAGACCCAGCTGCTGGCATGGGGCAGCTCCAGCTTCGCTGCCAGTCCCTGTAGTCACAGCGGGAAGCTTAAACATCTGAACTGGGTGAAGCCATGGCTTGGAAGACAAACAAAAATAAACACAAACGTATTACACAGAAAGGCTCATGATTTTAAGGCAGTCTGCTCACTGGGAATTAGGGCTAGTCATGTAAATACAAATAAAAGGAGTTTACCTGTGTTTACCTCGGTCTATGCAGTGTTTGCTCATTTTTTCACTGCGTGTCCTAAGGCTCTGAGGAGGACACTTTGCCCATGTTGTTATTCATGTCATTACCTCTAGGCATGGCCAGCAGACTGGCTGCAGTCCGGCTGGTTCTTCAGAGCATAAACTCTTTCAGGATGGATCTGATGATTGATTCTGCCCCTGTACAACTCCACGAAGACAGATATTTAGTGCTATTTTAGAAAAAAAAGTTACTGTTGCTCCCCGATTTGCTGTCTCCCGTCACTCAGCATGAGCCGCCCAGTAGAAGTCCCACTGTGCTGGGTGACACAGCCTTCCCTCTGTCCCTGCTCATTGCAGTGACCTTCTCTCTCTGCTCCAATGACTTTTTCCATGTCTTTTATTCCAGCTTCCCCTTCCTCGGTCGTTTTCCTAAACAGGTCTGGCATTATCTGTATTATCGTGTCACTTCACTACAAGCCACCTTGGCTGGGTTAAAGGGAGGGCGTTACTCAAAATCAAGTAATGTTGTATGGGTCCTCCGTGCTGCTCCAGGAGAGCCTGCCTACGTGCCACACTCAGCCTCCTGCTGCCAGGCCCAACGTGCAGCTGGAGATCCTGCAAGCTGCTGACAGACACATTTTCCTCCCTTGAAGTGGGGCGAGTTTCTGGTAGCGCCGCAGCTGATTTAAACTCTTCAGAAGATCAGCTGACTAATAGAGGCAACAGAAACATTGATCAGCCGGAACGAGGACATAATGAATATTCAGGAGGGCCCAAAGTAAAACTTCTTTAATAAATAACACCCCCTCTTTCATTAAGGGCGGAAGTGTTTCCTTCATGACTACGGCGCCTGCAGCTTGCACCCCAGCCTCATTATCCAGCAGGCTTGGTTCACCATGGCACTAAGGAAATATGCTGAAAATACTAAAAAGGAGCAAGAGAGATTTTTCATCCCCTGATTAGCTGCCGCCAAGAGAAATCAATAAACTAACCTTGGTAAAAGTGAAAATGAGCTGCTGAAAATGCAAAACAGATAGTTTTGCTCATGAGTTCTCTGGTTCTCCCTCTGCTTTGACTAACCTTACCTTTGGCTCACGATAACCCAGCAAGGAGGCAAGACAGAATTTTCCTGAGGGAGCAGGAGGAGGCTGCAGGAGCCCTGTCCTGCTGCACTGTCAGGAGGCCGAGGACAGCCCTGCACTCCGTGGGCGGCAGATCCGCTCCACCACTACGGCCAGGGACAAGCTCCAAGGCTGCGTTTCACCGCTTTGCTCTCATTGCCATGGTCCCTGTCACCCCGCTAGACAGGTTTGCAGCTGAGTCAAGCCTTGGCCCCTCTCTCCTTGCCAGACAGGGGGCAGGTCACAGCTGGCTGCCAGCCCGGACACCCTATTTCAGCTGTCCCGGACGTCCCTTTTGAGGTCACCTTCCAGACATCCTCATCCCTAATTGCACTTTTCAGAGCCGACCAAATGCTAAAAGGCTTTCGTGCCTCTGGAGACCGAAGGGCAGCCAGATGGGCGTCCCTGTGGGGCCAGCGACAGCGGCGTGGGTCACCATGAGGACCAAGCGGGAAGCAGGGAGAGGCACATCCAGCACCTCACGGTGCCACCAGCAGCCCCATGGTGATGGGCAGCTGGGTCTCACAGTTCACCAACCAGCCAGGTTACATACAGGTAGTTAGGCTTATTTCTGTATACAGAGAAACTTAATTGGAACCATTAGAGCAACATTTGCATACATTAGCATCACTGCTGATACAGAGTAGAATTATTATTATGCAACTGTCCTCATTTCGAGCAGGCTGTCAGTCAGCCGCCCACGGCATTGGCAGAAAGTGTTTTGCTGGCAGTGAGGCTATTCCAACCCACTTTCCACTCTGATTTATTTGACAAATATTAGTGTACCAGCCAGGTGCTTTATCTATCTATCACCGTGATGACATATCTCCGATCTATCATTAAAGAGGGAAATCTCTCCAAATTTATATGTATGTGTAAGTTAAAAAGATATCATTTTAGCAACTTCTTACTAACTAAATTCTAAACAAAGCAAATGCATATGTTTTGTCCTATTTTATATGTGATAATAAGAAGCTGGGATGATTAGTGACATAAATTGATCTTTGCCATTGCACTTTTTTATAAGGATTTGAGTAAACATTCTGTTTTTTAAAGGTCTTCAAAGCTTTTATGTCTTCAGTTGACTTTTATGGGAAATCAAATGTACAGACTGCCATTCCTAGCAACCTGATGCTAGTTTCAGCATCTGATGGTGACATCACCCTCTTCTTGTGTCCAGCATGAGATCACTCCTGTTGATAGTAGAAGAAACAGAAAATGTCTGAAAAATAATTCATAATTACTTCTTGACAGAGAATTTGCCTGAAATATATTAAAAGTAAGGCAGACTGTAGATTTAAAGTTATTTTTGGTAAGTAATGCTGCACATTTGATATGCTAATTTATGTCTCATTCAATAAAAGTTACCAGCCCGTGAGGGACACTCTTTTGTCCCACAGGGCTTCTAGTAGCATGGGCTGCAAGATAGCAGACAAGGAAGAGAACTTGAGCCATCAGTCCTGTGTGAATAATACAGAAAATGAAAACAACTGAGCAGCCAGTTATTCCGTGAAATCGTCACTGCCTTTCAGAGACACTGTTTCCTGCTGCACCAGAGGACTTTGCTGATCCCTAGAACAGAGGGAGCCTAAAGGTACTAGTCACCCACCTAACTTGTGTGCCAACAAGTCTTTCCAAGAGGCCAGGAATAAATATATTTCTGGCAATCTCTGTAATAAATGTCAAAGCTTTCCCTATTCTGAGCCTCATCGTGGATAAAACTTACAATGAGAAATAATGGAGAAGGTAGTGAGATACAGTCAGGTATCTGTCAGGCAAATGTTGTTTCCTAGACAATGATGCTGTATTAAAGGTTCACTGTGTTAGAGTGCTTTATGCAAAGGAGGCCTAAAATAGACAGTCTGGCATAATTTGGGCAGGTAGATCAGTGCCAGTATATCTGGAGGGCAGATATTTTGCTAAGTGATAGGAAAATTCTGCAAACCACAGACCAGAATCCGAACTTTGTTTGATTAGAGAGATCCACCTGATATGCTGAAATACAAGATATAATAAATACCACACTTTTGCTAGAAGATTTCTGGAGCAAGGCTGTTGCAATCTTTCTGTGGCTACTTCAATGTTAAATAGAGAAGGTATTGAGCGAGGCTCTCAGACTCCCATTTTTGGCACCTTTTCAGATATGTTCAGTTCGGTACAGCCCTAGCTATTTCCCAGCATCAGATCTTCCACCTGTGTAACATACAACATACCTACATACCCTCATTAGAAACCTCCTTAAATCCACAGAAAAATAATTGCAACACAGTCAAGTTTGGTAAGAATATGAGAAAGTGTATTAAAACCTTAGAAAAAAAGTGCTTCAGAAGATGAAAAGCAGACACTGACACCAAAGTGAATTCAACCACAGCATTCTTCAAAATGTGTTCTGGGATTTTTCATGTCCAAAAGCAGAGAGGGCCACGCTTTTGCAGAGAAAGGATGACTCTTGCCAGACAGTTAGCATCTGCTTCAAAGCTGTCTCTCAGACAAAGCTAGATCATCTGTCAGGGGAAAAACTGAACTCCACCTATTTGCCAAAAAAAAAAATCTGTTTCGGGCATCATTAGAAAAATACAGAGGTATTTTTAGTAATTACTTTTTAAATGTAAATATCTCTTAAAAATAAAATGAGGATTTCATATTGGAGAGAGTCTAAAGCTAGCACTTGAGGAACAAACATTGCTGCCCTTTGCTCTCCTTGAAAGCAGTGGGATTTCAGCTCTGCGCTGCGGAGCTCTCCCCATAGCCCCATCTCCAGGGACTGTGGCACTGCGAAGATAAAGAAGCTGCTAGAGCAGCCGTCTCCTCCCCCCGAGATAAGGATGACTAATAACTCACTCAGCAGGTCCCATTTTTTTGGAACTGCCATTCTTAAAGGCTTATAATTAGTCAAGTCTGACTGAGGAAAATAATGTTTCCTGGGGACCGGTGACCAACTGAGAAAGCCGGTGGCCCACGATGAATCAATTAATCCTCGTCAGTCAGTGCCCAGAACAATAGCTTGGCTGAGGTTGTTTTCACTCCGTATGGAGCCTGCTTTTACCATGGGTGCACTGGTGTCAGGACCATTCCAGAGAACAAATCTCCATGCATCCACTAGTGTGAAATCCCAATGTAGTTAATTTGCTAATAAACAAACAAACAACAACAAAAAACCCACAAGTTTGTTGAGTTCTAAAGCAAGATTGTTTTGACAGGTGCCTCGGTCAGATTTTCCTAAAAGCTAAAATTGCCTCTTGCAGGACTCAGCTGAAAGCCAGCACGGTTTGCTGGGCAGAGCACCCTCGAGCTGTCACTGATACTTCCCCAAATATATGTCCCCATACAGCAAAATGTCTGTTTTTTAACTCGTCAACCGCCACTCTCTCTGTTCTCCCACATAATATTTGATCTCCAAGTGTCCGGAGAAATCTTAGCAGGAAGGGCCAGGCATTGTGGATTCCTGTTAGGAGAAATACAATATTTTTTATGTCACTGCTAGAATCCTTGCTGTAAGGAAATTCCTCCGCCTAAAATCTAGAGATGAGAAGTAAAAGAAAGTTTGTGCAATCGTGCAGTTTTGGATGATTCTGAAATAGAAAGTCGGCTGATGATTGTAACTGTGTAATGAGTGGCCTTGGCTCTCTTGCTGCAAAGACCCAGGTGCACTCATTCCTCAATAAGAACAAAACAGGGCAACACCATATTCCCAGTGTTTCCCAGCAAAGGGAAGCAGCAATAAGTCCTGCAGGCTTCCATCAGGAGCCACCGATTATGCAGAGAATGTAGGTCGGCAGATAGAGGTCATGTAGATAATTACATACAGCATTTTAAATCAACTCCTGTGACTCATCACAATACAAATATTTTCCTCTCTGAATATAGGTATATAAAGATTACCTGTAAAGCTGCAGTAGCATTTAGCTACTGTCACATTGTAAATATCAATAATTAAATAGTAACCAAGCTGAAGATCACAGAAGGAGACAACAAAGACTAAACTTATGATGCTGTGAGGAAAGGATATTTTTATGTAATAGCTCTGGGGATGTCTTAAAAAGCCATCTTGTGAGACTCCATGTTTTCATAATCTACTTCAACTTGCAAGTGAAAGAAAAATAAAGGAGCAAACCAACTGTAATTTTAAAAATTATATTAAGATAAAATTACTCATGAAATGGCACTTTATTCCCCAGCTTTATGCCCTCTGATGCTTTTTCCTGCTGTATTTCCTGTAAAACAAATTTTATTTGCCAACCCCACAAAGCACAAGTGAGCTGAGTCCATCCACCTTCTGCATCATCAGGAAAACTGGATAATGGCCTCTCCCTGTCTGGTACTGATGCGCAGGTGCTGCAGGAGAAATAATCTGGCCTTAGATTCAGGTCACTTCTGTAAGGTCTGTGAAGTTAAAAATGATATCTTGTAAGTTAAGCAAATATTCTATGATGTTTTTTAAAAGAAAATATTGGCAACCTCACAACTATAATGCTTCAATTATGGCTCTAAAATGCTTGCTTTAGAGAACAGAAGGAGATTTGAAGAATGGTACTGAAATGCAGAAGCTTGCAGGCCACCACTTGAAGACAGATTAAGTAGCTATGTGACGATCTACACAGAATAAGCTGTGTAGATCCCACTCTGGGAGGCAGTAGATATTCCTATTAGAAAATAATATAATTCCTATTATTCCTGTTAGAAAAAATCATGATAGAAACCATTGTGTTCCTTATTGGAGCCAGCTGCAGCCTTCCGCCTTTTTCAAAAATGCTCCGTCTAGGTAATGCCCTAGTGACACGTGGACAAAGCGTCTGCCCAGATCACAGTCTCAGTGCAACATTCCTGTGCTGTTCAGCAGATGGACCTGGAAATTTGCCTTCCAGGGCTCTCAGACCACCCTCTTCTACCAAGATAGCTGCTTTCCCAAATGTAAAAGTTTTATCAGTATATGTTTAAAATGGCACTACAGCCATTACAGGTGTATCAGTAAGACTTCCCCAGGCATAACCTTGTCACGATATCAAGATCTCTTCCCTGTTCAATTATACCAGTGTGGACTAGAAATCAGAAATCCTGCTTTATTCCAGAGCTAGAGCTTCCCTACAGGCTGTTATGCATGCATATTCACTTACATGTACTGGAGTAAATATTTTTGTTCACTGATAAATACCCCTAGTCTGTTTGGAAGTATAATAGAGATCAAATAGCCCAGGGAAGAGGGATAGAAAGGGAAACATTGAGAGCAAAGGGCTGTTGGGTTGTTTACCTGTACTCCAGGACAAAGAAATCTTGGAGCTACATCTCGTAAGTTAAGTCTTCCAGAGGCGGCAGCCATCCCTCTCACATGTGTTTTATCAGTTCCAGGAAAGCTGGTGGGGTTTTCTTTCGGCGAAAGCAGGTGGCTCTGCTCCATCGTGCTCTTTCAAACCACCTAATGAGATCATTTCACCCAGGCCAGAACTTCAGAGGCCACGCTGCCAAGCAGAAATGAAATGACAGAGCAGTCTGCAAAAGAAGGGCATTCAAGGTTTCAAAACCACATCCTCTCTCATCTTGACATGATCAGATCATTGATGAGATGGCAACTGGAACAGCACTTGACAGCTATGAAGATAGAGTGACCATCGGTCGGTCAGTCAATGAGCGACGAAGGAAACTGCAGCTCTGACGATCCTGGGGAGAAAGTAATGAACCTCTGTTCTCACCATCGTCTGATCCGTGACAGATAAAAACTAGATTTCATTGCTGGCTTTGTCAGGTGATAAATTCAGTTTAAGGCAGGAAATCTGGAAAATTCTTACAAGATTTCTCAGCTGTGAATATGTGGAAGGGAAGCTAGCAATGCTTCTCCTGTCCAATAGGAATAAACTGAGTGTTTACTGCGCTGACAAAGTATAAAATCCAAGCAGAGATTTCACACTTAATTATTTTAAACTTCATATAGTGTCATACAGTAAAAATCATCTCTTTAGTTTCAGGATATGTGTTTATTTTTGATGTTCGAGCCCTTAAAGAAACAACATGCTTTTCACCTCAATCTAGCAGGAGTTCTTGAAAACACAAAGGTCCAGTAAGTCTCACTGGCTCATGAGAAACCAGTCTGAGTTCAAATCCTTTTCCTAGTTTCTCTCTTCCTACTCTGAAATGAAAGAGCGGCATCACTGATAAAATAAGCTCAAATTCAGGTGCCAGATTTACAGCCCATCTTTGGGATGAATCTTTGGGCACAGGAGGGGAGAAGTGCCCACTCCTGTCCCTAGCCATTAGTAGGTGACTTACTTACCATAAGAGCCACGTTCTTGACAGAGCTCTCATTTCTCCCATCAGCTATACAGCAAGACTTTGGGATACAACAGACTGGTTTCTGTCACTAGCTACTACTTCTGCCAGCTGTCCCCAAGCAATCACCATGGTGGGACACGGCCCTAGCAGAGGTGGTCACAGCCCACCCGCAAATGACAGGGCATCCTTGTCACCACAGCCAGTGCTGGCAGGATGTGGTGTCCTGGGTCTCCCTGGTGAATTTGTCCCACTGTATGTGAGAGCAGAGCAGAGGACAGGGAATGACCAGGAGTGGGGATCTCCAGTGGGCCTCAAGGCTGAAATAGTCCTTCTTTCTGCCCATTACTGAACTTAATTGTGCTGAGTGAGTGAGTTTGATAGCATGATTTCTCCTTATCTCCATTGGCATCAACAAAATGCACAATTTGATATAGATTCAAATAAATATTTAGGTAAGGCACATTGAAAATCACTGCCTATTGTAGCTGCACAGAGAAATAACATGGGGGTGAGGCTTTTCCCACGTGGAAAGCCTTCTGCTCAGCTCTTCTTGTGTAAAAACATGCCAGTTCAATCTCCCCTAGAAGTGTGGTGGATATTTCTTCTCATGAGAGAAGAGCATCGAGGTGAAGACCTGAGCCTTGCCTGGAGGGATGCAGTGACTCCATTCCTGCAGACTGTCCCTGTGCCACCAGGCAGCTGTCATGAGCAGGGAAGTGCAGCTGGGGCTGCCTCCACGCAGGGGCCCAGGTGTCCTGCATTGCGAAGGAGGTGGCAGTGGGGTTGGCACCAGCGTTTTGTCCCTGTTCAGCAAAGCTCTCTCCCTTCGCTCAAGGACATTCTTTAAATTCCTTCCTTCCAGCACATTGTTTGATAGCCCATAAATAGCTCCTTTTCAAACGCTGTTCTCAAAGCCCAAAGTAATAAAAGAAGGACAAAACTTGTAGTGTTTAAGTGCTTATTGTGCAGGCCAAAATCTCCTGTGGTATGTTCAGCCTTAAATAAAAAGTATTCAAGAATTGCCACTTGATTTCTGAGACTCCCATAAAACAAGGTTGTTTCCATCAGTCATCAAAAATATCTACAGAGCATGAAAGAATTTGCAAACAGAAAGGATGAACAGAGGTGCAGCACCACCACATGCTTTTCTCAAGTCTGTTTGGAGCTCGTGGCTTGGGTTTTTACAGTCAGGTACCAAAGAACTGTGCAAACTCACCATGTCTGAATTGCCAGCAGCCTTGATTTGCATTCACAGCTGGAACATGATTAACAATTTCTGAAGAATCAGTCCTTCTGACTGATTTTGAATACCAAGAAGGAAATACATTTCATAAAACAAGTTATGTGATGATACATTGAGGTTATTCTCTTTCATATGTCATTCCATAGGATTACATGGCTCCATGAATGTGAAGACAAAACCAAGGAGAAGTGACCTAAGTTTTCTTAGTATTAATGTTATATAATATTAGTTTATAAATAACATATCAATAATAATTTTATTTTTCATTCATTTAGCACCTTCTTATAGTAACCTTAAGTCTATTTCTCTGTTTTATGGCAAACCAGTTCTTTTGGAGATGGAGGTAGGGTCCTGTGAGTTTTCTCTCTTTTGGCTGCACCTTTCCAAAGGGAAAGAAGAATATTTTCTGTTACTGAAGGCTTTTTACCTGTGCCATCATATATTGTATCAACTGCCCCATGAAATATTAGTTTCTGGGATTCACTTCTGTTGCACAAGTACATGTAATGTGGTATCATTCAAGCTCAGTATAGCTGATGAGCATTACTATCAGTAACTTGATGTCTTTATGTGCTAATCCACAGATTATCACAAAGCAAGACATCTGCTGTCAATCTGGAATCCAGGAAAGTTGGCTAAATATATAACCATTTTATCTTTCCAAATCTGATCCTGTTGTAACACAGTTAATAGGTTAAATGTACCTCAATATCAGGGATGCTTATTTTGCCCCTAACCTAGCCTACTTCTAAAGTCTGTATTTACCTTCACACATGGGAGTATTCCCTTTAAATGCTAGAATCACTGTGATAAGTTTCAGTCTATGCTAAACTGTCTCCATGGATCAGGGTCTGCAGGAGAAACACCCTTCCCTCTCCTGCTTTGCCGCGGAGACCTTCGCAGCCCAACTCATCCTGCAGTAGACTTTGGACTCAAGACAGAGTCCTTGTGCTGGTGACAGTTGCTATCAATACTAAAGTGGCCTGTGAGGCTGTCAGTATCCTAAGAAAATCAGCTGTGATAATAAGTTGTGATAAATGTATAAGAGATGTCTCACAGTTTGTCAGCTAATGTGTCTCTGTGGGGGAAATAAGCATGAGGAGCAGAAAACTCACCTCAGCCTTGCAGTTCTCACATAACTTCCCAATGTGCCGGCGGGAATCCCTGCACAATTAACTGTCATCTCTTGCATTGGTGTTGCTGGGACCTCTGCAGGAATGTGGGACCCCTCTGCAATGCTCAGATTTCAAATGGAGAGACCAGCAAGAAGTTCACAGAGCTGGTCTCATCCTGAAGTGTAAGCAGGATTAACAGTGAATGACATTAGGAGCAGAGGCATAAGATATTTTTTCTCCAGATGACAGCATGAAGCTGATACCCCATTGCCTAGAGACACAGGTTGTAACCATCTAGCTCACAGCATGGGAAAATGCAACCTGGGAATGTGGAGATGTCATGTTCCCATCCCCGTGTGGTGGAAAAAATGCCATCTGTTTGCCCTGCTTGGGACTGTAACGTTACCATCTACGGCGTTATCCTGCCTCCAGGCAGGTAAGAACCTTGCGGGCACCGGCACCATTGTGATGAGCTGGGGGCCAGCGCGTGGAGAGGAGCTGGTTCGTTCAGGGAGCTGGTTCTAGTCTGTCTCATGTTATTCCATGTATAAAGAAGTGACCTGTTTTTAAGGTGAAGCTGCTTTTCTCCAATTGTCTTTCAGAAAATTAGGTTAGTTTTTCAACTGGATCTGTAACTCTGGTGGTTTGACCAACTAATCTACCAAAAGCAAGACTAAAAATTAATGCACTTTTCTTTCTCCATAAAGTGTAAAACCCACTTTCTCCAAACACTTTGTGACTTTTCTCTAACCATTTACATGTTGCTCAAGAAATACAAAAGGCAGGGAGTTGTGCACGACGTGGTCCCTAAAGGCATGAGGAAGCTCTGCAGCCGGTGCAGGCGGCTGGACCACAGAAGAGGGGCCAGCCCCCCAGACGCCCTGGGACCCGGGGACAGCACAACGCAGGGGCCCGCACGAGGCTCGAGCGGGAGGCAGCGGAGACATCCCCAGCTGAGGGATCCAGACTCACTCATATTAACGCAAGACCAAAAAAATGATTCCTAAGACAACAAAATGTGCGCACCTTAATAGGAGTCAGCACAGGCAACAGTAGGCCCAAAAACACAATGGAACTATAGATGCATCTAAGCAATAGGACAGACAAGTTGAAGATTCATAAAGATTACTAGGGACTTTGCTATTTCTAAAGTTCATTACTCAGGAAATGTTTTTAAGCTACAATGATAGATACCTGTAAAGTATCCAACCACACTTTCACAGGTACCTTACAAGTCAGACGAAGGAGTTTTTTGGATTAATAAGCATAGCTACTTCTGCCTCCTGCTCCCAAACCGTATCTGGTCATACCCAAAGCTAAGTGCCAATAAGGATTCAGGTTTGTTTATACAATTACTTTCAGAAGTCAAAGATAAAAGACACATTTTCCCTCCTTTTGGAATAAACTCTAACATGAGATGATCACATCTGCAGAAATAAGACTGCTCTATTAGAGCAGTCAGCAGTAGATCAGGCTCACAGATAGAAAGCTCCAGCTGCATGGAAAGGGGAAATTGATGCTGGAAACTCTTTGACTATCGGTTCAGAAAAGGAAATCCCCTCCAGGCCAATGTGGAAATGATGGGTGAAGAGAGAGCATCTTTGCTGTGGTGATATTAATAGCTCATTTTCAGATTTTTACCCAAATCTATTCACTTCAAAAGCTCAGCTTGGGGACTGAGAGAGAGGTTTTTCAACAAAACATTAGTCTCAATTAACTAAATGTAACTAAAATAAATGAGCTGAAAAAAAAAAGAAATGGAAGCACATAAAACTGGCGAGGCCATGAAATCTATAAAAGGAAGATGCTGAGACTTGGAAGGTGTCCTAATGGAATCCTGCAAGTACTTGGAGGTAGGGTCAAAATGGGATCATAGGGGCCCTCTTAGAGCAGAGAAGTGGCCAGACATTATTGACACGGTCGGTCGAATAACAGCGCAGCCCGTGGCAAACACTGTGCACTACGGTAGCAGAGGATTTTAATGAGCCATTTGAGTCTCCTACATGCTATGAAAAAAGGACTTGGCATCCTTCCCTGTGTTAAAAAAAGATCCTGGCCTGCAGATTAAAGCCTAAGTCACAGCATTCTCTAGGGAGGATTGAAAGGAACCATAATAGAGTTTCTTGCTTTAGTTTGATATGCTGACAGTAACACATCTACATAAGAGCTATGTTGGATCAAAAAGTGCAAGCTGAAGACTAACAAAATAAAAATACAGTTAAATACAGCTAACAGATTTTAAGGCATTATTCCAAAGCCTTATGGGCAACTATTGTAGTTAAGAGACTCTTAGACAGTAGCTTAACCAATAGTGGCCCCTTCAAGGACTATTTTCTCATATCTTCACAAAGAAGAACATCCCAGTGCTCTCAAATGAAGTAGCATCAAAGCAAGCAATATCTGGTGAGATGACAGGTTCTGCCATTGAAAACACAGCAGAAGGGCCATCGTGGACAGTGAGGGTGAAAGGAGCAAAATGCTCTTCAGGCATCAGGGGGCATCAGAAAGCTCAGCTGCCTTCTGAAAGGCGCCAGCGATGGGCTATTAGCCCAGGTTGATGAGTCAGATGCTCCTTCCCCCAGGGCGCTGCACCCCGTGCGTCCCAGGGCAGGGGCAGCAGATGGCTGCTGGGGCAGCCTCTCTGTCTGCGAAGCACAAAACGGAAAGAACATGCCCCAGGGCACAGCTGATCTCCTAAGGAGAGAATTACCGCCCTCTTGTCTCGTCGGAAACCCTGGCGCGCCACGGCAGCTCCGCCACCCCACGCAGCGTCAGCACCAGAGGTGGCTTCGCTCACCCAACTGCATCGCACTTGAGAGCGGAGCACGAGTGACTGCAGCACAGCAGCAGCTGCGAAAGCAGGGGATGATCAGCCGGCAAGACTCGAGAAAGCCTACCGAAAGCATTGTAAGGCTGAAAGAGCAACATGCTCTTCATTTCCTGAGCTCAGCATATGACATGCCATGCCAGCCCTTCAGGAAAGCAGCATTTTATTTTTTGAGACATCGTGCTGTGTACTATAGCGAGCGAGGCTCCCTTGTGAGACTAATTTCCCAGCCAAGCTGCTGAGCCAGAGAATCCTGTTCTGCTTCCTCTGCTCCTGCCATGCTTTGTTAAAGGGACTTGCTCTCTCCATTTGATCTTTTTCATTATTTCTAACCGTCTTTCTATAAATCAGCATCTTGTAAGAAACCCACCAAATTGACCATAATGGAGGTCTAAGCACATATGGTGCTACCTTCTGATAATGAAATATTTGTTGAACTGTGCATGGCTATGTATGCTCCTGCATGTACATCCTCTCTGCTCCTCACAGGTCTTCAGAAATAGCAATCCTGAGCCAACACATGCAGCTAAGCCCATAATAAGAATCACCTGGACATTAGACAGACCTAGTAGCACTTTCAAGCTTTCCTTTCAAAATAATCGGGAACTAAAACTTGAAAGCAAATAAGCCTTTAATAAAAAAGTTATTTTTTCAGAGTCTTTTTTTTTCAAAAAGAACTTACTAATAGTGACAAGTTTCTAACTATTCAGAGAGGTTATCATTATTTCTGACAACATAGCGCAAATCTTATATAGAAAATGTTTGCACTGCTGGATTTTTTTTATTTTTCTTAAGTAGATTCTAAAATTTTTTCAGCATCTTCCCTCATTTTTTTTCATCAAAAAATCAAAATGGTACATTTCTGCCTGGGTAGATTATTTTTATTATTTATTTGTGCATTTTCATGTAAACAAGACTGACTGCTTATTGGAAAGTCATCTCCTGGGTTTCTTATGTAAGAATGTATCTTTTGTCACAGAGACAGACATGAATAATTGCTTGGTTACATTTAGTACAGTACTTTGTTTTTTACCATGAATCTATTCCCTTTGCAATGACTAATTAACTACTACCAAAAGGAAAAGGAGACTTGGAGTGGATTTTTTGGTCCATTCTTTTTCTCAGTGAATTGCCCTTGTTTCTTTACCTGCCCAGATCTCAGATGAGCCTGGGCCTGATTCTGCAGCCTTCTGTAGCAGAAGTTTGGCCAGCTGCTCCAGACCCTTCAGCTGGGATATGATGAAACTCTGGAGTAAAATAAAAGCCTCAAACTCCAGTTGTCAGGGATCATCTCTGAAATTCAGAAGAGGGACATTACATCATCCAGTGGTGGGGCGCATTGTTGGGGTGCACCAAAATGTCATCCCTGTGGGTGTTGAGTTCACCATGGAATATATGGGACGCTTCCATGATGAGAAGTGACTCCACTGCCTCTCCCGTGGGCACCCTGGTGGCTTCCTCACAACAGGGCTGAAATTTGCAGGGCTGCTGAATTCACTTTTGAAACTTCAAGAAATTTGGAGGTTCAATCAGATCTTACTTGCTCTCTCTATTAAATTGCCACCTACGAGAAATGTCCTCAAATGAAGATCCCATCATCAGTGGGGCTACATAAATGTAAGCATGCTCAAAGTAGACACTAATATTTTCATAGCCTTATTACTGGGTTTTCCCAATATGTTTTGTGTGAAGATGTTTAAATAAGTTCTAGTGATGTCCTAAGGAAGGAAGGAAGGAAGGAAGCGTAAGCAAGTGTAAATTAGAGTTTTTATGAATTGGGGAGTATTCCTGAGCCAAGCATTTAGTCCCAACCAGATGCTACTTTCAAATATTTCACTCGGGCTGAAATATCTGTAGCTACTGGCACTTTCTGTGGGGCAACAGCTATTGAAAGCAACAGGGCCTTTTTATTTTGGCTCTGGCTAAAGTGAATGCACTGTTAGATGAAAATGATGCACATGGTATCTGCAGCTAAAATGATTGCTGACTTTGTCACTATAAAAATAATTTCCTTGTGCTTTTATTGTTTGAAATATGACCAATTTCACACACATTCTGGTAGAAAATGGAGGCGAAAATCTAGAGGCAAATGTGAGATTGGAAAAAAAAGAAAGGAAGAGAAAGGAACAGACTATTGAGAAGAGTATAGCTGTAGGGAAGCAACATAACCAAAGGCAGATCAATCATTGCTCTTTTTTTTTTCTTAGGCTTTTGAGATGCAAACATTTTGAAATGTGGGCTCTTACACTGCAGGATGAAAATATTCATGTTGAGGCTGATACTCAGACTGCATTACTCTGAAAGTATAAGCTGCATCCAGAGGAGGAAATTATCTGTGATTATGTAATTCAGTGCTTCATTACAGGGAGTATATACGGGGGAACTGAACTATGTCTGTGTGGGCAGTCAGGCTTCGGCTATTGCCTAGCAGATAAATGTTGGATGCTCTGAGTGTAGCCTTACCAACATTTTCACACGTGATATTAACACAGAGCTTGGAGAGCTTCAGTCACAGCCTGGACAAGCATCTCCAGTGCCCCAGACAGTTTCTGCTTTGTTAAACATGGCAGCAGGAAGGAGATGGAAGGAGGGAATGAGAATCTTAATTGCTTTGAAAAGAGAAGTGTTCTTTTCATGTTTCATTTCATACTGAGCTACTTACTGGAGTATCTGGTTTTTAGCCCATGTAAGATGGTAATGAAAGGGCTAAAAGGGAACGTCATGGATAATTTCTGTCAAAGTTAATTATTTAATTAATTTCCAGTTTTGCACTAAGTCAACCTTTCTCCCATTTATGGAGATGAAATTGGGTGAAAAGTTAATATGGCCAAGGATGAAAACAATAATCTGATTGTTTATATACTAACACTGTTATCCATAAGTCTGATTGATAAAGTAAAGAATTTTCTGAGGCCAACCATAATGAACCTTTAACTACATCAATACCCTGAAATGGGTTTAGAAAAAAAAATAAAAATGGCTTGGTGAGTATGGAAATATATATGATGGAAGGTTAATAATGGTCACCTGTGGAAGATAAAGAGCTGTGGGGATGTAGCCATCACCTGTGGAAGATTCAGGAGTGCCCTTCTGGGACTGGCCACTGGGTTGCTGGTGCTCCAGGACCTGTAGGAAGGTTTTATAAATACCCAGACCTAGGACTTAGAAGAGGACTTTGGTTTGTTCCTGCTCTGTTGCATCCTCATGAGTGGTGTCTGAGCAGAGGCTGAGGTAGACCACGGTGTGGTGAAGAAAGCTCGACAGGGTGAATGGGAAGTAATGTAAATGGTAACAAGGCTTTGAGCTACGGGAGCTCTGGCTGTGTGAGGAGTATGAGCCACCCAGATGTTCAGGTGTTGGGGGAAAAAAGGCTACATATGCTGCTTAAATAAATATATTTTAAGGAATCTGGAGATTTTATTTCCAGTCTTTATTAAGGAAGTTCAGCTTCTCTTACAATTAACTTTTAAATGTAATTTGGAAACTATTGTGAAGTAAAATACTGCCTTGCCCATTATCTGTTGAGTTGTTTGTTATCCTCTTCCTTAAACAACACAATTGGCTCAAGGGCTCTCAGCGGGGTTGGTGAAATTATTCCCTGCAGGGGAAGGCAGTGGGGGCAGGCAGCTGCAGCACCCTGCAAGGGCAGGAGAAGGGGTGAGGGGCAGGGTGCGCACAGGGCAAGGAGAGGGCAATCGTCATCAGAAGCACTTGGGAGGTTCCCTGGGTCCTGCAGAGGCAAAACTTCTCTGTGGCCACAGCCCTTCTGCTGCCTTGGCTGGAGTTAGGTATCTTCCCAGGCTTCCACATGCCCTGCTTTCCCCTTGGCTATATTGCAGAAAGCAATGAGTGTGTTGATCTTTGCATCATCATTCCAGGCCCTGCAATGTACACAGCCTGAACTTCTTGTGGCATAAAAGCACAGGGGCTGCTTCCAAGAGCAAGATGCAGATTTCCAGGAGTTACCATGGGCAGATGGCTGATTTTAACTTATAGCAATGGGCTGCTTCCCTTTGTTCTAGTAATTCAGATTGTTTTAGTTGGAAATCATGTTTTTTTTTTTTTTAAAGAAAAAGGAAAGAGATGTTTTTTCTTTTTTTAATACTCAATATTCAAATAACTCAATATTCAAATATTCAAAAAGCTTTATTCAATACTCAATACTCAAATCAAGCAGCATTCCCCAATCACTCTTCCCATTTATGTGTTAATCACAAGGTAGAAACTGCTCATGAATTATCATTGCACATAGGAAACTGCCTTGGTTTTACAGATACCAGAACAAAGTGGATTTCTATTGTTGTGGTGGTGGTTATCATGGAACAAAGAGTTGTACTTCCTTTACCTTGCCTATATTTCAATGTCCATCTGAAGCAGAGAAGGGAGTATAGTAATTTCTAAGAGGCAGCTGAAATTACTGACATGAACTACTCCTATACCATGGGTCTCTGCCCCTGCTACAAAGCCAGTCGCCAGGACTAGGCTGGGATGCAGGTGGTGCTACTGGGGACCATGATCTTTGCCTTGTGCTGTCCAACAGGTTCTTGAAGGCCAGATGTGGACAGAGGTTCAGTGCATACAAGTTTAGAGGAGGCAGCTAAGCACAGAGGGTGGCAGAGAAGCGTGCTGCAGAAGAGATCATTTATATTCCAGTTGCTACTGCTCTCAGTAGCAAATCTCGCTTCAGAACTCACCTTCCGCCTGTCTGCTTAGCAAATGCCAAACTACTATTGTAAAGTGCATAACAACCTTTCTGGTTTCAGCATATATCAGTCACAGAGTGATCTGCTTGGAAGAGCTTCGGCAGCAGCTGCTAGCACAGAAAAGGAGCTCACAGAATCCCAGAAGGGTTGAGGTTAAAGGGACCTCTAGGGACCACCTAGTCCAACCCTCTGCTCCAGCAGGGACACCCAGAGCACGGGGCACAGGGCATCCAGGCGAGTGTTGAAGATCTCCAGAGAAAGAGACTCCATGGCCTCTCTGGGCAGGCTGTGCCAGGACTCTGTCACCCTCACAGGAAAGAAGTTCCTCCTCATGTGGAGATGGAACTTCCTGTGTTTTAATTTATACCCATTACCCTTCATCCTGTCTCTGGTCACCACCAAGAAGAGTTTGATCCCACACTGTTCTGCCTGGGAAGCCTTTCCCCCTATGTGCCTCCATCTCTTTTTTCAATCTGAAGTCCCACGGTCCTAAGTGATTTCACTGGGACAGCAGGCTAGTACATGGGGTATAATTTCCCCCATCTTGTCTAAATTAGTTTTCACTCTGTGGATCTGGACTCCTCTCACCAGTCTCATGTCTCACGGATACTTTGCAGTTAACGTTCCCAGGTTAGAACAAGTTTATAGGCCGAACTGAGGTAACCTCTTTCTCTGTAACAAACATGCATCCAACACGACTGCCTAATTCCTTCCCAGATTAAAAAAGCTTATTTTTATGGCTACCTTTTGTTTCCTGCTTTGTATCCAATTATGAGTCTAACGAGCCAACTTTCCACTTACTCCATTACTCATTACTCTGCATCGCCGACATTGTACTCTGATCTGAAATTTTGCCAAATGCTCTAAAAAGCTATTGCACTTCCTTTGTACACCATAACATTAATATTTTCAAATAATTCCATTACATTAATGAATGATGACCTTTCTTCCTAACATTACAAATAGTTTCTTGTCTTTGGCCCCCTGGCTCTGGATTGTTTTTCCATTACTTGTTTATTCTTCTCTTTGGTTAAGATTTTCTGAATTTCTTAACCAGCTGAATTTTTGATTCCTGAATTTCTTAACCAGCTTAACTTCAACTACAACATAGCTCTGATTTCACAGAATGTTTCTATTTTCCAGCCTTTAAGGTGTTGGTTGAGTATTGGCTGGCAAGTAGCAAACATTGTTCTTGCATTTGAAATTCCAGCTAAGATGTACCAAGTGATATTATATATTATAATAAAAATGCAGCAAGATTGTTTAGATAAAAATTAATGAATAAAATGCAATCTTCACTATCAATCGAGGTGAATGCTCTACCAGAATCAGAGAGAAACCATTTAAATCCTGTTCCAAAACTGACATTTCTGGGAGAGCTACATTTCCAATCACTTTGTATTTGAATCCTTCATCAGAAAAACAATAACAAAAGCAGCAAAAATGAAAAATAGATGGGACCAATTTCTACTTGCAGTCTGACTTAAAAAAACAAGCAAACAAAACCCAACAAAAAGGTTATTTCCATGCGGGTGTATGGGATAGCAGCAGTGCTGTGTGCTGGCCACCACTGCAGCGTCTTCCCAGGGCACCGGCAGGGATGTGGGTGCTGGCACCTTTCCAGAGATCAGCCCCCACAAGCCAAATGCAAAATATTCCTTTGGGATTGCGTGATCCAAGTTATTTCATTCAGGGAAATGAGAGCAAAGCAGTAAAGGGTAGCAAGAGGCACCTTTGGCAAGGGGGTGGTCGGAGAGGCATTGGAGAAGCTCCAGCTGGGAGCAGGGAAGGGGAGATAAGGAAGAGTGCGGAAAAGAATGAGCAAAAGAAAAGGAGAAGGGGAAAAGAGACAAACACACATGAGGAAAAAGGTGTTTTTTCTTGCTTTTTGTTAAATGGTGCATCTCCTCCGAGTCAAAATGAACACCGTAATCAGTGCAAGTCCTTATAGCTTGTCTGATCTGTGCAAAGACATCCATGCCTGTCAAGTTGCATGAAAATCAATAGATGGTAACAAGTGTTCACATAAAGGGTCAATCAGATAAGGAACTTCGGCTGCAGACACTTCCTAATTTTGGACACAAGTTTGGTGAACCAGGACGGAAGATTTTGCTGACCACAAGATGTTCTTCCTCGGGAGGTTTCATTAACCCCGGGAGCTAGGAGCCTCCCTCCCGAGGCCAAGCAGAGCAGGCCCCTCACCCTATGACAGGAGGGTAGGGATGGGAACCCTCTTCTTCCCTCTCTCTTCTTTGGGCTTCTTCACCGTTCTTCAAGTCATGGTCCTGTTTAAACAAGCTGCTTAAGGGATGAGAAGTTCAGTCTGGAGCCTTAATTCACAAACTTGCAGTGGAACGTGCTCAGCTCCTGACTGCTCACTGGGAATGATTTTTCCCGCTTGCTAATTTTGCTGCTGCTTGTTCCACCTGTTTTGCTTTGTACATATTGAAGCCTGATTCGTCTTGTTCACTTACATGGAGAGATAGAAGGTAAGAAGAGAAGAAAACAAACCATAATCAATTTGAACATAAACTTGCAGAAATTACTACTTTCAAATTTTCTGAGGAAGTTACCAACTTATCAAATTCAACATGCTCATGCATATAAGTATTTCTTTTGCTCTTAAGTGATGCCATGATAATAAAAAGTCTTCTGCTTTTCCTTCTCTTATAAAGTTATGGCATATATATAATTTTTATTCTCTTCAGAAGTGATAACAAAGTGTAGAATCCTGCAGTCCAATAGACATCAGAAGGTGTATTAATATCAATTTCTTCCTTAGGATAAAAGTATGGACATTTCAAAGGATTTGTGATTCCAGAAGGCAAATAAAACTCCTGATCTGCAATCAAAGCGTGCAGCCTAAAAGGAACTTAATTACATTAACCACACATTTCCTATTACAAGATATGTTTTTTAAAAGCTTTATGATTCAGGTATTTCACATTGCAACATAGTGTTAAATTTACTCTAGAAAGACTGCTTTAAAACTGCTGTAGGAAAGGAGCAGAGAATTTAAAAATAGTTAAGCTAAAATGACTTTATGAAAAGATGTGATGGTGAAGAAAGGCATCTCCTTCAGAAATCAAAAATTTACCAGGATGGTCTCAACGACATGCCAGACATGACTGTTATGTGGCATATTTCTTCACCATGTTTATCTCTCTGTTAAGCCTGTAAAATCATAGAATCACAGAATGCCTAAGGTTGGAAGGGACCTCTAGAGGTCATCTAGTCCAACCCCCCTGCACACGCAGGGCCACCTAGAGCACGTGGCACAGGGCTGCATCCAAGCGGGTCTTGAAGATCTCCAGAGAAGGAGACTCCACAACCTCTCTGGGCAGCCTGTGCCAGTGCTCTGTCACCCTCACCGTCCAGAAGTTCTTCCTTAAGTTCCCGTGGAACTTTTGATGCTTCAATTTGTGGCCATTTCCTCTGGTTCTGTCAGTGACCACCAGTGAAAAGAGGCCAGCCCCATCCTCCTCACTGCCTCCCTTGAGGTACTTGTACACACTGACCAGGTCCCCTCTCAGCCTTCTCTTCTCCAGGTTGAACAGGCCCAGCTCCCTCAGCCTCTCCTCACAGGGCAGATGTTCCAGGCCCCTGATCATCCTCGTGGCCCTGCGCTGGACTCTCTCCAGCAGCTCCACATCCCTCTTGTACTGGGGGGCCCAGAACTGGACACAGTACTGCAGATGTGGCCTCACCAGGGCTGAGTAGAGGGGCAGGATCACCTCCCTCGACCTGCTGGAGATGCTCCTCTTAATGCACCCCAGGACCCCACTGGCCTTCTTGGCCACGAGGGCACACTGCTGCCTCATGGTCAACCTGTCGTCCACCATGACGCCCAGGTCCCTCTCTGCAGAGCTGCTCTCCAGCAGGTCGGTCCCCAGCCTGTACTGGTGTCTGCAGTTATTCCTCCCCAGGTGCAGGACCGTGCACTTGGCCTTGTTGAATTTCATGAGGTTTTTGACTGCCCAGTTGTCTAGTCTGTCCAGGTCCCTCTGGATGGCAGCACAGCCCTCTGGGGTGTCAGCTACTCCTCCCAGCTTCGTATCATCCGCAAACTTGCTGAGGGAGCACTCTGTGCCTTCATCCAGGTCGTTGATGAATAAATTGAACAGGACTGGACCGAGGACTGACCCCTGGGGGACACCGCTAACCACAGGCCTCCAACTAGACTCTGCACCGCTGATCACCACCCTCTGAGCTCTGCCATCTAGCCAGTTGCCAATCCACCTCACCGACCACTCATCCATCCCACACCTCCGGAGCTTGTCCAGGAGGATGTTGTGAGGGACGGTGTCAAAAGCCTTGGTGAAGTCAAGGTAGATGACATCCACCGCTCTCCTCTCATCTATCCAGCCGGTCATTCCAGCAACAGCAAAAAAGCAACAGCTCTACAAGCTGCATCATCACAGCAATTAGTACCGTCGTCAAAAAAAGTAGGAAAATGGAGCAAAATGAAACACACGTGCATGTGGTAGGGAATTTAGGAACACATAATAAAATTGTTTTCATAGACTGATAAAGCACCATCTTAAATTAAGGTGACAGGAAATTCATCAGTAGAAATTTATTGGACATTGGAAGTTAAATATCCCAATTTCTGTGTTCTTGATCCTTGCCTATACAGGCACAGTAGCCAAAAGGTTTAATGATTTGTCAGCTTCTCAGCAGCACAGCTGCTTTATTAAACTGTTCCATTTATATGTAATTTGATTTATGAAGTAGCTCATACAATTAGTAATAGGAGCAAAATCTCATTACCAAGAAGGACGTTGCTTCCTCTGCCTCTGAACTCACAGAAAATGCTCAGTGTCCAAGGGCTGCTGTGGGAGGTTGAAGGAGCCCTACTCTGCACCTTGTGCGCTTGCAACAACAAGCTAAGTGCTCACAGGAGGCTAATTTTATTTTGAATGGATTAAAAAAAATACGTATTTCTTAATTTCCCACTGTCAGCTGTCAGCTGTGCCTTGCGGAAATGAGTAATGATTTGTGATGCTGGGCGCTACAGAGATTCTAGTAGTTTGTAAAGTAGTTTTAATCTAACTTTCATAGTGGCACAAGTAACGAAGTAGGTGATTAGGGCAGTAATGAAGCCTGGAGCTGCCGAGGAGCGGGCTCGCCACAGAACATGAGGGCTGCAGCCAGGTTGCTCTCAGGGCAACTTTGGTCTCGTGGCCTTGAGTGGAGCTGGTGGGTTCAGCTTCTGGCCACACCGCAGGTCAGGGTTAGGGATGGGTGACCCTAGCACTGGTGTCTGCTGCGGCCCGAACCCACCAGGCCCATTCCAGGCAGACATAAGGGCTGCCCTGGAAGAAACCTTGCTGAGAAACAGTACCAGTCCAAGAGCACGTTTGGAAAAGAGAGTATCGGAGTAATGTCGGAGTTGCACTGCTCGCTCAGCAAAGACTGTCATTGGTGTCGGCAGCGATGCAGCCGCGCAGCGTCCCCTCAGCAGGGTTAAATGATAGAAACCCAATGGAGAGGCAGAGGCCTTGGCTGGGGGCTGCACGCGGGACAGAAGGGCAACAGGAGATGGCTATCCAAGTCTCTCTAACATGAATCTATCAAGAAAAAGAAATTTATTCTAATATGACCCTTTCTGTGATACACAAAACCTGAAGGAATTCTGTAATTTGCACTTTATTCTGGTTTTAGCATAAATTTAACATAATGTCGCTCTTCCAAACCAAATCCAAGTAGGACACTAGCTAAAATGGAAATGGAAATGTTTATTTAGCTCAGGTCTGATCTCACAGTGCTTTGAAGTCGGGGGAAAAAAAGCAAGCTAGCGTTTTAAGCAAGGTAAGATCAGGACCTTAACCAGGAAAAAAAAAGGCAAATATTATACATATATAATATATATATATATATATACATCCTCATGTTTTCTAAAATTTAGTTACAGCAGTTGTACTTTTAAACTAGTTTAGTAGGTTGTGCTATGTTTGTTCTTAAGGAAAAAGAGTATTTGATTTTAGCATGCAAAGATTACAACAAAAAAAGCAGCTTTTGGATTATGTTATCAACCTAAATGACAGGTATTTGAAAATATTCTGCTTGGTCATTTTAACACTAAGCTGTAAGAAACTCTGCCCCCTTCTCTGCAAGAAATACTATTTATAATATTGTTTTTTTTTTCCTGTGAGCACTTTTA
The DNA here is from genome assembly GCA_013389825.1 of Crypturellus undulatus. Lineage (NCBI taxonomy): Eukaryota > Metazoa > Chordata > Aves > Tinamiformes > Tinamidae > Crypturellus > Crypturellus undulatus. The sequence goes on along the minus strand of VWPW01003400.1, from coordinate 378,644 downwards.
CTTGCTCTTCCCTATCCCCAAGCCTCAACTGCTGCATCACATTTGAAACCCAAAACACTAGGGTTTTGGCATTGTTTGTGCTCTTGATTTCAATATTAAGGAATTATTTTTAATTGTGTATTTTAGATTCCTATATTACAGCAAAATTCATCCAAAATCGACAGCTGACAGGTCTCTAGCAACATGCAAAGCTGTTCATTAGCATGCTGCTTCTTCCACCTGGACAATCACACATTTCTGCATACTCCTTATATTAGCAAATATTGACCAATTTGTCAGTAAGGTTTCTTTCTTAAAAGAGTTTTAGCCAAATTTCTGTTTTCTAAAAACATTTAGAATGCTTGTCTACCTTTCTAAAAATGAAAAAGTAGGAAGCCCATATAACATTACAAATGTTCAGATAGCCTTTCATTTATAACCAGCCTTTCAAAAACTGTAGAAAATAATGTTTAGCAAAATTCTGTTAGGAATGCCATCTTGTGGTTATAAACTGTATATAACAAGGCCTCTAATTTTAAGTCATATTTTACTAGTAAAATACCATCTATGCAGAAAATAGCTATTTATACATGGCCTTTCAGAATTGTACATTATTCTTTTATTAATCACTCTGGATAAAAAAAAAATCTGTGAACATCTTTCCCATCCTCATCTATGTATAATGCTAATTAATTATGCAGGGAGTATTAGTTTCATTAGGAAGTGGGATGCATTTATTAGCATTTTAAGCAGAATCAGATTGCCACATGCAGTATAACTCACTAAAGGAGCCCATTAAATGCCTACTTTATTTAGATACAATATAATAAATTAGTCTAAAAGGTATGAAAATATTCTCATTTCTTTTTTCTCAAAATATATTTGTGGAACAGAGCCCTGTGAATGTACTTTTATTTCCTCTTTCCAGATCTACCTTTGTTGGTAGATAAAAGCGCCAGTTTAATTACCAAAATGGAACACTGGACTTTTCAATTTATATTATTTAGACCTTACTGTGAGTTAAAATGGGTTGAAAACGGTTGTTGAAGCACAAATTGCTCATGAAATAACAGTGAAATGACAGGTAAACAAGACTGGAAAGAAGGGTTTTGAAAGCATCTAATAAACTTCAAAAGGTTTGTATCCTTTAAAAGCATTTACACATTTAAAAATGAATAATCAATAGCTGCATTCAATACAGCTGACATTTTCATAGGCATTTCTCTGCTATATATGTTCTACTAATTTTCATAATGAAAGTATATATTGCACAAACCATTACAATACATACCGTATAATGAAACCTAAAACTAATGAGCCGTACCCTAATAGCCATGAGTCAAGTCGGAGCGTGCATTAATAGCCCATTTGCAATTCTCTAGGGGCAGAAAGAACAAGGCTAGACGAATCCAGCAGCCTGTTCAGAGCCACTTGCTCTGTATACCAATAATACCACAGCTGAATGAAATGAGGCCACAGTCCCTAACGCTTTGACAGGCCTTCTTGAGATACTGTTCATATTTTTGTTAGCACTGAAGTTGTCATTTCACCCAAGTTCTGAAGCAGACAAAAAGGACTGCTGTCATTATGTAGTCTGACCGCTTCCAGAACATGAACCAAAAAGCTTCCCTGAATTAGTCAGTCCTCTTTCTGTGAAATTTTATCTTTTTAGAAAACCACGTTAATCTAATATTGCCACATTAGAAAAACTTTCACCATTCTGTCACGTGCCTTTATCTCTGCTTACAGTGTGTTTAGCTTGTACTTACAATCACTGGATCACTTTTTCTCTGCTAGACTGGAGACCTTTTTTACCAATTTTTTGCCCCACAGTGGTGCTTCAAAGGGAGACCAGCCTTCCTTTTACTAAACAAATCCTTTTTATTGAGACTTTCATGCCAGCATTTCTTGTTAATAATTCTGTTGGTTTCGGTGGCTCTCCTCGGAGCTCTCTCCAATTTTCCAGGATTACTGGAAATTGTGGAGCTCAGGACTAGGCACATTTCTTGTGAAAGGTCATTTCAAAGCCAAATACAGACAACAGTGTGACTTCCTTTACACTGCTCCCATTTCTACACGTGAGGATCTCACTCCTCCTACGGGCCACAATACATGCTGGAAATCCACGTTCAGCTGAGCATACACAGCATCTACAAAGAGGTTTCAAGGTCCCCATTTTGCAGAATGAAGCTCTCCATTGTGTGAGTATGACCTGAAACCTTTTCCTAAACACACATTTTCAGCTGCAAATGCACTTTGCTTACAGCTCCTTACAGCCAAAGAATTTCTCCTTTTCTAAGTAACCTGGCCCTGTCGTTATTTAAATTCTGTGACATCTGTAAATTTGATCAGTCATTATTTTATTTTTGCCTTTTCTTAACAAACTCATGAATAAGAATCAAATCCACATAACATTTTTTTTTTACGTTTCAGTTCTCCTTTCAGAATTGCATTTTGAGATCTCTTTGAGATTTGGACCCAATTAGTGTCACAAGGAATTTTTATATTGTGGGGTGGCATTACGTGTGTTTCCATGGCAATAACATGTTTCAAATAAAATAAAAGGTATCTGAAAATCTCAGGGTATTCCAAATACCAGTGATAAAATTTCTAAATAAAATGCTAGAGTAACAGTCCTGTGCCATATAACTGAGTTTGTAAAGTCCGAGATATTTTTTATGAAACATGTTCCTATGAAGCATAGGAAAAAACATCATCATTTCATGTGTCTGGTTAAATTTTATGAGAAACTGCACACAACCAGGTAAATAAGATGTGTTATAAAACTCTGCTGCATAATCCCCCTAACAAGCATGTTGTTTCCTTTGCTTTATCCATCTACTACCAGCCCATGCTCTGATCCCTGCTCCCTGCTCTTGTTTCATGACACTGCAGTCACAAAAGAGGCCAGAGAGCATCTTACAGAGCTCCCTGAGGAAACAACCTCCGTGACCAACCTGCTAGAACCTTCTTCTACAACCAGCATCGTCCCACCGCGAGGCCAGGAGACCCTCAGCAGTTAAACCAGAGCTAGAGAGCAGCATCCAGCCTGGACTGCCTTATTGACTGCTGTATTCTGAAAATGTGAAATTGAAGCAATAATTTCCCACTTTTGATAAATGTGCTTATGACTGGGATGAAAAATACTAGCATTTAAATCTTTTAGGTAGCTAATATGTGTTTAGAATTATTTGCTTGTTAATGTTAATTCCCTGGAATGAACAAGTCATTTCATACCACTATTTCAGCCATTCAGAAGTTGCTTTTCAGTCAGAAAATAGCCTTAAGGGGATCAAATCACTGCTGTCCAAGCCAACTGTTGACAGAAAACTGGTTCAACCCACTGCTGAACTAAGTGTAAAGAAGGGAAAGATTTAACTGGCATAGATTTTCTTTACTTGTCTGTTTAAAATTCTCAGAAGACAGATATACCTTGCAGCACCATAAAGTTGGTGGTGCATTGTAAATACAGACTTTAGATATTTAGTGTTCTTTTATATTTTTTCTAGAATGACATGAGCTGTTTACTAACACCTGTCAATCTCAGCAAAGCAAATTACTGAAGTATTTACTATATACCCATCTTCAAACAAAATACAGGAAGGAAGATTTCTTTCAAGACTTTTAAAAATAGCAAATTCTGAAACCACTTCTTTACTTTATTTACATCACATTGATGGAATTTAGGAACATATCTGCAAATAAAATGCTAGACCATGGATCTCTTGCTATTTATTTAGAAAAAAAAATACAGTGAATACAAAGACCTATATGCATATTTTAAGCATGCAGAAGGTGTGATATACGCAATGTATATTCTTGGTGTCCTTTCAAGGATCTCTTGAAAAACAAGAATCTTCCATGTAGAGTTCCCTCTGCTAAAATATCACATCATCTTATAAACCTAAATGATAATTCTTTTTGAATTGCAAGATGTTAAAAAATCAGAATTCTCCTTTCACCTTTAGGGAAGTCACCCCTATCTGCTCTATTCACCCTTTATTTGGAATCATTGTCTGTCACTCTAAGTCAGCAGGACTGTGACTAAGGCAAGTGATGAGCAGTTGGTAGGGTTGTTAGCAAAACAAAGTATTTTCCATATAAATAGCCTTGTAATAAAAAGTGTACATACAGACATTACATAATCTGTTACATCTGTCCTTAAAATTCTGCAGGTATTTTCTGCATTTAGAAGATTTAGAAGAGTAAGAGTGTAACTGAACCCGCACCACTGCTCCAGGTCAGCAGGGCAAGGGCAGGAGCGTGTACACGCGTGCTCACACGTCTGGCTTGTATTGACTTAGGCTACAACATCCTGTCTTTAGGTAAACAGGAGCAAACTTGGTGCACACACCAAGCTTCAAGAGTTTTAAGAATCTCTTGATCTATCACAACAGAGATTTGCTTTTCTGTGTCATTAATGCATCATCTTCCCAAAGGAGTTGATGAACAATCTTGGCACTGACATTGCATTGACAACATTCATGGGGCCAATCACTGCAAAAGATGGAAAAACTAGCTCTGACTGTCCACTCTTAACCGTTAATGCCCTTTAAGTTTTTCATCATACCAGCAGTGAAAGAATGTGCAGCAATACTACCCTGATATTTGTTAACTGTAGAATTTTGCTGAATGACCTTTAGCAAGGCATTGGCGGCAATGGAAGGATTGCTTCCCTCTCTATCCCATCTCCCTGCAGCCAGGCTCAGCAGTGAGGATGCTGGAAATCTCCTCTCCCAGCCCTCCAGGCCCCACAGCACTAAGGAGATTTGCTGCTGCTGCTGTCACGACACAGCACCAGCGCCTGCTAGCACAAACTGTGGAAATCCAGAATCCTAATGCTGACGCTCTACCTTTAGAGCATCCATTTCTGGAGTGCACAAGATGTGATGCACAGAAACACTTCTAAGCTGAAGATACAAAATTGCCCCCAAATCATAAACACTCTATTGTTAAAGCCTTCAGACATTCTGCAAAATACCTTCCAAATGGGCTCTTCAACCCCTGCCTTCATGCACTGGGCTTAGGTCCTGCTTAGGCCTGGGAGCCTCCACCTGAGCTCCATTGAACACCTTCACGCTTCTGCAGTTTGTGGGGCAGTTTCAACTGGGACAGTGGTGAAAGGGACACAGAAACAGGAGTTCAGAATTTCACTCATATTTTATTCTTCAAACCGAGTTTACGTTATTGCCCTGAACTTTGAAATATTGATTGTTAAAGTCATGCCAGAACAAATATCTGTTAGGGATCTGGTTCACTTCTTCCTATCTAATAAATTAACTACATCAAAGTAGATCACAGATTTCTAGTGTAATGTTGTTTAAACTCTGGAGGTTTTTCTCCTTTTCGGCGCTGTTTTGAAAACCAAGTTCCTCATTTCAGATGTTTCTAGAATGCGTTGTCACAGTTGGTTACAGCGAACGGCACTAAGCCCTGTGACGCCAGGTACTAAGAAATTCCAAAGAGAAATTCCTCATGCTGAAACCGGCTCCTGGGCCAGTAGATCAATTTTGAATTCTGGTTTTGCCCTGAGCACATACAGTGAGAGCCTTATATTTCTTTTCACTTGAGACTAATGTGAGAAATAAGGACAAATGTCCAGGCACGAAAGGTGGATGGACACTAATACACCTAGACTAGCAGTACTTTTTTTGGTAAAATATTTATGTAACTTTTTCTTAGAATACAGAGATTTTTATTACATATTATCCAGCCTCTCGCATGTTGCCTCTGGAGAATACAATGCAAAGTGATTGTGCAAAATTACTGCAGAAATAGCAAGATAGGATTGAGTAGAGAATATAAAAACCCTGAAAGTATGTCCAAGCAGGGCAGAATATAGAAAACTGTGTGTGTCACACCTTTCTAACTGGCTACATCTAACATCGTGTAATGCATTCACTGTGGCAAACATACTGCTCAAGTCTTTTGGAATCCAATACATCACATCATGTAAACTGAATTTTGCTGATTTACATCATTAGGAAAATCAGGTTACCAACACAAACATGGTTTAGGTTATACGAAGAATACCTTTGAACCCATCACAATTTCCAGTCTCTGAAATTCATCTTTCACTTCTCTTGATGAAGTACGAAGAGTTTTAGGAAGCTTCTTTCTTATATTATTTCAAGCAAAACAAATAAGTATTTAGGAAATAAAGAGACAACAGAAGTAATCAGGATATTCTTAGAAAGCCATATGACCTTTAAGATAGAACTTGTATCTTAAAAATTTTAAATGCAAGAAATAAAACTAAAATTAAATATTTATTTTAAATTAAATTATTTATTAATTAAATTAAATTATTTATTTACACTGAAGGAGATTGCTATTAACAACAAATTATTGTACGGTGAAAAAAAAAGATTCTAAAGATTCTAAATATTAAAGTAGAAAAGGCACAAGAAAGTACATCCCACTGAAGAACTGTGTTTCAAAAGTTATTACAAATATTGAACAAAGGGTTCTGTTTTACAGAAAAAAATATCTGGGGAGAAAAAAACTGTCTGGAAAAAAAAAATCAAAAGAACCGAATTTTTATATAAGCATTGGCCTTACAATACATAATAACAATATACAAGACAGAGCATCACACTGCATGGTTTAGGCTTAAGACGACGTTTATACTTGAATCTGTGTACTGAAATCAACCCTCATTGGTAACATACAAGCATAACTGCAATAGCTGATAATATTTCAATTCCCTAAGTGAAGTGAGATAGATTAACTAACCACCCATCGATCACACCCCTCTCTCGAAACCAGAGCTGTGGGGCTCAGAAGGGCCAGGGCACTTCACTACCTCCAGCTCTGCAGAAGGCTTCAGGCTCGTGAAGAAACCAGCGCTGCCCAGAAAAGTCTGCGCTGCTGCTGTCTGTGCTGTACACGACCCGCACATTTCAGCCTCTTGATGCTCTTCATTCAGAACCTTTCACCACTACCCAAATTCTTACACACACTGCTTTATGTGTATGGTTGAAATTGAATATAAAATTGAGGAAGTTATGCTGTGAATTGCACAGAGTGTATTAAACGTGCGTTTTGTCAAGAAAGTATTGGCACAACAGATGTCTGTTTAAGACAGATTTACTCAGTAAACTTTCATAAAATGGCTTTGAATTAAGGCTTCTATATGAGACATGAGCACACTCGTATCAGCAGCACAGATCTGATGACCCTCATTCTCATTCCTTTTCAGTGTTTCTAACAGGCCCCAGTGGACTGGAGGCAGAGGGCTGTAAGAGCTCAGCAAGCGAAGCTGACTCAAAGGGTTCTGTTTTATTTCTGCAATCCTCAAAGCCCTCAAGATAGCAGGTGCAAACTTAGAATAATGAGCCGTAGATGAAATAATAATTGGGCAAGTCCTGTCTTGCAATCGATCCGCAACTACTTTAGCAACAGCTGTGTGTGTATCCAAAATATACCCCGTAGTACTGTACACAGAGTGGATGGCAGCGAGACAGTCCTCCTCGGAGCACCACCCGGCCACCACGTCCCGTTGAAGCTTTTCTAGTAGCTTCTTCTGTAGCTGGAAGTGGCCCTGATTTTCCAGCTGGTTATATAACTGTGACACTAGCTGCCCATCACCACTAGCAATCAGATGCAAATACCGTTCAAGATTGGAGGACTTCAAAATATCAATTGCTGGCGATAAAGTGGGAACTAATCTTCTTCCCCTCAAATCATACATACCTGTTCTTACAAAGTCAGTCAAAACATTGTTTTCATTGGAAGCACATATGCATTTCCTAATAGGAATTCCCATCATTTTAGCATACAATGCAGCTAATATGTTGCCAAAGTTTCCTGTAGGAATGCAGACATCTACAGGGCTTCCAAAAGCGATAATATCCTGATGAACAAGGTCAAGGTATGCAGAGGCATGATAAACTATCTGAGGGAGCAGTCGTGCCCAGTTTATTGAGTTTGCTGCAGCTAAAGCTGTTCCATATTCTATGGTAAGAAAGCCAGTATAATCAGAATTAGTAAAGATTTGTTTTATTGCTGTCTGGCAAAAGTCAAAATCAGATTTGACACCTATTGACCGGGCATTTTCTTTCTGACAGCCAATCATCTGTGATTTCTGAATTTGGCTTACACCATCCTCTGGAAAAAAACTCATCACGGCAATTCTCTGCTTGTCAGCATCACGGAGACGGCTGAAGCCGTCCAAGACGGCGCTCCCTGTGTCTCCAGAGGTAGCGACCAGAACAAGGTAATTGCAACTTTTGGGAACACAGTATGCGAATATATGTGGCATCATCTGTAATGCAAAATCCTTAAATGAAGCTGTTGGGCCATGAAACAGCTCAAGGAGAAATTGGTTGCCTGTCAGGTGCCTAACTGGGGCAATTTTAGAACAGCTGAAGTTTTCTCCATAGGCAGTGCCAATGATTTCTCCCAGGGTAGAAGCAGGAATATCAGCTGGATGTATGCACCTTTCCAGTATTACTTGGGCTCTTTCAACATAGGTTGCTTCTGCCAGGCTTTGCCATTCTCCAGAAGATAATTTTGGAAGTCCATTCTCAGGAACAAAGAGTCCCCCATCAGCAGCTAGGCCCTCAGTGACAACATCACTGAAATATTTAGCAGAGTCTTTTTCCTTACAATTTCCAGACTTACTAGCCCTAGTTGAAATAAAAGTTTCCGATTCCGAGTTTTGGTATCTCTTAACTGCATCAATCACCTTTTCTGCTACGGCCTCTGCTGTATTCTCCCCCGCACAAAGAACACGGATATCGTGCCACCGTTTGTAAAACTGCTTCCGAAACTGAAGGATGTCCTTGAGAGACACCCCAGGGCCCTGGCCGACAATGCGATCCACTCGCATTACCCCTAGCCTGCGCATAATGACCGCTGTGGGCACATCCAGGTACACGACGAGGCCGTTCTGCTTCACGTGCTGCATGCTAGCAGCATGCATGGGATTGGACCCAGTAAGGGAAATTACACTGCCAGATGCTGAAAGTTTCAACAGGGCTTTTCCTTCCTCCTCTAAAAATTGCTCGTTACCAACATCCTGCAGCTTTTCTGAGACACTCATATTCCAGGTTGTTTCAAGGACATCATCATCAACATCTATGACAGGGCAATCTAGTTTCTGACCTACTATTCTCCCTACTGTTGTTTTCCCAGCACCCGGAGGTCCCATTAGGATAATATTCTTGTTTCCAATGAGAGAATGGCTTGAGAGCCACGACTTCCATGTTTGTGCAAAAGCTACAGGTCTTGAAAACATCAGTTTCAAGCACATGTTAGAAAGAGTGTTTGGGGTTATTAGTCTTAAAGGCTGATACTGAACAATGGGAAACATCTTCCTCTGCTGCTTTTTCAAGTCAACGTGACAATCCACTCAACTGCTTTAAAAAAAAGAGAAGAGGAAAATTAGTCCATTAGCAAACAGCAAGAGAAAAACCAAAGAATATCAAAGTTAGAGCAGCCAGAATTAGAACACAAATCTAATTATGACTTTCTCAATGCTCAAAAGTAAATATTTTTCCAAAGGTTATTTGTTCTACTCCCCTGCATAATTCCAGATCACCTTCCATGGACAAATTTGACTTCATATGGTCCATTTCTTAACGGGTAAACAAGGACCCATCCGATTTAATGCTACAATACTATTTGCAAGTAACAAAGCATGCAGGCATTTAAATCCAGTTGGTTATACCTATAATATACCATTTTTATGTAGATATTTACAAATAAGGAACCTTTACTAAATTATCTTCTTGTAATCATAATGTTAACAAAAGCTTTATTCACCCACCTTCCCTTAAGATGTTTTTATATTTGATTTCTAGAAAGAAAGTATAAGAAATCAAAGCTAAGAGCCATTTAAACACACAGAAAACTCACAGGCGGTTGCACAATAGCAAGGCTGGCAGAATTGCATCCAGTTCTCTTCCAAAAATATGCAGACCAAGTAAATATTTGAAGCACTCCTATAATGGAACTTTACTTGATGCAATATGTGTAAAATAAGAGAGAGAGAAAGAGAGAGAGAGAGAGAGAGAGAGAGAAAACATCATGAAAACACTCTATACTCAAAAGAAACCATTAGAACAGGATCTCCAACAGAGATAAGCAAGAAGTTCTCAGTAACAACATGTAGTTCTCTTCCCTAGGGAAATTATCACTATCAACGGGAACTGCAGAACAAGAACTAGGTGTAATGTTTAGGGGCGAGAAGGACCCTCAAAAAACCCACACAAAAGAAGAGAAAAAAAAAAACCTTCAAAATCCTTCAGTCATTCCTGTAATTTTCTCTCCAGTTCCAAATACTTCTTAGAACTATGGAGAGCAGGAGCAGAAATTCAGTAGAAAGAAGGTGAGCACCACACAGGAACTGCCTTATCTTCCAAAGACCTACTCATGAATTATCCATACTTACAGCTATCACAGCAGTCTTTTAAAACCTTACTTTTCGCAGTCTGAAAATAGCCCCATCTATTATCAAATTACTACAGTACTACAGTTTCAAAAAGGAGAGAGGCTCTAGTTCTCTAGAGGCTGCCATTAAAAAACAACAAAAAAATCAGTTCCAGTTCCACCAGCTCCTTGCTCCAAATTCTGCTCCATGTTCCTAGATGCCTTTTTCACCCCTGGTATATGTTGCAAAGCCAAAGTTCCTTCTGATTATTTAAATCTCTCTTTTCACTCATTTCTATATGGAGATGGTTTGCAAAGAATAAGCTCCCTAAACCTAATTCTATTACCCATTGATTGTAAGCCACACACAGTACTGTGCTTTAATGTACATGTGACAATTACACTGCAGATAAAATTAAAATAGGAAGAAGCTACAGCTTGCTATGTCTATCTCTGTAAGGTACAAGGGAATACTCAGGTGTAGCAGCAATATGCTTAAAAAGCAAAATCTGTGAAACACAGTTATAATATTCAGTAGGAAATGCGTATACAAGGGTATGGGGCAGTAAAAGGTACTTTACTAATGGTGCAGATGTAAGTTTACATTCAGGGCTCAAAACATTAAGGAACAATATTTTAGTAGTTTTATTTCTTGTCAAGAGGAATCATTGACACCTTACCCAGGAGGTAAGGGCACCTACACCACACTCAGCTTTGTGGCCTCCATGCCTAGCAGCACCACAGCTCCACACTGCGGGGCAGGCACTAAATAATACGCTGCAGAGCTCCATGATGTAACACATGGACTGTGCTAGGAATCTAGGCTATGGGGACTTGCCCTCCCCCAAATTACAGATGTTAAAGGGAATTACATTTCAATTTATCTGCTTATAGGCTTACTATGTACACATAAAGTTACAACTAGTCTATGGTGCTTTTTGATACCATGTGAGTCAATGAGGTGAAAAAAAAAATCAGAAAATGTCTTCATGAAGCTACTTAATCAGTTTAACCTGTGTTAGTGTAATCCAATTTTGTACACATATAAAGTATATGTGCACACAAGCTAGACTAATGCAATTGCTTTTGAAATTAGTTTTTTATTCGGCTGGCAAAACTTAAAAAAAAAAATTAGACTTTATACGTAACAGTTTACCAGCTAGGCTACACCACCAAACCAAGCTAGTTTAGTTACAGCCAATGCTGTCAAGATGTCCCCCTTTTTATTCAGCTTGAATTCAGCACATCCACACCAGCAGTAGAGTGGATACGTTTGGACAACACATCTTTACCCTCCACTTGGACTCCCAGCACCAGCAACATTAGAAAATACCCACAGGTTTTAATAACCACCACTGCTGGCAGGCGTTCCTAGTGATCCAAGGCAAGTTCGTCAAGCCGAGAAGCCAGCAGCATTTACAGCTCTCAAAGACCTCAGATGTGAGAAGGGAGGCACTACCTGCGCCTTTTTGACACACAGCAACTTTTGTTTTTCTCAAAGCTGCTACGGAGATGGGGGCAGGAGGGGTCGGAAATGAAGTAAAACATTCAATTCCAAGCATCCCATGATCATCTCACAGCCCAAGTTTCTGAAAATGTGCAAAAAAAACCCCACAAAGTTCTGAGGAAACGGACTGAAAACGCCTCAAAGTGCGTGCTCGAGGGAGCCTGCTGGACAGCAAGTGCTGTAGCCTGGCGCACCGCGGGCGGCGGGGGCAGGATCACTCACGCGCTGCCAGCAGATCCCGAGCGCCACGGACACCTCCGCCACGGCGCCCGACGCCTCCCAGAGCCTCCGAAAGGCCCTCGGGCGTTCAGCGAGCCTGGCTCCCGGCCAGCACGGCGCCACGCTCGCTCCTGGGCATTTCTGGAGAGAAGTAAGAAAAAGAGACAAATCTGATGGCACTGCTTGTATTACGGACCCAAGGCGCTCGCAAGGCGCTTCACAAGCCCGCAGAGGAGCACAACGGCCCTCGTCGCGGGGGGCGGCTGGGACACCCCGCAGGCTCGCGGCGGGGACAGCGGCCGGCTCGGAGGCGCCGCAGCTGCTGGTTCGTCCCTCGCACCGCCCTGCGCCTCGGGCTGCGGCCGCCTCGGGACCGGGGCTGCAGCCGCCCCCGGGCCGCCCTCGC
>VWPW01003400.1:346459-366152 GCA_013389825.1 Crypturellus undulatus | reverse complement strand
GCCGCCGCCAGGTAACGGGCGCACCCCCGCGCCGCAGCCTCACCTGCGCCCACGCGCATGCGCGGCCACCTGCCTTGCCCCGCCCCCCGTTACCGCGCACGCGCAGTGAGGCCGCCCGGCACGCCCCGCTCGGCTCCGCGCGCTCACCTAGGAGCCGTGCGCATGCGCGGCCGCCAGGTTCCCCCGCACCTCCGCGGTCACGGCTCGGAGCGGCCGCGCATGCGCCCGCGGCCTGGGCGTTCTGCGGCGGGAGACGGAAGTGGGCGGGCGCAGGTGCCGCCCCTCCGGCGGTGTTGCTAAGCAACTGGTTTCCCCAGCAACCGCGGAGGCAACAACATGTCGGCCCCCGCCTGCCCCGGGCCCTGGGCGCCCGTGCTGGGTAGGGGAGCGAGGCGGGGCGAGGAGGGAGCGAGGGAAGGAGGGGAGCGGGACGGGGAGCGGGGGTCAGGAAGGACTGCTCTGCTCCGTGCATCCAGGGCCCCCGCGCCGCAGGATGGCGACGCCGCCCGCGCCGGAGAGCATCTACAACCTGCTGCCCCGCCTGGAGGAGAGGCCGCCTAGGCCGCCCAGGTAGGTGCAGAGAGCGCCGCCGCCCCCGCCGCAGCGCGGGACTTCCTGAGTCACGCGGGCAGGCCATAAAGTGCAATAACAATAAACCTGGTGCCTGCCTAATTGGTGCTCCTGCTAATGAGTCACACTCACCACCGGGTAGGGGGTCACAGCCTGCTCCCATGATGCCATCCTTGATGCCAACCTGTACACTGATACAGAAGTGATAAGACGGCATTTTCCCACACAGCGAATCAGAGGGCACCCAGAAGGTTCTTTCTTGGGGATTTTTTCAGTGTCACGCGCCCACTCCTGTACGGAGTATGACTTGTGACATGGTGTCTTTTGCTGCCCGTCCACACCCCTTAAAAGAAATGCTTATGCTTTCTGCCTACCTAGTATTAATCCTTTATGAACTTCATGCTAGTTCACTTTTGATGATCATGCGAACATAGATGTGAACATTTTCTGGTTGCTACTAATTTGTATGAAAAAAGGTGTTACACCTGACCATTTTTAGTGATGGGTTAACCTAGCTCATAAATAGCTCTAAACAGACCATAATAGCTTCAAAATTGGTGCGAATACCAGTGACATTAGAACAAAGATAGTTATCCTTTTTCAGAAAAAGGGGTTCAGACATGCCAGATGCTGAAACTTTTCCATGTAAAAAATGAACGCTGTTTGTTTCCAATATGGATCAAGAATGGTTCTGGCAGACAGAGCAAAATGAAAGGACGGTATAGCCAGGCAAGCAGCACATCAAATCCTTCCCCATCGTAGTACCATTCTGGCATTTGGATGCTGCATGACATTAGTCCATCAGGTTCAGTTTAGGAGAGGGATTCTCTAGGGTGAATATAATCTTACTAAATTTACTTCCCTATCATTTTCTATTTATCTCCCCATTTCTCCTCTTTCACTCTGCTTCTGGCTTTGGTTCAGAGTATTTCAAATATCCAACTGGTGACAACAGCTCAAAACTGGCTAATAACATGACCTGGCCATTTTTCACTACCGTGTACAAAATAAAGGATCATTTTTTTAAGTGAAATCATAGATATATTTTACTCCCAACTGACTGGTACTACTCATGGAAGCAAAGCCAGCATCCCCAGCATTTATCTCCCAAGAGGATGAGATCTAAGGAATAATAATTGTCTTCCTATAAATATTTTGCCTTTTTTCCCTTTGCCAAATGTTGAATGGATTAAGATCCTGAATTCTATGACTGTTTTCCTCCTCCTGACCTCTAGCTCTTATTTTTGGTGTACAGCAGCATTTTCTACCTTCTTGCCCATGTGTCAACATTCCTTGAAAAGATGCCACATCTGTTCATTGAAAGAGGATTGCCTACAGCTGGCTACAAAAGCTGACAACACCTTTAAAAGACATCTTTAAACGTCTTTATTATGTACATAGTAAACTCCCTAAATCATTACCTTCTCATTCACTTTCTTATTTCAGGAGTGTGTGAACCCAAGTACATTTAACTCCTCAAAAATAAATAAAAATCATCATAAATTGCTACCTTTCCCTGTGGTACAACCACAACGTCACAGCTGCCAAGTGGTCAGGAAGACAGTAGTTTTGAATGCGGTGTTTTTGTGTCTAACCCAGCAGCAGCAAGCTATGACATTACCAGAAAAGAAAAATCAAGGACTTCCTTACTTGTAGAGATGTTTGTGGGCTTATATACAAAATCTTATATACATAATCCTCTTTCTGATTTTTGAGGGTAGACCACAAGAAGAGAAAAAGTTCCACAGTTCAAATTAAGTCCTTTCATGTTTGCTAATGTTACAAGCAAGTACAATTACATCTAGGTGACATGTGCAGTTCATATGCAAATGTTTTTGTCAGTGTTGCTACTATGACTCCCACTCACTGGACCAGCATTTCTTCCTTCATTTTCTCCTATTTCACTAATACAGGCTGTGTTGCATATAATCATTTCTGGGCTTTTTTGCTCCTTTTCCTTATCTGAAAATGTGGTGTAGCTCTTCAGGAGACACTAAGATTTCTGACACCTTTCGCAAAACATCTGTGAGAGCCCAGTTCCCATACAAGGTGCTACTCACCAGCTAATGATCAGCATTTGACTTCTTTTGGAGTAAATTTTTGCCTATTTTTGATTAAAGCAGGAGTTAGAGCACTGTTTGGCATTACTCCAAAGCAGCAGTGTGTGCAGGTAGCTTTCCATGCCTGAGCCCTTTGATTTCTGTGTTAGTCCCAATTTAGTAGCAAAACCACCACCGATTACAATAGGTCAGGATCAGATTTGTGTCTGTAGGACTTCTATGGAATTTGCTGTGCTATTTCAGAGCAGTCACCTCTCTAATCTCATCTCTTGTATTAACCTGTGGGTAGATTGTTCAAGAGGAGGGTTGAGGCAATGATAGAGTGGACAGTAGTGAAGTAACCTCAACATTATGTCCAACTCTCCTTCACTGGCTTTGAAGTTTTCTGAACATGATGTTTTATATGTCTTTAAAATAAATTTCATCTTATAGAATGAAACTATGAATGTTCAATACAGAACGCTTTTTTTCTGATCAGAATGGTGTGCAAGGTCCCATCTTTTGCAACGTGTTTGAGACACATTAATGGTTGTAGCTTTCCCAGACACAAATTTCCAAATGTAGAAAATCAAATGAATTTGGCTTGTGATTTATATTTTCCTGTAGATTCAAAACAGCATTATATTTTGGGTGAATTTTAGAACAAGTTACATAGCCCCCTGTGTAAATATATTTTAAAGTATTCATTAAAAATAATTTTAAAAGTCAGAAAGCCAAGAATGTAATGCATAACCTCATGAAAACAATAAATCTGTGTTTCTTAGAGTTTTAGTAAGCAACACTCAAGAATATTTTTCTCCAAAATGTAGAATTTTTCAGGATTCAAAAATAACTTTCTGATCTTTAACTTCTTTATGGCTATTTTTAACACCAAAGGTATGTATCAACCTTTAGACCATCCATCAAACGTGAAATAGAGAAAAGTAAAGCTCAGTGGAAAACAATGGGACCAGCAAAAGTTGAAG
Organism: Crypturellus undulatus; assembly: GCA_013389825.1. NCBI lineage: Eukaryota > Metazoa > Chordata > Aves > Tinamiformes > Tinamidae > Crypturellus > Crypturellus undulatus. The sequence continues at coordinate 362,557 of VWPW01003400.1, read as the reverse complement.
TACCCTCTCCAAAAAACTTTCTGCAGAAACATTCAAAGGAACCCAAGCTACCAGAGAGTAAGTTTTGACAGGAAATCTATGAAATGTAATATGTTTTTTGTTATTTTAGAAATGGTAATATTAAAATTGAAAACAATATTGTTAATTATTTAGAATCTGATTTTTATTAAAGTTTAAAATCATTTTTGGATGCCGAGAGGGTTTCTATTGTATCTTTTACTTTGATATTATTTCCCAACTGTAGAAGAAATGTTCATCTGAGTTTTATTATCTAAAATACTGAAACAAGCAACAGGAAGATTATATATGTGATTGGAAAATACTGTGACTAGAAAATATGGGAAGCCTTTATTGTTGTGTGATACAAAGCTTGCTGAAATGAATAAAAAAATCATTAAATCTCTTTTGACTGCAGCCATTTAGATATTTGAGATGTGCTAATGATATGTTCTGCCCTGCTAGTATTTAAATGAAGAATTATTTAATTTAGACCAATCTGCCTGGTACATACAGACAACTCAGGTATTAATGACATGGGCTATCTCGCGAAGTTTTGGAGGTTTGATGCCCCAAGCAATATGGATTATCAGAACTCTGAAGGAAGCTTAGGTCCCAGAGGTCCTGTACGTGTCTTGAGTAGTTTTTGAATAAAGTCTTAACTTTTTTTTCAGAAGAGCTAAATAGTGTTCAGTATACCACAGTATAGTACTTTGGGACAACTGAGCATTAATGCTTCCAAGCTCAAGTACTTGTAAATTTACTACAATAATATTTCAGATGGATTTAGTAAAGAAGGTTGATTCACCAGTAACTTTGAGCAGTCCATAAGATCCCTTTTTATTTACTTTTACTATAATGTCAGTTACCTACTTTTAAATGGCCATATTTTTAGATTTAGTGCTCTGACATTTTTTTCAAACAAGCAGTTCACATCATTCCCACATCAAGTTATTGATTCAGGGCTTCATACTAACGCATACTTTGGTTTTTGCGTTGGGAGTCATTGTGCTAGGACTTCAAAATGACCTTGTCACATCATAACTTCCATACAGGCTTGTTATTACAGTGCCATTAGATCCTAATACATCTTCAAAAGGAATTCTATGACGAACTTGGAAAGTTATTGAATCTTTGTTGGATGGAGTTTCCTGCATATCTCAGAAAGCTTATGCTGCTTAATCACTTCTTTTAAAGCATCTGTCCTTTTAAGGCATGTGAACACGCTTTCATAACTAGCAATGGAACCAGTTACTATATGTCTCTGTTGGATTATGGTATTTTGTTTATGCTGTCTGTACCATCTGCAAAACTGGATTTGATCCATCTAGTTAAAAAGTAGGTTGTACGGACAGAACAGAAACAAAGTTTGATATTGTTTTTCACTGAAATCCAGAGTATCTTTTTTGTGGAGTGATCACTCACCACTTCCTTAGAAGAGGTGTACCCCAACATTCAGCTAATCTTGTTTTGTTACTGCCCTCCTGCATTCAGTCTAACCCAGTTGCTGGCTCCGCAAGAAGCAAGATTGAGCCAGTGCTCACAAGGACTTCACAGGTCTTGGTTCCAAAAAGAGATCCTGAAAGAAATAGAGATTTAAGTCTACAAGGATACAGTATGGTAAGCCAATAGCCTGTAAAAACAAAAACCAGGAAAGAACTGGTTCATGTCTTTACTATCAGGAAATCATCAATTGTAGGAAAAGCTCTGTCATATGTGGTATTTCAGACGTATTTTCTGCCAAAGAATGAGAGCAGGAACTTAGACAACCTGAATCAAACTACTGCAGCTTCTTCTAAGTTATCTTTGATAAGGGCAATTCAAATTAGGTCTGTTGGGAAATGCGCAAGAAATGGATTGTCCTTCATAGCTCACCTGAACAGGAGACTACTGACTTTCTGTCGAAGCCTCAGAGGAAAAAATTACACAGAAAATGAAGGGTCTTTTTGTTCTCTGAGAAAGGATTATGAATTATTCTTTAAGAGCATCTCTGGTAAAAGTAGTTTTAATCACATCTGAAAGGAATCTCGAGCTTAAGAAGTAATGAGCAGAATATTATATAGGAAGCCCACCTAAAAGAACACAGTATTTCCTAGGTTAAGTTCCATTATGTTCAATAAACATGCTAGTTTTCATTAGAGTACATCCCCGGTGAATTTTTATGTTTTAGATACAGTTGGTCGTTATTTTTTATGTAATTTGGAACATAATTTCTCCCTCCTGGGAAATGTAGTAGTATGGAACTCTAAAGTTCTTTATGATTATTGCTGAGAGTGTTTATGTGCTCAATTCACAGGAAAGAAAGAACACGATAGTAGGAAAATGCCTGCATTAACGGTGCCACGGCGGACAGATCACCCACTTATGGGAATTCAGAGTAAAAAGAATTTTATAAATGCAAATGCTGTTGCTGCTATCATGGGGTTGGCTAAAAAACCTCAACCTATTTATGTTGATAGAAGACAAGGAGACAAACATCTGCTTGAAACTTCGGGACTTGTTCCAAAATACATTAAAAAAAAGGTAAGCTGTATTGAATTATAACTGAAATATCCATAGTAATGGATATTTTCCAGTTCACTACTGTATTCTCCTGTGAAATGTTTATGGGGTTTTTTTTGAGATTTTTAGATATTGTTTTAGAACCTTGAAATTTGTCAAGGAGACATCATAAGCACTACAGTTGTAAAGGTGCACTCTACTTTGTATTCACTTGCTTATGTTGTCAGCAGCAGTTTGCCAAAATGCTGCTACTAAAGCAAAAGCAGATGTGTCGCATGAGAAGGAGGATTTAACGGAGAGATAAAGAGCTGGACTTGGTTCCTTTAGCTCGCTCAAGGCTCCCACTAATCAATAGCTGTCCTACCTGTAACCACTGTGTCAGGCACGGAGCACCAGCTCCTCTCATGTCTCAGAGTTCAATAAGAAAGAGTGAGACACCAACTAGAACCAACTGCCTGCTGAATGATCGCTTGGTAGCCTGCCTCACTGTCAGGATTTAGACCTGTATTTCCAAAATAGAAGCCCCATAGGAGATAAAGGATGTGTGGCTAGAGCAACTACAGTTACTAGTTAGTTGCTAGTTAGTAGTTCTGATTTTCTTTATGGCATACAGTGTTTTAGCAGACATAAGGAACATGTATTTCCAAAGGTAGAAGTTGACACCATCTACAAATGTAAAATAGTTCATTGTCATTAGCAGGTTTCAAGCTCCTCACTGTACCATCAATTCTTATAAACAGCTGTTTCATTTTTTGGTTTCTCTTGTGTTTTGAGGTGTTAAAATTGGTGGAAATTCTTCATGCTTTTTGATGAGACTACAGGGAGAATAATGTTTGATACTTCTGAGAACACAGCAATTTAAGATTTTATAGCTCTGTAGCAGAAAATTCCTTTTCAAACTATCCCTGTAAATATAATATACTATATACAACAAGTATGTCTTTGGTTTGTTTTTGAAAGCATACGTAGACTTTTTCCTTACCCTTACAGGATTATGGTATTGTACCAAAATATGTAACACAGAGAAATGAAGAAATGAAGAGAGCTCAGAAGGAACATGAGGCACATGCCTTGGAATCTCTCAAAAAAAGAGCCATGAAACGGTTGTCTGACGAAGAAAGGGACAGTCTTCTGCAGGTGCCTATTTTGATTTAGTGTATTTAGTACAATATGTAGAAGATTAATAAGGTAATGTAAATCTGTACAAAGAGTATACTAGATTTTTAAGCAAGGCAAATGGACTGGCTGCTTTTTCACTAGATGGAGCTATAGAACAGTTGTAAATTGAGCTGAAGGGAGATGGTCTCACAATAGTTATGCACCAGCCTTAGAAGTACTTCAGTTCTATTAGATTCATATCCTCTTCACCCGCTTGGAAATGCAGTGAAGCTTTGAAGAGGTTCAAAGAAACAGCTGTATGGATGCAGGGACGGATCTGTCTCTGTTCTTCTGAATCATAGGAAAACACAAATTGCATCTTATTTTTTCCTGATGCATAACACCATGACATTTATTGACAGTATCTATCTTCATCGTGACTTCACTTGCTAAAGCATAAAGTCGTGCTGTGGCATGTGGTAGATATGACAAAAAATGGAAAATAGAATTCAAATTTAATGTATTTGTAAAATTATGAATAAAAACAGTATTTTGTCTAGCTGTTTTGCGCAGCCTTCCATACAGTACGGAATAAACAAGATTTTGCAAGGAGAAACAATAGCATAAAATAGTAAAGAAGTAAAAAAAGTTTTTTAAAGTATAGTAAGAAAAAAAAAGCTGAAATTTGAAACATGCTCTATGAGCAAAGATAGACAGTCTGCTGGTCTGGGGTGTCAGAAATGAATGGGAAAAAGGACCTTGCATCATCTTTGTCAAATTAATACTGTATGAAGAGAGATGAGAAGATAGGCACTGTTTCTCAGCGTGAACCACAGTTATTCAAGTGGTCAAATACTTTATTTTTGATACTAACTGTATTTTGTAGTTATACTCTACAAATACAGTTTACTTTAAAGAGACCTGCACTGATGTAATTATATGTTTATAAGCATATCTTTATGTAATCCAGTTCTTACCTGCAATTTCTCATGACCACTTTTTAATTAAGCATTTTTAAACTAAGTTTCCTATGAAAATAGTGATGTCTGTTTGTCAGTCTGTCCCTTAATAACTGTTGATCTTAGCAGCCATTCACAGCAAATTAGCAGATATGGGAATGCAGTGTGTCTAGACCAACTATACTAGTTAGTTGCTAGTTAGTAGTTCTTCTTTCTGGCATATATCTCCAAAATACTGCATTCCCACAAACGGCCAGCAAAATATCTAGAGACAAAACAATATCTAAAACTCACTTGCAAAGATTCATGAGGAAAAGGATAGATCCAAAATAGCCAGCACAATAATGTGCCAGTGGAAAAAAACCCCCAAAGTCTAGGAAGGAGTAGGGGAGAGAGATGAGGACACTACAGTGGCAGCAATATGAGAAACAACCCAAGGATGATGATGTTGTCATGGGAAAGGCAGGGGAGAAGTTGGTGAAATACATGTGAAGCACGACACGTGAGTTCAGTTGCTCACAGTTCTGTGTGCTGTCTGGTAAAAAGGTGTTTTATACTTTTCAAATACGAGAGTGAGAAGAAATGTCATCTTTGTTAATTAAAATTTTTAGATTCTTTTTATTAACTCAATATTGTATTTTTTTTTTCAAAATGTTCTCTCATTCTTCACATTATTTATACTGTTATAATGTCAGGAGGAACTAGTGTCCCAAGGGTGTGTGGCTTCTACCCAGTGCTCAGATGTAGACACATGGGAATTCCTGTCTTTTAAAACAATTGTCTGTGCAAGTGCACACATGCGCACTTATCTGATTTTTAAAAATACATCACAATCATCCCATGTCAAAATCATACCTTATGAACTTATAAAAATAAGCGGAAATCATTTTTTGAAATATCTCTCAGTTATGCTTATGTTGGTAGTGATTTTATGAGAGGAGAAGAGAATGTTGATAAATGCAGTACATATTTCTCACTGATCCAGCATGTATTAGAATTCCTTATATAGAGTTAGACATTCAGCTTATGGTTTAGCCCATAGCAATAACAGTCAACATATTACATAGCTGTTGGAACAGCTGTGAGGGAGCTTTGGACTAGAGGAGTCACAATTTGCTTTTGATCTCTCCACTCTGCAGGGACAGAATAAATTGTGATGAGTAGAAGTTCTAATGTGTTTTCAAATTTTTTTTTCAGTGGTTTCCAAACCAACTTTTATTAATGTAAACAGAGAAGAATTATCAAAAAAGTAGAGAATGATTCTTCTATGAAAGTTTCAGAAGTACTTTATTTGTTTTCATGGCTATATATTTGTAAAGAGTAGCTTTACAAATGCTCCTTAATCCTAGGAACATTCTTTGAATACTTTACAGCTTTTGTTTGCAAAGACAAATAGCATCATAAGACAGTAAATAAATATGGCTCTTAGATTCATATATTAAGATGTGGGGGGATTCAATTTATTTAGAAAATTGCATATGAAGATTATTGGAATAACAATTACAGGCAAAATACTTTGTCAAGGTTCAGTATGAATACACAAAACACGAACTGTTATGCAACAAATAGTCTGCTTTGAATCAGTAAAATATTAGTTCTTATTAAAATGGATGTTTTGCTTAGTCGGCATTTGCAAGGAGCTTTTTCCTTTCCTTTGTAAAGAACTAGTCAGTATTCTGGGAGAAAAGGTGGTTAGTAATAGTGGAGAAGAAGGACATATTAATATAGAGTAATAAAATGATTATACTAAGAAAGAGAGAATGGCAATTCATCTGTTCAGCAGATTGAGGTGAAGGAAAATCATAATATTTCATAAAATCATTGTATTAGTATTGCATTGTGTTATTAAAATATCATTTTTTTGTTATAAAGGAGAGTTAAGAACTTGAGTTCCCAGAGAATATTTTTAGGCCTTAATTTTTGAAGATACTTTTTGATCTCCCCTGGAGAAACAACTGAAAGCCAAAAAAAGGAAGTAGCTATTTTGGAAAAAAATGTTCTCCTACTGATGACTAGAGGGTTCTATTATTTGCTGATTGTTGTATGAGTTCCTTCTGGCACATGTGCTTATTAAGTTCACGCATGGAATTTTCCTGAGGAAGTTTCAGGTATTGAACAGTTTGATATTTGCATGCTTGGGATTTGAGGTTTTCATCATTCTCTTCTCATTCTTGAAGAAAGTGAGGAGCATATTAGTTAAGATGATTAAGCATTTCCCATATTTTTATTCTTATATATTTATCTATTATTTTAACATTTCAATAACAAAGTCAATGTTAAAAGAATCAACATAGCTTGTGTATATTGTTCTTAATGAAGTACATTTTTCTAATATTTCCTTTTCATGTAACGGCTCTAGGGTCTGAAAAAGAATTGGGAAGAGGTTCATCATGAATTTCAGTGTCTTTCTGTAGATATAGACACCATACCCAAGAAGATGCATAAAGAAAAACTGGAATCACAGATGAAACAACTGGAGCATGACATAGCTGTCATTGAAAAGCACAAAGTTATCTACATTGCAAACGAGTAAGAATTATTAAGTAAGTGCTTACAATGAACAGGGAATATTTTTCAAATGTTGCCTCTTTCTTCCTTTTATCTTTCTCTCCTTTCCAAAAAAAAAAACAAGAAACAACAACAAAAAAAAAAAACAGAATGCTTAGAATGCATTAGAACAACTTCAGTTATTCAGAAAGAGAAAATATTCAGCTAATACGAGTATATAGTTTGTTACAAAAGTTGTTACACATAGTAAATTCTCATCTGTATAATTTACAAAGCTTTTTTCAAATAAAATTATTAACTTTCAGAATAGAAACAAGATTTTCATGTTAGTTTTTGTAGTTTTTACTAACTACTAAGTTTTCTATGAACATCATAACCTAATCATAAAAAAGTACATTTTTTTATGTTTGGAACACTTTTTTCCATGTGACAGACAAAACTAAGTGAACTAACTGACTGGATACTAAAGAAAACTTAAGTAGGAAAATATGAAACATTTGTAATTCTCCAAGAATAGCTACTGTGTGTAATGTAATTGTCAAAATGAAACAGGGAGGGATACAAATGTTCTGCAGGGGAGAGTGTCCATAGGCAGAGCAATTGTTTAGTGGAGGAGATTTTCTCCGGTGCCTTTACAAGCACTACTGCAGCTTTTGCACAGGCTCACAGAACAGTTTGCAGACAGCTTTGCTGCCACATGGCATGTTCTGCTTTCGGTATGTGTGAATAATGCCGCTTTATTTTGATGCATATTTTATGAGAGAATTATCAACACTCCGGTTATGGAAAATATATAATGAAAACGGTTGAAAATACAAGCACAGAAAGAACATTTTTATCCTTTAACTCCTTCTGGGAAGATTGGCAAAATAAATATAATGTTCATCAAGTACCTTTAATTGAAGGTGTAGAAATGCTGAATCAACTAACATGTAGGGGAATAAACTCAATTGTTGTGATAAAATTGTTTATTCACAAAGGATACTAATCATAACAGAAGCAAGACTCAAACTGTTTTTATAGGCCAGTTTTCAGATCTGCAGGTCCTCACTGTGCTAATCTGTTTGTGTGCCTAGAGCTCTCCTGAAATCAGGTCAGACCAAGATCCAGGGTGCAGACCTGAGAACAGAACTTTTGCTCTAATATTTTCAAATAAAATGAAATTACAGTAGGTAAAAGGAAAATAAACTGTCTTCTTGTTTGCTGGTTTCTTTGTTTGTTTAATATAAGATCTCAGAAATTTCTGAACATCTCAATTTAACATTAAAAAGCCTCTTGTAATTTTGATTTTATTAATAGATCGGTTTAATATTGGAAATTTCCAGTCTCCCCATCTCTACTGCAGCATTTTAACTGTAATTCATAGCAAGCTGCTAGAGATTTTGATGAAGTTTGGAAATACATTTAGAAAACTAGCTGAGCTGTCTTCTGAAATGATGCAATTCAAACCTATTGATGCCAGTAGCAACCTTCCTAGTGACTGTAATCAGCTGATAGATGAGTAAAAAGGATACTGACATGAGAGTGAAAAAACACTCACCAGGTGCTTCATCTTCACACATAGGCAATAATTCTAGCCCTAGTTGGAACAGGATTTAGTCCACAAAGTCAATACATTCTTGCAAATATGAGAGTGACATTTTAACAGAATTGTGTATTGTGCTAACAGCAGAACAGAACTAAGTAAGGTAGAGTGAGAACTTGTAACTTTCCCCAGTAAAGTTTGGGCCATATTCTGCAATCTTCATTATGGGAGCTCCATCCACAGACTAAAAACAGTATTACCCGCTCCAACATCCTCTAAATTCACTGGTTAGTTTCTAATAATCAATGAAATAGCAAAAGAAAATCCTCAAAATTCTTCCAGTACTTTATAATCATTTTCTCAAACTGACACCAATATTAAGTTGCAGAGCAATCCTAAATCATACACTAAACTGGGTATAAACATCTTATTGTTCAGCAAGAGCTACGATGCCACAAGCTGAAACCATTTCCTGTTGTAAGCTGTGCATGACAAAACTGTGTACCTATTTTTTAAAAATAGCAACATGAAATTATGATAAACATCTGTCTGGCTGTCCTTCAGAATGGAACTATTTGCATTCAGGAAGCAAGGACTCAGCTATGGCATCATTGCAAATGCAGGGAGTTCCTGATTGTATCATTGGGATAGAGTGGCCGGGAGCAGCACGGATCTCCTACAGGCACATGGCCTCCATGTGGCTCCTCTCAAATCCCGGTGGATTCCTGGGATCTGCCTGCACTCTTGGGGAACTAAGCCTGCACTCCTCACCATCTCTCTTCTGTCAACAAACTCGGAAGGTAGAAAACTGGTGTGCAAAATAGTGTGGGAGAAAGTTCTTACAAACTCCATTTTCATTAGTCTCTGCATGGGGGTTTTCTTACAGGAGGATGTGTGCTAGCCCTCTGTATATTTTTGTTAAAAATTGGCTGTTGTGATCACTCTGACATAAAGTTAAAATCTAGCCCTTTCATTGGCATATGCTTCAGGGAAAACAACAGATCTAACAATTTCAGTGCTAATGAAGACAGACGTCTTTCAGATAAGAAAACTGCACGTATATGCAGATTAATAGGAGTCCTAGATAAAAAACAAACTGAAGTTGGTACTTTAATCCTCCATTTTATGATGCTTATAATATTAATAATATAATTATAGGAGAGATGGGTGGCAAAACATACAATTAGGGATGCCTGCCATTTCCCACGGCCGGGGAGCCAGCTGCTGAAGCCTGCGGCTCATTGGGATCCTTCCACCCCGTAACTAGAGGAGTCTGTAGCCTGGCCAGATGGAGGAGGACTGGCTGTGAGCGGAGGATGTTCGAGGTGGTGGGTCAAGTATACCTGGCTCTTGAATTGCTAGATTGTATTTTTTTTAGTTCTGCCTTCATCCTCTCCCAGATTTTTTTTTTCTTTCTTTTTCTCTTACGTAAAGTTTTGTAAGCAAAAGTCAGTCCTCCAGGCTAAGCAGTGGCATGGTGGGATTAAAGGGTGAGTTGCATTTCTTGTTTGTGTTGTCTTCTCTTAACTGTGTTAGGATGTACAGAGAAAGCATCTTGACTGCTCACCAAGTTACATATACATATGTGTAAAAAAAAAAAAAAAAAAAAAACTTTTTTCATATTATTTTAGAAATCACCTGTAACACATGCTTGCTGATAGCAGGCATAGCCAGCAAGTAGACTGCATTTGTGTTAGCTGTTCTTGATGTAGCTGCAAGGAGGAAGTTCTTTCCACTCAACCTCTCCGTGGAGCCAGTGTTGTTAACTCCTCATTCCACATTTTCCCTGACTCTGACTGCAGAGTGTGGAGGAGTTCACACAGACTTGTGAACCCTGGGGTGACTTAGTGTTCAGATCCTCCCTTCAATGTTCCTTTGCAACGATGCTGTGAGGAGACTTGCAGAGAGCCAAGCAGCAGACCTGTGCAGTTCCCTCAAATTTCTCTCGCATCTGTAGCCATTGATCCTCTCTTGTGTTAACTCCCAATTTAAGCATATCTGAAGCATCTTCTCTCTTTGCACAGTGTTTGCCACATTATAACATTTTTGTTCATAAGCAGAGCTCCTAGGTGCTCAAAGTAACAATAAATATGAAAATCTGGGTATAAATCAGTACCATGCCATACAGGTGGTGAACTGAAGTTGTGTAGTAAAGGGTTCTGTTTCTAAGGAACTTGGTTCTCATTTGCTTTAGTAGTTGGAAAGTAGATAAAGAAATTAAGAAGAGAAATGGGATTTAAGGCATTTAACTAATTCCCTAGAGCAGTAAGACTTATTCATATCTTTGTCACAACTTTTCTTTGAAATGCAGTAGTAAGTGACATATCTAGATTTTTGCTGTTAGTCATAAATACTGTATTTCTCATTTCTCAGCTTCCTAACTTCTGTATTTTGAACATGTATGTGATAGATACAGGATATGTTTGCCTGAAGTTAGTAGAAGCTGTGCTTTGAACACAGAAAGTACTAGATAATAGTCTGAATTTCTAAATTTAATGTTTTCTAAAATGGTCCCTCAAAATTGATGAAATCAGTGTTGTTAGGTTCATCTTGTCAGGGGTGATATAGACAATTCAGGTTGCTGTCTAATTCATAGATCAGTTGTAAACATAAGCTAGACTGCTCCATTATTACTTTGAGGACCATATTAAAGTTCAGGAACCAGCAGGGAAAAAAAAATCAGTAGTGCACAGTGCCTAGGGCCACATGCTAAACAAAGAAGCAGCAACCACATCTTGGTATTTGTTTAGAAGGAATGGTCTGTTTTGTACACAGAATGATTAAATTGGAAAACGGTCCCAATGCAGCATTCCAGCACTTTTGGGGAGCGGGCCGCGCTGTGCAGCGGGAGTTCAGCACTTGGCTGGCCAGGAACGTTTCACATTGCAGCCCTACGGGAGAACTTGCTGGACCAGATTCTGCTGCCTTTCAATACACCCTTGTACTGGTCTGTTTACTCAGGGCAAGCTGTGAATTATACAAAATTACATCAAAGAGGACTGAGCTGTTTTGGCAGAGAAAAAAATCAGTCCATAAACTGTTATCCACTTACTTGTTGGAAACATGCAGAATTCCTCTGTTTTGCAGATTTTGCTCAAATTTTCTGTAACTTAAAAAAAGTTAAAGGGAGCCAAATGAATAACTTCCTTAAAAACAAAACAAATTTACATTTTAAATTTAAAGTTCAATTAATTTTACAATTTTCTGACTATTTTTTTCATGGCCATGAGTGATGAATTTGTCACAGGATATAACATGAACAGCTTTTATTGATAATGATGTTATATTATTCAAATACGTAGTTCTCATTGGCTGGTGGGGGTGATACTTCCATAATGCTATGAAGAAAATAAACAATATTCTAGTATTAAAGGATGAAAGGAAACTTCTATTTACATTTATTTCAACTGTAAAAAAAAAGAAGACATTATATTAATAGCATAAACCTGAAAAGCAGAGGCTGTATCATCAGGAGACAGGAAATTGCAAAGTGAAGCTACTAGTTGTTCTAGTCTCATACAATGAGAGGAATAATAAACAAAAGTGCAATTTTATATTAAAGATGCTTATCGTGGAACAAATAAGTCAAAATCCAGAATTCCTTCAAGGAGTGTCTAATCCTGATGTAAATATCATATAAAAACAGAGTGACATGTCAGAGGTCAAATGCTTTTCTTGATGTGAACCACATTTCTTTTTCAAATCTGCTGTCAGTCTTGCAGCCTTGGTAAAGGCTGACTGTGGTAACTGAGTATTCTGAATTTCACTTGTGGGTCTCAGGTGCTGCAATTGCTTGAAAGATGAACTTTCCCGTGTCCAAAGATTCTGCCAAAACTGAAGGTGGAAAGAGGTTGGATTCTGGTGTTCATGCGCTGCTGTATTACAGTAGTTGTAAAGGGGAAATAATAACGTCTGCCTACTATAAACAGTTGGCTGCCTCTCCCAAGGTCTCCCTTAGTTAGTATATAGAGGGGACCAGGTTGTTGAACATGTTGTGCCAGGTGTCTGTAACATTCTGACCTATCTTTTTGCTGCAGTCCTGCTCTTCAGGAGTCACCCTCTGGACTGGGCAGCTGCCTCAGGTAATGCAGAATAACTGGCCTGCATTAAAGCTGTAATTTGAAATTGCTTCCAGCATACCTTGAAGTACTCTGTCTGGTACACTTTTCCTTTTAATATTCACTTCACTGATCATCTTGCCTAAAAAGGTTAGCAGCTTTTCCTGCAACAATAGGAGGATTCACCTGCCTTGTAGCAGCCAAAAAAAATGCAGGTTTGTACATGATAAAATTGTTTACAGCTCTGCTTTTCACATAACAGCTGCAGCAACAAGCAGAAGCAGAGTAAAAGCTCTTCATCCTGTAATTGGCAGGCTCCTGCCCAGGTAAGCCATACCTGTTGAAATACTCTGGATTTTCACGCTGCTCTTGCTTGTTCTTAGTGTTGACTTGAAATCAGTAAAGAGAAGACTTCCATTATCTGTTACATACTAAACTGAGTTGTCAAATCCTTGTTGTAACTTCTTAGGAGAAGAATTTGTAATGGCATTGCAAAATCTGTCTGGTAACTCCATGACACTTCTGGTTTTGTCCTAGTTTCTTGATACACATTTGCCCCCAACCTTCTATTTTTTGCTATTTTTTTACATTGTAGCTGTGAAAGCGCAAATACTGCTTCATGATTGTCAGAAACAGGATAAGAGGCGAAAAGATGTGTAACTGTATAAGGCTCAAGATATAATTCCTTTCATAAGGGATTTGCATTTAAGTCATTCTACTTTGCTTCTGTCTGTGTCACTTTTTCCATCTGTTCCTTTATGTTTTCTGGCAACACATCCAGACCTACTTGTTAGTATGAGTTCACTGTCCTTCCACCCTGTCTTCTTTGTTCTCTCCCACTTTGATCATTTCCTAAGCTTGCATATCTTAAAGTGTTTATTCTTTTCCTACTATTTTTAGTTTATAAACAAACAAGTAAACAAAGATAACAGGAAGGTCCTTCAGAATTTGTACAGCCTTTATCGTAGTTAAGGCTAATCATGTTTTGGCTATATTTTTTAGAAGTTATAGCAAAAAAAAAACTTTTAAGTTTTTAAAAAGTTTTTACAAGTTTTTAAAATCTATTGTAAACCCATTCATTGTATGCCTGGTGGTAATGTAAAAGGCAGTGTAAGCTTTCCTACATACAAATACCTCCACAGGAAAATCCTTAGCAGTTTCATGTCAATTATGCACTAAGAATCTGATTAATTCTGGCTTTCCAGAAGCACAGTTTGTTTTCTCATTTGTACCAAAGCTAAAAGGATATATTACATTTTACGTTATGTCAATGAGTAACCTTACATGCAGAAGAACAGTTTGGTGGATTGAACTGGTGGTTGTTGGTATCAACACTACTCTTCAAACTGTACCCTGGCTAAATTTATTTAGTTTCTCATTTCCATATTCCTATTTATTATTATTATTATTGAGACATGACACTTCATTATGCTTCTGAAGCGAGTCCTGCAAAAGTGTTGGAAGAGGAGAATACCAAAAGGCAGACTTGACAGAATGCAGTTATCCACCCTTGACAGGAAGAACAAACATTTCCTGTTTAAGTTTATCAGCACAATGCCAGAGGAATTTATTTTTTAGCCTCTTGTTCATGATAATCTTTTCCAAATCTTCAAACTGTGGCGAGGTTAGGATGCACTTTTGTATTCCTGTGGTCCTGCAAAGGACATGTTTAGGAAGACACAAATTCTGTAAAAACAGTCCAACAAAGTCGAATAGTAAAAGCAACCAGTAGGCACACAGTGTTGGCAAAGCTTATCTGAAATTGTAACTGTAATCTAAGCAGCTTTAAAACTGTAGAGACCAGTTCCATGATGTTTATGTAAGAGGACTTTATCTGTAACATGGAGGTAACTGAATCGGACTGCATTCGCTGTTGGATAATGGGCTTTGGATGGGCTTTCTGCACACCTTCATGCAAGAAAAGTCTTCAGGTCTTCAAAAGTGCTGGGTTGTACGAATCAGTGGCATTTGATCCCAAAGTTTGGACTGAATATCACACTTTCTTTCTGAATAGTTATGAGAAAGACTGACATTCACCAGAAATGCAAAATGATTTAGGCATTCTGCCTATTATGAAGATTTGACAAATATTTTTATTTATTTATTTATTTTATTTTTATTTAGTTGATAAAGGTTTGTACCAATCTGTGTGTGCACTTTATCAAATTCGCCACCTTTCACCAAGCTCTTTCTAAAGCTCTGTGAACAGATACAATCTTTTTCCACAGCCCCTCGGCCTTTATACGCAGGGATCACTTCCAAGACAGAAATACTCTGGAATCAGCCTCTGTCACTTTGTAAATGTGGTCCTCCCTTCTTTCTGTTACATTGTCAGTTATGGTGATGGCTCTTTTAAGATTAAATCCTTAACACATTAAAGCAAACAGATTTTGCTTGGTAAGGAAAAAGCATTTATCACATTGCCATAGCACTAGGCCAGATTTAAATGGTGATTTACTTGGTTTTGTTTGTTTGTTTCACCTATTAATAATTCCTAATACAGATGGGGCAGAATTTCACCAGCTGTACACTTAATGAATAAAATAATGTAAATTACAATGCAGGGAAGGAGGGGAAATTTTCCTAAAAGCTACAATTTTATGACAGTGTCTGAGGCATTTAGTATTTTTCACCAAAAGACAAGGTACAAAAAAGGATGAAACCCACCAATTCTGAACATCTTCAACGGAAATGTAAAGCTAGACAATGGCCAGAATAGAGAAGCAAGCTCTCGGCTCTGAGGTTGTAAAAGCAATAGTAACACCAATAACTTCTGCAGAATCGGAATCATTGCAGGGTAAGTTCAGAAGTTCCTCCTGAACTTGCTCCCTCTAAAGAGCTGACAGGGTGAAGAGGAAACGTGGAGGAGGAATGGGGAAGCCACGGCCTGCTCCAGCTCCAGCTCCAGCTCCAGCACCAGCACCAGCTCCAGCTCCAGCTCCAGCACGGTGGGGAGATGGGGCGCCATGAGCAGGTGTCCAACACGGAAGGCAAGAACACAGGAAGTTCCATCTCCATGTGAAGAACTTCTTTCCTGTGAGGGTGCCAGAGCACTGGCACAGGCTGCCCAGAGAGGTTGTGGAGTCTCCTTCTCTGGAGATCTTCAAACCCGCCTGGATGCAGCCCTGTGCCCCGTGCTCTGGGTGTCCCTGCTGGAGCAGGGGGTTGGACTAGGTGGTCCCTAGAGGTCCCTTCCAACCTCAACCCTCTGGGATTCTGTGTGACACGCTCAACTTCTGGCCTCCTTTTTTTCCCTAGGATATAAGCAAAAACCAAGGCTGACCTAAACCACAGTCTCGTTCTACCAAACTAATTCCCGGGTCCCTCTCCTGCCTGTGTCCTTCTCTTCCCACCCGATGCTCCTGCCAGCCCAGGCCCCTCGATCCCGCCGCGCGCGGGCCCCGCTGCCCGGCCCGGCTCGGCCCGGCTCGGCCCGGCTCGGCCCGGCTCC
>VWPW01003400.1:279204-346152 GCA_013389825.1 Crypturellus undulatus | reverse complement strand
GCGGTGCCGGCCGCGGGGGCCACGCGGCGCCCGGCGACCCCCGCCCGGGAGCGTCTCGGGGCTCTGGGAGGCAACACGCGGCAGGGCGGCCCCGTGGGCGGCCTGGGGGGGCTCGCAGGGGCTGGGCGGATTGGGCTAAAAGCAAATGAGTTGGGCTAGAGGTAAACGCGTGAGCTCGTTTCGAGGGGCAGAGCAGGCACTGCTGTAAACCAAGCATCCATCTCATGAGGTACTGCCGCTTCAGGGGTGTTTTTATTTCGCCGCGGTGCGGGCATTTTAACTGAGTTTCAGGACTGCAGCCCAAGTTGCAGCCCAGGTGAGGGGGCTTCGCTCAGGTCCGAACCCCGCACCGAAGTCCCCTGCATCACCCTCTCCCCCAGACCAGCGGCTCTGGGGACACCCTTAGACCTGAGCCACCAGGTCCCGGCTGCCCCAGTGACGCCGATGTGAGAAATGACATTTCCAAAGCGGATACCAAAGGGCACTGTGGGGAGACCAAATGTCCAGGAGACGTTTCTGCTGTCCCAAATTCGCCTTTATTTGGCACGTGCACGTGGGTCCTTAAAGCATCAGGAGCCAAACATAAGGCTCGCGCAGGGAGATTTAGTGCAAGTTTCCCAAAGCTGGAGCTTTCTAGTTTTATTGCAAAGCAGAATCCAGATCCCTGTTACCTGCATGGAAATACCCCATGTGCACCCCTCTTTTCAAACCAAATTATCAATGTTAGGTCCAAGAGTCTCGCGGGAAGATCTTTCTACCTCCTCTCCTATCCCTCAATGGGACAGTTTAAGATAATGCCATGTATTTAATCCTTTATAAGTATGCATTCACATCAGCTTTTAAGACCGAATTTCTTCTGGCTACTTAAACATGCCAAATCTGAGCTTAAAACTGCTTACTTGTTTTATTGTATGACTCTTTTAACGCGTTTGTATTCCAGTATGCTTAGTGTATGTATTTATCCAGGTAAAACACTTTCTTTTTTCTTTTTTTGTTGAAACAATCATAAATATTTTCTTAATATATTCTGTGCTTATAGCTAGAAGTAAACAGAAGTTGAGTTTAATTGGGGGTGATGATTTTTTGGGGGGATACCTAGCTATATAAGCTGAGAAAAATCACACAGATCTTTTTAGTTCACCAATGGCATGTTCTTTACAATTTACAGTTACCTGAAAATCGTCCTATAGCATGGCATGGTGGATAGCTTGAGGGTAGTCCAGGATTCCAGAGGCTCATGATTGGTAGGTGTGTGTTTAAATGAAAGACCAAGTGTGGATAGATTTTAGAAAAATAATAAACTGGAATGCATCAGTGAATTTAATATTATATGCCATATGCCAGTGAGCAGTTTATACTTCTGAGGGGATGCAAATTATGTTCTTTTATTCAAGATAACCAGAAAGATTGATATAAGAATTAAAATTTCATCCAAATCTTGTTTCATGAAGAGCATTGTAACTTAAGTAAAAGCTATTGGTTTGTATGGTTTCTCAAGCAGCTTCAGTTCGCTTAGTTTGGTCTTCAACACAATGCTCAAGAGCACGCGGTGTAATGAGAATCCTGTCTAAATAAGCAATACTGACAGGAGTTACTACTATGTGTCAGTAGTACTTATGCAACTAAAAGGCTATGTTATTTCCTTTAGATGTTAAAATACTTTTGAAAAAAAGATGCACCAGACAGTTCATTGCTACAAAATGTTTAAAAAGTGTCAGCCACCCTTTGGCACGGAAACTGAATGTGGGAAAACAGGGCAGAGAGGCTTGTAGGCCTCCCCCGGCAGCATTTTTGGCGCAAGGTTTGCTTCCGATTAGAACCTTGCAGTGTGGATAAGTATGAGCTCCTGTTTCTATGGAAATGAGGAATGTAACCAAGTAACGGTGTGTGTGTCTAGTTCCAAGGAATCAATGAAAACACTTTCATTGACTGCAGGGGTGTCTGAAACATGCAAATGTCCCATAGTAGTTCAACAAATAACCTTTTTTTGTACAGAAGCTCTCGGGCAGGGCTAGGAAGGTTTGGCAGTCTGCGCATCTGTAGAGGTCAATGAATGTGCTGCGTCCCCCCATATTGACCCCTTAGTCTTGGCTTTAGTGCAGTGTTAGGTGGAAGTCTAGTGAGCTTCAAGGAGACTGCACGTGTGGAGGAACAGCTCAACTTCCACTCTCTGGGGTCAGCCTAGTTATTTTTGAGACATGTTTACTGTCCTACTAGATGAAATAGTGAGTATAGGTTAGTTCAGTGACAATTCCTTAAGGACCCTTGAGCAGATTCCCTTGAATCCTTGAGCAGAAATGCCATTAAAATGCACTTCACAAAAAAAAGTGTCTCATTGCTTGACTTTCTCTATTCAATGATTATGGGCTTGAGCTGTGGAAAGAAGAAAGACAGCATTTTACTTCAAGAGCATGACTGTAAAGAAAACCTATCAAGTCCTACTCCTTGTTCTGAACTACAATGATTCCAGGGAATCTTGTGAATATGTACATGTTGTTCTTCATATGGACATGTATGTGGATGTTGTGGGTTTGGAGGCTGTTTTGGCTGTTTTTCTTTGAAGTATACTTCACATCTTCATAACTTTCTAAAGTCTCTCTGAAGCCTTTTTTCCATTGGCTGTTTGTCTTTTTTTTTTTTCTCCAGCTATTGTATGCAGTAAGATTATAAATGTGTGTACTGCTAGTTAAAAACCTAATTTACTGGTTGGTAAATTATATATATTTTTTTCTGTCAATGTCCTACAGATTATCCTATAGTAAGATGAAATGAGAACATTTTTTTAAAGACTTGCCTCGGTGACTTCTAAATTAAGAATCTCATCATTCACAAGTTCTATAGTCTTCCACTGTCCTGTACAGATGCAATCTGTGAACCATGTTATTTATTCTCCCTTTGTGCTCTTTTGTGTGTAGAACATTTATTTATATGAGATTAAAATATCTCTGAAACAGATCTAAATCTCATTGGGTGACTTTCCCATTAGAGAGTCTTTTCTTACTGGTAATCTTACATTTGCATTTCAAGTTTGAAAATAACAAGAAACTTATTTTTTCACTATTAGGGTATTAAATATTGTCCCTTTATGCCTAGGTGTTTGTATTTCAAGTGAAATTTTCCACATTCCATGGAAAAGAAACTACAATGTTTTTCTGGAAAAAATAATTTTAGATTTTTTTTTTTTTTAGTAATATTTGATTTCTGTGATACATGGAGAAGCAAAATAATTAGTAGGAAAGCTGTTATGGTAAATTATGACTGTGTATCTATTGCTGGTGACATAATTTTGTAGTTTACCATTTGAGTGCAGCTGTGTACAGGTGTATGTCATACAACTAATTCAGACAATATACTGTACCAGAACACTGTCTTTTGTTTTCTTTTGTTTTCTTTAATGTCAGTTTTAATGTCAGTCCAACACCAAGAAGTTGCCTTAACAGTACTATTTGATTTGGTTTGATTCAGATTTCAGACAACTGGCCAGGATATAGTCTGGACTTGTTCACTTACCCTCAGCACTACTATGGAGATCTGGAATATGTCCTCATTCCTCATGGCATTATTGTTGACAGGTATGTGTGGCTTCTGTTTTGCTAAGTAAATACTTTGATCAGAATTATGATTTTTTTTTTTTTAGAGCTTGTCATCAAAAAAAGATATATACAAAATATATTATTAAAATATTATACTTCTATTTATTTAATTGGTAAAGTCAAAAATACTTGAAGTTCAGGAAGTGCTAGGATTATAGTTGCCTTTGCAGCTCTCTGCCTAATTCCACTCAACTAATTGGTGATCTGGACACCTATTGAGAATGGAGTCTTAGAGGAAAACATCATCATCATGCAGTGAAATTGGCCCTGGAACGTAGGTGTACCAAAGGGCACATCTGAAGTTGGAAGGGCAAATACAAAGTATTCTCTTCTTAATAATATTTGAGTTGCTCATTTGCATCCTAACTAGCTTGTACTTTTAATATAAAAACAAGAAAATTGCATTCAATTATGTACAACTTTGGCAACTCCCTAATACAAATCATTAATATGGGATAACCTAGTGGTTTCATACTGCACCCCTGGCCTCTGCCATTTAAACTGATGAGCACAAGAGGGAAGTGTGGAATGGACTGTTTGGATCCAGAAGTGAAGTCTGGCAGGTGGTTGGTTGTAGAAAAGCTCCTTTTCCCCACCTTGTAGTAGTTCCTGTTTGTTCTCAGTGTGTATCTGATGCTGCTTTGATATTCATGGTAGTCCATCTCAGTGTTCATGCCCAGTTTTTATTCTGACATACTGTTAAATATCTTTTGAAAAGGTTACAAAACGGAAATGGTATTTTTTAACAGTGTATTTATTGCAAACATCTGAATTTCATGAGACATTGTCAGCCTGCGGTTTTCTACCTACCACATTTGAACAGCCAGTTGCAAGTACTAAAACTGTTGGAACCCCTTGAAAGAAGATCGTAAACATCCGTCATAAGGAAGAGTAGTGATTCCTCTATTTGTTTTGAAACACAAGTTTTCTTTCATTGCTATTTAAGTTAACATTGCCTTGAATTTTTCATCTCTTCTGGTTAGGGTCAACTGACTTTTAATTCTTTTTAAAAAAATATGTTACAACTTAATTTCTCATAGGATTCAGTAAATATTTTTTTGAAGTGAGCATTCAATGCCAGTGTCTTCTCCTGCCTCAGCAGAAAAGACTGGTTCAGTTCTGATTAAAAAGGAAAGAGAGTTGAATACACTGTGATTATGAAAAAAAAATGATGTAAGAGGAAGGCTCAACACCGGAAAATTCTCTTGTCAGTAGGATTTAAACAATTCAATATAGGTTAAAAATGAATATATTTTTATTTAGAAATTGAAACTAGTAAAATTTTTTTCTGCTCTGTAGTTCACTCTCTTAAAATGCAGAAGTGGTCTGTGGAATTCTTCAAAATTTTAGCTCCTAAAATAATCTAAGAAAAGATATAAATAGATGAAAATTGCCAGAAGAATATTTCCTCATTTCTTAAAAAAAAAAATCCTATTATTCTCAAACTTGAGATGATAAAAGACTAGTTTACTAATCTTCATCCTTACAACAGCAAAAGGATTTATATGTTTGAGGTCAAACAAGATGATCCAGTTATATCTGCTGTTTTTCAAACCTAAAAAAACCCAATGCTTTTGATTCAAAGATTGTTCTGTAAAATTCACTTGAGTGTTACAAAACCGTGAAAATGGAAGTTAAAGGAAGGGTATTATTTTCCCTTAAGAGTATATTCGTCTCTGGTACATTCGGGCCAGGTAGATTTCCTTGAAGTTTTATGTACATATATAGACGCAAATGCATTCCTTTATTAGAATAGGAAAGAGAAAGAAACTTAAGGACAGAAAAAGAAATCGTGAAAGACATAACATAAATCGTAGGATCATTTAATAAATTGTATCCTATCAGAACATTCCTCATTGAAGCATCAAACTCATTCAAAGAGATATCAAAGTACATTCCAGAAAGAGTGTTCACCAAAAAGTGTCACCTAAGCTGTTTTTCCCCGAAACAGCAGATGACATTTTTCAGTTTCCTATCAAACTTGCTTTATATCCAATGTATCAAAAGTCATATGCCAGGAAGGGAAGACTGACTCAAAAAAACATCAAACAAACAAAAACCCTGAAAACCACTAGTGACTGGAGAATGTTTAAGAATGTGGTATTTTAAAAGCTTATTTTCCCCAAAATCCATCTCCTTTCTATGGGAGATGTCTGAATCTTTTGGTTTCGTTCAGTCACATTCTTCTTGCGATGCACAACTGACAGAGATAGAAACAGATACAGGAACTCTACACTGAGAGACAGATCCAGAAATCCTACATTCCAGATTAATCTGAGCAAAACCTTGAGTATTGCCATGTGTGTTACCTTGAGCAAGACACTTAAGCTCATTGCACTGTTTTTCTCTGATGTGAAATGATGATAATGTTAATTCTTAAAAAAATGTTGTTTGATGCTCTATTTCTTTAAAGTATTCATTTATTCAAAACATTAGGGGTGCCACATTCCAAAACCTGTCAATATCAAGTATTTCTAATGCTGCTCCTCTCTCTATCACTTAATTTACAAAAGTAGCTGGCATAGCAAATTGTGATTGTGCACAAATACTTTGCACTCATGTCTCCTGCAAGGTGAACTGTAAGACTCGATTTCTTTAAACACCTCTAACACCTCAGACATACTTATGGATACCAGGTATGTTGAGAAATGTTACTCCCTTTCCTGTAACTGAGGAATTAATGCATTTAAGGTTCATCAGTTTGATTCATATGCCTTGCATTATGCACCCTACATTCCTTATACCCTACATTGTGTACTTGATCCAAACTACATTCAAACCAAATTAAGAAACTTGAGCAGACTGTAAGTCAAGCAAGCTAATACTAATACAAGCTAAATACACTTTCTGGTGTTTGTTGGTAACCAAAGGGGAAGCATGTTATAAACTTGGAGGATCGGCATCTGATGTTATTTTATCCTTAATTTTTACTTCAGGACAGAACGATTGGCCAAAGATATTATGCAAGACATTGGAGACAACGATATTGTGGTTCTCTGTGTACTCAAAGGTGGCTACAAATTCTGTGCTGACCTTGTGGAGCACATTAAAAATCTAAGCAGAAATTCAGAAAGGTTCATCT
The DNA here is from genome assembly GCA_013389825.1 of Crypturellus undulatus. Taxonomy (NCBI): domain Eukaryota; kingdom Metazoa; phylum Chordata; class Aves; order Tinamiformes; family Tinamidae; genus Crypturellus; species Crypturellus undulatus. The sequence goes on along the minus strand of VWPW01003400.1, from coordinate 339,477 downwards.
CCATGAAAGTCGATTTTGTTAGGCTGAAAAGTTACCACGTAAGTCAACAACTTATTTATGTAGATTCTGCTTGTATTCTCATAATAGTAGACCAATGCAGTGGGAAAAAATTCTTTTATATTTTAAAAAATACAATGTGAAATTTAGAAAAAAAAAAGTGAGTATTTTTTCGAAGTATTTATGTCCCTATATACTTTATGAATAACATGAGTGATGATATGAGGCATATTCAAGCTGAACTTTTCATTTAATATCTTTGCTTTTGAAAATTAGTAACATTTCCATAATGTAAAATGTCTGCATGTTGTTTCTTCTCAAAATCCTCAGTAGTCCTGTCAAGTTTATTTCATGTTACTTCATTCTATACTATACTATTCATACTATACATTTAGCATAACTGCAAGATGATAAATCTATGACTTGCTGTGAATGTTTAGTGCTAATTACATTAAATGTTTCATTCTTCATAAGATGCTGTTTACATAGTAGCAGAATATACCACTAGATGATGATAGTGCTTTATAGTAAAATAAAATAAGACATTGAAGCAAATCCAGTGCTGAGGTAGAAGTCAAGACTTTTTGTTATCTTCAGAGGAAAATATGCAATAATGATTAATTTGGAGACAACGCTAGTGAGGAGAATTGCCCCTTTTTAGAAAGACTGGTTACAGGTTTTGTTTGCATAAGCTATAAATTAATTTTCTGACTTTTATTCCCCCCTGTATGGGAAGGGAGCATTTCCAGAAGTCTGTTCTCCTAGAAATGGCTAAGGGAGCACACCAAGTGTATTTAGTGATGATAAGGTTTCCCTCTGACCACGTATGCAACCTGCTGAGTTTGGTGGCTCCTATGATAACTGACTTCTTTCCACAGAAGAGTTTGGCGGGTTGGCATTTTGCTGCAAAGCTCGTGGCCATTTTCACAAATTCAGCCTACCTTTTTTTCCATTACGGAAGAGAACTGGATGAGAGCCTTTTATAGACACTTAATGGGGATTTAGTCCTAGAATTTCTCTTCTGAGAACTGCTCCGGTCTGTGAAGGACTTGTGCAGTGTGACGATCACACTTTTTCTAGCTGTTCTGGAGTATTACAAAAGAACTAATTAATAAATTAAAATACACATTTGTCTCACATGTAGATATGTGGATATTGTACTTGATTTCTTTGCTTATGGTGGGATTATTTACAATGTTTTTTACTTTGCACCTGGCATTCTAGGTAATGTACATGCTTTTCCTATCGGGTTGTCTTTTATCCAGTATGATATCCCAATGTTGTAAAGTTATTTTCTTTGGTGCCAAACCAAATATTATCAGCAATACTAGCTCATAACCAATGAGTGGCAGATGATGTATACTGAAACAGTGTGGAAGTCTCCTCATCATTTTTTAGGAAATTAAGTAGAAGTATACTACATGAAGCTGCAACTGCAGTGAGAACTTTGTTATGCTGGAGTAATTACTAAATCCTGGCCTATTTAATGGCTGTGAATATTCTCATTTTCGCTCAGAACCAGGGAATTAAAGCACTAGCAGAAATTACCTTGCAGCTGTTTTTTAAATAAGAAATCCTCTTTTTTGTTTCTTGGTAAGTTCTTCCAAACAGATTTTGTGTATTTAGAGACTAGAGCTGTGCTTGAGTTAGTGCTGAATATGAAATACTGAACAGTCTTTGATATCTGCCAGGCCTTGATAAGCTGGGTGACTCTTCAGTATAAATTTAAAATAACATTAATATTGAATTCATTCAACAAGTGAGAGGTAAAAATAGTGCTAAATAAACTATGACCCCCTGTCATCTTTTGGGTTTTGAGTTATCCTTTTTTGTGTTTTGTCCAATTGGAGGCAAAGTGATTTCTCTAAAATTTGAGATCAGCCCTGTGCAGCATAGCTGTGATCAGAACATTTAAGTGAGTAGCCAATATGAGACTCCCAAATCCCCCATGTGAATTTATTCTATCATAGGGTTCCTCTCCCCGTGTTTTTAACCTTTAATCACAGGCAAACATTCACATTCTGAGATGTAAGGCTCTACCTGAACTCTTGGAACTCTGCATCTCTCACTTTGCTCTTCCTGTTCTCTCACTTAACTCTTCCTGTTCCACTTCCTTTTTTAAGGACTTACTGTTATTTTCTACCCATTTTTCTCTCTTTTTACCCTTTCTCATTTTACAGACGCTGTTCTTCTCATGTAATTTCTCCTGCTTCCTTTTACTAACTGTTCTCTGTTTCTCTCCTAAAGGGAGTCCTGCTGCTCTCAATATATTTCCTTCAGATATGTCTTCCTTCCCTCTCTTCCCTGGCTGTCTAAATCCAACAACTAACTTCAGCTCAAACTGGTGAGATTTTTCAGTTGACTCTTTACAACTTCGGTACCAAAACGTTAGTCAATTTTTCAGAAGTTGTAACTGAAAGTGGGATTTCTTGCTTTAATTGTGTTGCAAAAATCACCTCTAATTAAGATCTAAATTCTGATCTTGGCATCAGTGAAAGTACGTATTAACTGTGCTGTTTCAGCAAAAAATGTCATATTTTGGCATCTGTCATGTTTTTCAAGTAAAAGGAAATTGCAAATTAGTCCAGCTTTACAGGGCTCTTTATTTTTCAAATCTGTCATATTTCAGAATTTAGACATTTGTTAAAAGAAAATCTTAAGATCTGTTTTCATATTAAGTAGCTCTTTATATGAACTGTCTTTTCCATTTATTTAAGGTTTTTTTGCTAGAATGGTAATATAGTACAGAAGAGAAAGAGTTAAGAAATGTGTACATGTAGGTAGAAATGTATAGACTCCAGTTTAGATCAATAAATAAAAAGTAGATCCGCCTAGTTATAAAAGAAAGTTTATGTCTGGGTCTACACATCGAGGAATATACAATTTACAAAGGGACACTTGGTTACATTTCAAAGTTACGTTTTGAAAACTGCTTACTCAGTAAGAATGATATTTAAAAATTATGAAATGTAAAAGAATCATAGTTGGAAAATATGTGGAGTGATATTCTCCATATAAATATGGTAAGCTCTTTGAGGAACGCCATTTCTTCTAGATTTACAGGTTGTGTCACATGCTTTCTCTCACATAAATTTTATATATTTGAATGACTGTCAGAAGTAGATGAAGGGGAAAACAATATCCAGAAATGGTGATTTGAATGAAGAGCAGCTTAGTTTAAGAGGCAGAAAGGAGAAGAGGTTCTTTTTTGAATGGACTGGTAAGCAGCAGGGCAGCAAGTTTTGTGAATAAATGAGGAAGCACCACAGGAGTCCTCAGGTGAAGTGCAGTAAGAGTGTCAAGAAGCTACATCTGGGATTTAGGGGAAAAAGTGTATATTGTAGAAACACTAATGTAAGAGCTGATAGGATTTGACAGCCTCTTATATAGAGTTATAAGAGATTAGGTTTTAACATAGCATAGGTCAGGTACGATGGAATTAATTTAAGAGATTTTGGCATCTAAAACTGGAAAAATAAAATTTAACATATTAATTTTTCACCATAATAATTTTTTTTCCTGAGTGGTCGCTCATCCACAATGAATCAGAGCTCTGAAATTGTATAGAAGATGACAACTTGAGAAGTTCACAGAAGAATTTGAAAATGAAAAAGAATATTTGAAGATGAGGGAAACAGGGAGTGAGCAAGAGAATGAAAGAAGATGGTTTGCAGAAAGAGAAGGGCTGAAGGAAATCTCTTTTATTAGGAGACCATAGTACAAGATCACCCAAATCTTAGACTTTGTGTAAGCTGATAGAGCATGAAGTGAATGTGAATGTGATGTGTATCAGTTTCCTCTGTAAAGCATATTCTTTTTTTTCATGCAGAGGAATAGAGTGTTGTTGAACAGTAATAAGAGCTTCTCTTTGTTAAACGAGGAAGAGATCATTTAAGACGAACTAATAAAGATAAAAGTTGAGTTAGACCTTGAGATAGCAGAGGACATTCTGTCTTGTCAGGTCTAATCCCCTACTAAAAGCTGCAGCAACATTACTTTGTCCTTTTCCAAGGCAACTGTGATCTTTAAACCAAAGCTCAGTTTTTAAAATGGAGTTGGAAAAATTCAGCAGAGGAGCAGAAAAATTATACAGAGTGTGTAGACTTTCTTGAGGAGTTCTCAGCAACCTATCAGTAGAAAAGAAAGTAGATGGGTGAGAATTAACATTCATTAGTGGACTTTGATGGAAGCTAAAAATTGAATTATGCAAAGAGTTGTGATGGAAACTGGAGGCAGGTATGACAGAGAGAAAAGAAACACATATTGTTATTAGGCAGACCAAAATGCTTTCTCTATGCATAGTTACTTGTCCTTGTGAAAATTCTAGTATTCCTGTAACATTATCCATAGCAATCTGCTGCTTGCAATGCACACAAAATTAGTAAAAAAAAAAAAAAAAAAAAAAGAGAGAGAGAGAGAATTTGGAGGAAGGGCAGGTGAATCTCTGGAGCATATTTTTGCAGTGAAAATCATGGCCAATTAATCTAGTGGCAAGATTGGGATAGTTTTGCTTTTTCCTATTTTTTTTCTCTTAAGTTTTGCTTTTTTCTTAGGACTTCTGTGATTTCTTTTGTTATTCTTGTATGGACTAAAATGCCAGAAAACAAGCAATGTCTGTAGTATCTGTAACTGTACACATCTGAAGAGAGGATAGCAGATGAACTGTGATATTCAGATTGTATCTCTTCTGTTCATTGGAATAGAATGGTAAATTCCATTTTGAGTGCAGATTATTAACAGGATATTGATGTATTTTCAGTCTAATGCTTGTGGATTCTAGAAGTGCATTTTTCATTTTCTGATGCCAGGAATATGTCGTTGAAAATTATCCTGAAAAAAGAAATATGAATAAACTTCAAAGGAATGTTGCTTGCTAATCACATAGAAGAAATTTGTAGAGAGTTGCATATTGAGCCAGATTATGTAACCCTTTAAAATGAATACATTATTTATGTTTTTCAGAACATAAGTAATTTTAAAAATGTGACCTCTGAATTATATTCCATGCACAATGGTTACATTGATGTCTATTCACAAACAAATACATTGACATGATCTGTTTCCTCTTCAGCCTCCAGTTGTTTGAAATATATTTACAACTGTTGATTATTAATCTTGGCATAAACCGGACTGTTAGGGCTGCAAATCTCTGAAAACAAGCAACAAAACAAGCATTGTTCAGTAGAAATCTGAGTGTTTTTGTCTATTTGAGGCCATTTCAGTAAATAGTTTTGCTAGCTCTCTCTACCGTAGGAGTAAGGAAACAGAGATTTTACAATGAATAAGTTGTAAGCCATTTGGTAAATGTTGTAAAAAATACATATTTTTCTGCCTTGTAGCTTTACTTCTAGAATGCCATTATTTACATCTTAAAAAATACCACAGTGTGAAGCATCAGACTATAATCACAGTGGAACAGAGTATAAAATACACATCTATGCTTTGCATAATAATGTGTTTCTATTCAGTATAAATTTACTGTATGAGACTTTTTTTTTTTTAAGATCAGTAGGAACTTTGCTTCTAAAAACAATATATTGTAGTCTGGAGCTGAGAAAGAGAAATAACTTTATCATGCTTTCATTCATTGAAACACTCAAAAGAAACACCTGCGGGTACTGCTTGGGTTTAATGATACATATCTATACTCAGCTCAACACTCTGTTTCTGTGCCTGTGTGGCATGAAAACAGAGTTCCTGGTCAGAATTCCTGTTGTTATGGACTTTCTCTTGAGCAGGTGGTTGTTTTTTTTTTATTATTATTTTGCTGATGACTAGCCACGTTCCTTGACAGTGAGCAGCCAAGAATGAATTAGAAATTATAGCCTACTTGGTAGAATGAATCCCAATGAATTTGAATTTGAATATGAATCTAGAGCCGTGAAGATATTTAAGGGACTGAAGCATCTATCGTATGAAGAAAGACTAAGCGAGCTCAGTCTGTTTAGTCTAGAGAATAGAAGATTGAGAGGGGATCTGATCAACATGTACCAGTACCTGAGGGGTGAAAGTAAGGAGGATGGGACCAAACTCTTCTCCCTTGTGGCCAGTGATAGGGCAACGGGTGAGTGCAAGTTGAAACACAGGAAGTTCCACCTCCACGTGAGGAAGAACTTTCCTGTGAGGGTGACAGAGCCCTGGAACAGGCTGCCCAGAGAAGCTGTGGAGTCTCCTTCTCTGGAGATCTTCATAACCCGCCTGGATGCCACCCTGTGCCCCGTGCTCTAGGTGTCCCTGCTGGAGCAAGGAGAGTGGACTAGATGATCTCTAGAGGTCCCTTCCAACCTTACCCATTCTGTGATTCTGTGATTCTTTCCTATGGATCTAAAGCTTCTGCTTGACTTAGTTGCAGTTTTATAAGACTTAAATTCATCGCTTGCTCAAGGCTGTCTTGAGCCTCTAAAAAAAGTGTTTCTTATTTAAGTTAATTTAATTAAGGCATTTAGTATTTTCCTGTTGGACACTGCTTCAAGGCTTGAAGTGTTACTGATAATATAAGAAGGCATTAATTTGTGGGCATAGTTCAAGAAAGGTCATAGCAAGCCTCTCATGCTGTCAGTTTATCAAGTTTATCTGTAAAGTAAAACTTACTCATGGAGAGGTGTTCTGTGTGTCTATATGCATCAGATAATACACCTACACACCACTTAAATATGTTAACACCATCTGAATTCATAGGGATTTTTTTTTTAAGTATGAGTAAGTGTTTTAGTGACTCACATAAAAGATTTGGGAGAACCAAACAGAGCAGCCAGGCGAGAGCTGAGTAGGAAGCAGCCGGATTGCCATGGGGACAGAATGAGAGCAGATGTGGCCATGGAGGCAGAGTGGTGGAGTTGCATGAAAGCTCTCTTGCATTGGCTAAATATTGTTTTAAGATATTTACGGGGCGTAAAGCAAGTAGTTACTTGCCTCATCAAGATATTTTTCCTTTTTATCTGTTCTTCTGTAGTTCAGTATTGCCTTCTTTGCCGTTCTTCATACTTGTTCATGATATTTAGCTGCGGAATCCTCCCCTCCTCCCCTTTTTTAACTTAAAAAAGTACAGTTTTAATTGTGTAATATTGGTTGATACTCTTTTCTTCTGGACTTTAGATCTAATGCCATGTCCGTGAGAAGTTTCCTCTATTCTTTCTGTTGAAATTTTCCTCCCTCTGGGTCACATTTTTCTAACTAGCTGTAATGTTTTCACTTGAAAAATGTTTTCAAGATTGAAATAAATGTTTCAGATTATCGTATTTTACAGAAGATATAGCTTCTATTTGTAAATAGACTTTTAGATCTGACATTATTTCTTTCTTAAGCCTATTTTAGTGTGTTTTCTCCATTGCTTATTTTCAAGCAATCCTCACTTCTGGAACATCTAAACATTTGAGAATGTAGATATTCCTAAAATTGCCCAGTTTTAGAACAGATTCAAAGCATCAGGGGATTTCATTAAAAGCATCCAAGAGGTCATCTATTCAAGGAGTTAGATTCTGAAGTTCTCCAGGATAGAGTATTTGTTGTAAAACAGTGGTTTGTTACAAAGCCTAAAAATCTGAATTTCAGTCTTGGTAAAATATTTGATTTTATATTCCACCAAAGAATGCAGCAAAGTACCACCGACTCATGACATTTGCAGCAGTGCTATATGTCACTGTGAGTCTCTCCCATTTTCAGTCTGCTTCACAGATTTTTACAGTGATAGGGAGACAGGCCCTTCTACATCAGAGATGTCCAAAATAGGATGCCTGCTAATTCTGTTACACAGATAAGATCTAGAAAGTTTGGGAGTACTGTGATGTGTTTATGCATTGGCAAAATATCACCTTGATCACTTATTTGGATACTAATAATATCATTTAGTGTGTGGGTTTCCTTTTTTCTTCTTCTCTTTTTTTTTTTTTTTTTAATTGAGATCTGGAATGGGGCAAAATTAATTAAAAGAAGCCTGAGGGTTCTAATTTTCCCAAGGAATTCCATGACTGTGTTCTCCTGGCATCTCTTAAATGCTGCTTCTTCAAACAGATCATAGCATGTGTGATGTTCAGGCACTGCCGCACCCCGGGGATGCTGTAAGGCATAAAGCAAAAATGACACTTTACAGGCATATGACAATAATAAGATGTACCGAATTACTACATTCCTTATCTGTGTGGTAAATATAAAATTCTTTTCAGTTTAGATTTAATAAATGGAAATTACAGTATTTTGTTAGAGAAAAAGATGTTGTAAAATAACCTTGTAAGAAAATTCACTAAAGATAGGTCTGTTATCAAAATTTTCCTAGTAATCACTAGCTGCAGGAGTGAGTGTTACAGTGATACGAAGGGAGAGCCACTGAGTCAATGATGCACTGGGCTCCAGATTGCTGGAAGGGATTTTATCAATCTTGTCTCTGGAGAATCTGCTTCCATCTTCTATCTGTTGTCTTATCCTGTGGCTGTTTGACAAGTTTGAAGATTCTTCTCCAGCTTTCTTTTTATCACCAAATCCTAGAAATTGTTCATTGCCAGGGTCAGGCAATGAGCGCTCAGGTTAACACTTCCTAAATTGTTCTCTTGCCTGTAAGTTCTCCCATCCAGAGATGGGAGTTTGCCTCCAGCCTCTGTAGACAAGTGTCCATGTGGTCTGAATTTCACTTTGAGTGAAGAGACCTATTCAATTGTTAGCACCCTTTCTTATCCTAGAACATTGACACTTTTGCTACAAGAAGATGGGGCTAGATCATGTACATATGTTTTTATAAATTTTTCTTTATTTGAATACATCAGTAGAATGTATTAATATGTGCATAGGGTTGGACTTATGCCTCCAGCAAAATAAAACAATATGAACAATTTTCCACCATAAATATTTGGCCCGAACAAATATGCTCTGTTATTGATATTCTACGTGATTCCACTTTATCAAGAAGAAAACTAAAAAATCTGTCAGTTTCTTTTCAAATGTGATTGATAGATTATGTAACAAAATAAAGCTATTTGATCCTGTCTCTGGGGAAAAAAAAGCCTACTTGCTTCCAGATATAGCAGGTATTTTGGTATGTTACTGTTGCGTCGGTGTGTAAATTTTCAGTGAGGAAAATTCTGTTAAGAATGCAACACTACAGAGCATCTTCTAATGGTAAAGTTGAAATTTAGTTTTAAGGACCCGCAGAATATTCAGATTGAAGAAATTAGCTTAGTAGAAGTGATTCTATGAAGATCAGTGTGCATCTTGATTTTGTTTTGGATGCTACTGCTTTATCTGCCCGAAACCTTGGATTAGAACCTGGTGCTCCCAGAATGCGCTGGTGCTGCTGGTGCTGCATACACGCAGCAGCTAGTGCAACATGTCCTGCTTGCTTTGGACGTGCTCAGGAGGAGCTCCGTGCACGTCTCCTGAGCAGCCTCCCAGCCCAAGCAGCCTGTGCGTGTGCAACACGAGACCCAGCTCTACACCAAGTGCTCTTCGTTGTAATACTCGTGAGGAATTAAGAGAGAGAACTCTCTAAGACATTTCATCCCCTTTATGCAGGAGTAGGATGATATGAAAAATATCCAGATATTTGAAGTCTTCAAAAGGAATGAGGTTGAATTTATAATTTAACTATTTGCACTGTATGAGTTCACCTGTGTTAGCTGTCAGATACTACCCCAGAGTTAGGAGTGCCTTAACTGGGAAGGGGAAAGCTTTCATATGGATAGGTTCCTAACATTTCATTTCAGTGTGGATTTTCCGGTTTGTAATGATGGTTGAGCTTATACTTACTGCTTCCCTCCATGGGAGGGGGTATCTGTTTCTCCTCATACTGATAAAAGTGATAAGAACTTAATATCTTTGAGCCCATTAAGTTCTGTCAGCCTTTGGAGTGCTCGAGCAAGAGGAGGACTGACTGACAGACAGATTTTATTAGGAAACAGTTGTAAGGTCAAACAGATGAGCTTAGTATGGCATAAGCAAAGAAGAAATAAGGCTGAAATAATTAAATGCTGGAACAAAGAAATGTCTAAGTTGTTTGTCAAAGTTTGAACACCTGGATTTCTACGTTTTGTGTACAGCACAGAACTCCCTGGCTCTGAAAGTTGTTCTTAGTGATAAGATACATTTTTTTTGCCTGTATATTCCAGTAAAAAAGGGATATTCACAGAGTGTTTTTTTTCTATTAGAGGCAATCACCTGAGCTGGCAAAAATTAGGGTACCTGCAGCTTCCATTTTGGGTTGTGCACTGCAAATTCCAGGCCATGGGGCTCCAAATTCACTGTCTCTTTCCCTTGCTCATTCATTCACCAACAAAACCATTAAAATGTTCCATTTTGCATTACTCTAGTTCCTATCATAAAATACAGATGTGCAACTGAAATCTAAATACACAGTACTGCTTAATGTTGCCAGTTGCTGAAATAACTGCAGAATAAGCAAACCAAAAGAAATTCAATCTTGCACGTTGCTAATTAAGATAATAATGCTATAAATCTTGTCTTCAGTGTTACGGCACGCTTAGGGCTGTACTTTTTCTGTTTTCAGATAAGGCACTCTTAACTAACAGGCTGCATGTTTAAAGAAATTGCTCTTATTGTAGCTAGTTCCATGAGTATTTTAAGTAGAAATTCAGAATAAATAATTGTTCCTTGTTTCACCTTATTTGTGTTGAGAAAAGTTAACTGTACTTATACAAAGTGATTCTTTACAGTTAGAGTTGGGTTTCTTCTCAGGTATTTATGTCTATTGCAAGATGCCTTACCTTCTTTGGATGAAATGAGGAGAAGGGAAGCAGGCTTGGTATGCAATAAATTACTGAATGTGTGAACAAATCTCATTTACCAAGTTTAATAACTTTTGCCTTGAGAGTTGTTTAAGCTCAGGGATCTATTTGTCTTTTCCAGTGTTGAAGAAACATATACATGTGTTACCACCTGTCAGCTAATGAGGAGAGTCCTGGTGAATTATAGTAACTGATATTGCTGTGCTGTGCTGTTGTGCTGTACAAAGCCCACCTCTTCCTTGCAGAACTTGGGCCTTCCCTGGAGCTGGATAAGCTCTCCTGAATTTGAAGCAATTCCTAACCTGTTTGCTAAGTAATAACTATGTGGAGGAAAAAGCATAGAAAATAAATGAAAACTTCAAATTCATTATGTTGTAGATGTAGCCCTAGAGATATAAAGGTACACCGTATACCAAAGTAGCTGGCATGCTGGTACAGATACGTACCCACACCGGTTTCAGACTGACTATCTCGGGTTATGCTGTCTGTGGCAGTGACACAGTTAGTGATGCGGTTACCAGGACACTCAGGACATTGTAGCCTCAACTTTAAAACCAATACAGATGTATTAAACAGTCAGTATTTGGATGTAAAGGTACTTTTAGCATCAAATGGCAGATGGTGCTGAAGAGTCCCTGTGGGATAGATGCCGTTCTGACAGTGAACTATGCCAGAGTTCCCACCGTACGTGTTTGCCAGCTGCTTCAGAGTTGTTAACTTGTTCGCAGGGTATTCAAAGGACCTCCTACGGACATACCAGCGACTTCACCCTTTATCATTAAGAATGTGGGTGTGCCTTGAAGGTTGCATCCTGCACCTCAAAACGCATTTGATGTGAGGAAAGGAAGCCCTTCCAGGCTTTACTGGAGAGGGATTCACGTCTTTTGCACAAGTTGCCAGTTTAACAATATCAGTTGTCCTATTAGAGCTGCTAGAAACTGCCTAGTCCTTGTAGCTTTTTGCCCTGAGGACATGGCAGTCCGCATTTTACCTATGCTTTTGAGGTCTTTTGTTTGTAGCTGTTGTTCTTTAGAGAAGAAACTCAAAATATCATCGCTCAGGTATATGTTGCTGCCAAGTACAACATACTACTGCTCCAGTGATGTTCTTACTTCTGCTGCTATACAGAGGGTAATTTCATAGCCTATATTTTTATGTCAATTTGATTTTACCCAGTAATAGAAGTGGTTTGTAAAAATTTCCTACTGACATTTCTCAGATCATCATATTCATATATTCAAGGGCTTTCGAGGAGCCAGACTGCAAAGCAAGTAAGTCCCATATAGTAGGGTGTCTACATCCAAACTAGAATATAAAAATTTCCATTTTAATTACTACGTTCTTGACAGAGATGATAGAGCATGGTTATGAAGCAAAAGATATTATAATTATTGAAGAATACATAATATCAAAGCAGAAACTTTTAAGATTCTAGATGTAGTAATCTAAACTCAGCAAACACCTACAATTATTTTTATAATGCTATTTTTTAAATGCAGAAAGCTCAGTCCTAATATGAATGAGTTTGATGTAGCTAAGTCACAGCAGTAGTAATTTTCTATTTAAAAGTTGTGTAAGAGGCATTGCTTTGTGGTTTCATGCTTGAAGGATATTAACTAAAAAGTAATTTCTTGTCATTTCTGTTTCTTTTTTCATCTGAGAACTATGTTTTTTTCTTAACTGAAAAAAGTAACGATAATGTATGTTAATTTGTGTGCTAGCATAGTGAGCTCTGCTTGTTTTTTGTCATTTTCAATTTCAGTTTTAACATTTAACATTGCCTTTGGCACAGCTATGTCTCTGAAATCATATACCTATTTCATGCCTCAATTTTGTCCACGTAATGGTTCAAAGTCTCAATTTTTCCTTACTATATGAACTGCCAAGAATTTTATTCAAATCCTCCTCATTCATTACCTTGGCCAATGTCATCTTCTCTTTGACATTGATGCCATCCACTTCGTTGCCTCAAAATGCAGCTGTTTGGATCGCCTTGAGAGGCACTTCTTTTTTTCAATCCATTGCTATCTAGTGTCAAACTCCTCTAGAGAGGATCATTAAGGCTCCATTCTTGATGATCATAAACTCCTGCCACATATAAAAATCTAAGTGTTTTCATTATTCACTGGGTAGATCTTATAGGTAAATTTACTTTTTTGTATCTAAACGTTTAGACTGCAAACTCTGTTAATCTTCCAGTGTGATGTTACGTACAACTAATGTACATAACTGCAAAACCATAGTGTGATTGCTGTAAAACTACTACTGAATCTGCAAAGACTGGTTGCAAATATTCATTTTTGACATAAGCAGGAAGAAATATTAGATTGATTGTATGTTTTGAATCTCCTCAAATATCTTTCTACTAGATTAAAATTAAACCTTTGAGTAAATACGCAAGCAAAATATCCTGAGGTGGAATTTAGAGGAATTACGTGAAAGGTTTATGTGAGACTGAATCTAGCTCGATAGTTCAGGATGTCACTAATGGAAAATAGTCAAGTTATTTGCTATAGATTTTCTCTACAGAGAAATAGATGATTTTCCTGTCATAGAAACCTGTCTCTGGTTAGAATAGATCACCTTTTGCAAGCATGTGAGGTAGCTGTTGCGTGGGAGATAAGATGAGGCTGCAGCGCGCTCCGCACGGGAATGCCTCGCTGGGCCGAGCGGCGGTGCCGTTCGTGGCACAAAGCAGGGCCGTGGGGCGAGCGACCGGCTCCTNGACTGAATCTAGCTCGATAGTTCAGGATGTCACTAATGGAAAATAGTCAAGTTATTTGCTATAGATTTTCTCTACAGAGAAATAGATGATTTTCCTGTCATAGAAACCTGTCTCTGGTTAGAATAGATCACCTTTTGCAAGCATGTGAGGTAGCTGTTGCGTGGGAGATAAGATGAGGCTGCAGCGTGCTCCGCACAGGAATGCCCCGCAGGGCCGTGGGGCGAGCGGCCGGCTCCTTCTCCCTTAGGAACCTGATCAGTTTGGGGAGTAAAAAGGTAACCATGTTTTCTTTCAAGAGATTTCCTATGAACTGTGCAGGCCATCTTAAATAGATGTGTGATAATGTCATGGTGTCTGTGTTTTATAATTTAGTAGTGCATTTAAATTGTTTCGTTAGAACTGCTATTTTTTTTCGCTATTATTAGCAAATCTTTGTTTCCCTGAGCCCAAAATTAATGTGCTCCAGACTCTGTTCCTTTAGAAAAGTAACAGATGTTCACAGTTTGGTGCGATTTTCAGATGAGCAATGCTGTTTATAATAAATTTTCCTAAGACCACCCAACTCATTTCACTTGTAACTTGAACTATGTCCAAGTGTTGATCTCAGGAGATGTAAAAGAGATGTAATATTTCTGTGCCCCACCCAGTCCAAAAGACATGACTTAGTATAGATGGAATTTAAATATCTATAGTTCCAGTCCACACAGAAAGTCAAAGAGAGCATTAGCACATGTGCTGTGAGAAGTGAAGGTGGAAGCAGCAATGTTCTCGTTTCCATTCATTAAGATCTCCGGGAATTTCAAGATGCATATTGACTAGGTCTGCAGGAAATATGATTATAAAATGAAGATGAACAAATGAAAAAGGGCAGAACATGTTCCAGTAGCAAAAATAAGAGTGAAACTTATCCTTGCAAAGCATGAATTTATTGAGAAAAAAATCAAAAATGAAAGTATGTATTACAGTTTGGGATGACAGGAAGGGATAGTGTGAGAGGTATCGTGATTCTTTGGAAAAGCTACAATACGTTTTGTGATGCAAAAATCTAAACACACTGTTCTTCTAATGTGTCTATCTGGGACATTATTTTAGTCGTAAGCATTTACCTGCAAAAATAATGTTGGTAAGTTATAGGGATGTTAGAGAGTGTTGAGGAGCCTTGAGGGAGTGAAAGGAAAGCTCTGATTTGCGTCTCTGTAGCTAGGATAAACCCCAGAGACTCAGTCGCATTGGTTTTGTGCTGTCAATCTGTGGAGCATCTCCCAGAGAAAGAAAGAAACCCGAGTGACTAAGACTGTAAAAACTAAGCAAACGGTTCTGAATCGGCAGTAAGAAGTTCTGAATGAATCATTTTTTTTTTTCAATTATTTTTTTCTTTCTGACATCTGCTGCACTTCGTACCTAACATTTAGCGCAATGTTATTTTGAGATTATAAACTGAGGAACCGGGGAGTGGGGGGAAGGCGTAGGGAGGTTGCTACGGCAACCGTAGCTGCGAAGTCGCCGGCGATACAGGAGCACGATGACGATGGCTGTAATGCCGCACCGTGCTGCCGACCTCGCGATGGCTGTAACGCCGCTCCGTGCTGCCGACCTCGCGAGTCGGCGCGCGGATGTGGAGATGCTTCCAGCAACGGCGTTAGAATCCGCGATCGGACTCATGCTGTGGCCCGCGGTGGCTCCGCACTGCGACGCGAGCCGGTTCTCTCCAGTCCCTGCCTGAATGCCGCGTGGCCGTGGCCCCGGCTTGCGCTACTGCGGGTGGCGGAGGGCCAGCCCTGTCCCCGGAGAGCCGCGCTCGCCCGGCCGGAGCAGAGGGATTTACATAATTGTGTGCGGCGACGGCGGCAGGGCCCAGCGCGGCAGCGCGCGGCCTCGTGGGCCGCCCTAATCCCCCGCTCTCCGTAGCCTTTGTGCTCGCGCCGCGGCCGCCCGCAGCGAAGATGCCGGGTTAGCGTCTTCCTTCCTTGCAGCTGCGGCCAGCAGTGCCAAGCGCAAAGGAAACGGCACTGCTGCGAGTCTCCTGAAAGAGAGTATTTTTAATTAAAAAAAAAAAAATCACATTCATTAATCCCTGCACCTCAGGGTTATCTTTTCTTTCCCTCTTTTCAACTAGCAACCAAGGGCGAACTGCTCCTTTGGTAACAATTCCTGCATGCTGTGTGGTTTTTTTTTTTTGGTTACTGCAGTTCCATCTTATTTGGAAAAGGACAAGCCTTTTGTCACCACCTTGGTTACACATGCCCTGATAGACACGGCAAACAACCTCTGCGCTTTCTACAGGCTCACACGAGCGCTGACCTGAGTCTTTCCCTGCCTTCTGAAGAATGAGCCGGCTTACTCTGCAACAAAAGGCTTATGCTTTTAAATCTAATCTTAAAATACTCTCCATCTCCACTTTTTGGTTAGTTTTAAAATAATCTTGAGGAATGGGTTGCTTGCATTTCTATTCCCACTGTTCTTTACACAAAAGAAACAAACGCGGAAGCTCCCACTGGAAGGCATGCCGGATGGAGCCTCCGCTCCGGCGGCAGCCCCGTTTCCCAGGAAACGAGTCAGAGCGGCGTGCAGAGGATCTAAAGCTCCTGGATCCAGCGCAGAAACGTGAAGGCAGGTCCGAAATTGGCCTTTAAGGCAACAGCTGCCAAAGGCCTCTTCCAAAGCCGGGGTGCCAGAGCTTCCTGGGCACGGAAGAGGAACCTCTGGACGTGTGCGCAGCAAACGTCCAGCTGGGCAACACTGCGTACAACCTCTAGAGAAAGGCTGAGAAAGGCTGCGTTAATCTGGGCATTCCTCCTCCTTGGGGAGCATTTCCAGGGCCGCCGCTGGGCTTCCGATGGAGCGGCTGCAAAGCGCCTGGCAGCGGCCGTGAGCGCGAGCGAGGGTTTCGTGGCGAAGGGCACCGCGGCCTGGGCCGCGTCGTGGGCCGCTCGTGCCCCTGCCGCCGCCGCCGCTGCTGCCGAGCGCGAGGGGGACACCCCTGAGCCCACCAGTACCTCCTCCCCGCCGCGTGAGCGCTGCTGCCCTGCTGCGTGCCGGGGGAAACGTGTTTCGCCTCAGAGCACTGGGTTTATTTATAACATAAGCACGAAGTATTCAGACGTTGCATATGTGGTGGGTTTCAGTCAAGCTAAAGCTCTCTGATGTTATTAGTAAACTACAGTGTCACATCAAGGTAGTGCAGCTATTATTAAAATTGGATTAACCCAGTCTCCCTGTGGATAGGGAGATTAGATTTGCACATGCACCGATTTTGCAAAGATTCCATTAACTGCATTTATTACTTCTGCTCTTGCTTTTTCTGGAGTGTTCACACTTCCTGACCATGACTTCTTTTTTTTTTTCTTTTTTTAATTTGGGACCTTCCTTTAGACCTCTCTGTCTTCTGTTCACAGTAGGGTTTCCATGTGTATCCTTTATGTGATCTTATCTTTGCTGAGGCTAATGAATTTGAACTAGACACAGTAGAGAATTTTTCATCAGAAATACTTTACAATAGACATTTCTGTAAAACAAATTTGTCAAGAGAGAATGTTTTATTGTTTTCTTTTTCTTAATCTTTTCTATCAGAAAAAGGGAAATGTATTAAGTTGCTGAGATCAGTTTGGCCTGACAGACTGTGTCGTGTTTTATTGAATTGACTTTAAGAATTTCATCTTTGAGTTAGCTGAAAAAACAAAAACCAAAGCCCTTGAAATTGTACAGACATGCACACTGAATCTTTTGTTGATAACAACTGATATTTTTTGCCAAATTGTTTTCCAGAATAAAAAACTAAGTGAATTTCTTCTAAAATAACTGCTAGTCCTTACAATAAGTAGCATAGGTAGGCACATTTTACCTGAGTTTATAAAGACTGTTCCCAAAAAAGGAACATGTCTGCTCTTGTTTTTCCACTGTGAAAGGGACAAATATGTTGCTCAACACTTGTTCTATTAAGAAATAGCAAGGAACATAATTTATATAAAAATAAATATGTTTCTGTCATACACTGGTACTGAAAATTATAATTTATTGCTAACTGAGACTGTTAAAGATCAAAGAAGTAAGTGTTAATGTGTTTATACTTCTGTTTTATTCAGTTCAAAATTTTGTCTTTCCTTTTTTTCAGAATGATCAGTCTATGCAAGATATGCAGATGATAGGAGGAGATGATCTTTCAAAGCTTACTGGGAAGGTTTGTTAATTTAAAATTTAAGAAAGAAAATACACCCACTAAGAGTAACTGAGAAAAACTGTCATTTTGCACATGAACTGTCATTTTCAAAGTCAGATACTAATACTTCCATAAATGGTTTATCTATGTGGCTGTATATTTTTATTAATTTTTGGAATTTGGAAGTGATATATTCATCTCTAATTACTGTAATGCCATTCTTTCACATTGCAGATGCCTAAAAAAGTCCAATGTAGCCATCCATGCTAGTGCAGAGATTTCCCAAATAGTGATAGGTACTACCAGGGATGTTGTGTAGTAAAATTTGTGCCAGAATCCTCCCTTCGAGCTTCCTAATGTCTTGAAGTCTTATTTTTTTCTGTTTGTGGTGCTGCAAGCAAACAAAGTGCACTTTGAGTATTCCTCTCCAACAAATGAACAGTCTAATACAATTTTGCTTAACTGTTTAAAGTTCAGTTGTGCACCCTGTCATACGGCTAATGCAATGAGATACTTTACTTCAGCATCAGGCAGTTTGTGAGGCTCAGCATGTTTTGCACTGTGACTGCACGTTGTGGTAACAAAGGAAGGAGAGGCCTGGTGCAATGAAAAGACTATTTAGTCCAAGCAGATTGATACAAAGCAGAACTTGAAGAGGAAGGAAGACTGATTTCGTTAGGCAAATGGTCTATGTGGAAAATGTCCAGAAATGGATATTCACTTATGCATTAAGGCGATAATACTTATTCTGCTATTTGTACTGGACGTGCAGTTACTCTGTGATTAGCTGGCACTAAGCAGCATCAGTTCCTTCACAGCTCTCAAATGCAGCACCAGCAAGCTCATTTTTTGTTGTACTATAACACACTTTAGAAAAGGAAAAAATAATTTAAAATATTTAATTAATATTAAATAGGCATTGATGCAACCAGATAGTACTATCATGCTCAGGCAATTTTAGTGACACATACGTCCTCAACTAGCACTTCCAAATTTGACTAGATCTTTTCTAGATGATCTTTTCTAGATGATCACTAAAGCATTTATCATGTTCTTGTGTAATACTTACCATTTGCTCCCTTCTAATATTCAAGCACTAGAGCTACCTGTTTTTCTGCAATGATTTTGCATGTTTCTCTGCTTCATAGGCAGAGCTGGCAGTGCACCTCTTAACATTACCTAACATTTCTCTTTCCCACATAGTCCGGTCCTTTCTCACACCGTAGGCCCAGCTCTTCTTCCCTATCTCTCAATGCCACATTTTCTTAATGAATCTATCTCACCAGGCATACAATTAGGTCCTGGTTTCAATTGCTTACATCTTGTATCAGGACTCCTCTATGCTCATGTGTACGTATGCATAGAAGAGAGAAGGAAACTTTCAACCTAAGTAGTTCTTTCTAAGGCATTGTTTTCTTATACTGAAAACCTTGGTGACCTTTTGCTTATTGACCCTGTCCTCCTGTTCCCGGGTGTGGAGCAAGGGCATGAGATTTGTTTTAAGGCTACAATATATTTGTGGAGAGAACAGAATGGGAATACAGCCTAGGAGTGTTGGGTGGCTGGCACCAAGGATGAGTGTGAAGGGGAAAGTCTGGGACTGAAAGCTGTCACCAATGGGGAGTCACACAGGGACAGGAGCTGGGTGAGGAGAGGCTGGAGCGAGGCGGAAGCAAGGGCTGAGACTGGCAGGGCTCTCGGGGCTGCGGATGTGCCGTGTTCCCGTGACACAGACACCTAGAGCTGATGAAACAGCACTGTAATAAGTGGAAACAGGGTTTCCTCCAGCTTCATTTTAATAATTGAAAACCTGACATGCAAAACTTGAGCTCAAGTGTTCCTACTTATACATCTAAAGTTGGATATATGAAGGAGTGGCCTTATGTTCACAGATGTCAATTCCTCCATCTGTTGTTGACTTAAGCAATTAGTACAAGCATTCAGCACATTTTACTAATCAACCATTTGCAGACTGACTGATTCAGAGCCTCCTACAGTCAATGTAAATCTTTCCTTGAAGTTTTTTTTCTTTTTTTTTTTTTTTAATGCTTTAGTTTAGCTGTTGCTTTTGAAACTGCTGACTTCAGTAACCATTTTAAAGTTGCTGGGTATATTAGTGGAAGAGTCACTGGTAGAACTCAGAACCTAATGATCATGGAAGATGTTTTCAGAAGTGCTTGCATGGACTCAGAATGTAAATTCCATTAACTTTCTGTCAGGTTCAGAAACATAAATAGCTAAAACACTTGAAAACTGCAGATAAAAGATACTGAGGTTTTGATCTTTAAGTAATATTCATTAAGTAATAATACCTGGAACATCAGCTGTCCTAAAATCTTTGTGAATATTAAATAGAATAAATAAGACTTTATGCATTTCTTAACAGTTATCTCCCTCCCCTTTTATAGAAAATAGATTGCTGACTGGCTTCATGAACATGCTGTTCTCTGGCAGTGTTTCTTTCTGGGAAAGTTTTAAGAAAGCAAAACAATTTAAAAACAAATTAAAAATAAACTGTTAATGATAATAGCTCTTCGGGAGGAAAAATATCTGTTTGATACCTCAATAGAACATTTGAACATGCTTTTTTCTTCATAATTAATTAGGTTTTAAATGTGTTTACTCCTGACAGTTACGAACTTTAACTCCTCTTTTCTCAGCAGAAGATACTCTATTTTTTGTTCTTCCCTGAAGTTAAAAACTTTTATTTGCACTTCCTTCTTAGCTAGTCTGGTCTACTGTTACTTTTCAATTATTTATTCTTTTTTTTTGTTCTGAAGAAAGGAAAGCACACAGAAAACTTCCCAGACTTTCCATCCTGTTTTTCACATGGACTTTGTTCACCCACTGCCTATCTGTTTTTACATTATATGAATTCTTAATTCTCCTGATTGCACCTTTGTCAAAAATCCTCTCTCAGCTCCAAATTATCAGACAATTACACTTTGCCATCTAAGTGAGAGGATGGAGACAGTGATCCTTATGTGGGCTTTAGCCTGACCATGGCACAACAGCAGCTGTCTGTAGAAATGGCTGCAGGCAGAACATGCAGGTACAGCATTCAACCCCAGGCTCTAGGAACAAAAAGTTAATGTCAGCACAGCATCGTCCCCTCCATTAGGTCACCCACTGCTGACTTTTTAACATACCCAGCTAGTCTGAACTGATAGCATGTACTCAGCACCTATGTACATAAGTCCATAGGCTCTTAACACACTAACACAGTGGCGCTCAGCAGCAGCCTGCACTGACCAAATTCCATGTCTCAAATAATAACATCTTCCAGAGAAATTAGGTGGCCTTGGGGGAATGATATTAGCTGTGGATCAGCCCAGCAGAAAAGATTAGTCAGCTATTTGTGACCTTTTCTAGAGTCCAGTCAAAACCTCCTATTTACGCTTCTGATCTCTCAAATGTTTTCCATATTATTTTCTGTCCTGATGAGGTGTGAGCATCTGTAGATTCTGTTCATGTGCACACTGCTAAATGATTTCTGTTCTAACAGCAATCCTTGTAACCTCCCTTAGACCTCCTCACCAAAACGTCATGCATTACTGCTTAACCGTTGTTTGTTGATGATTCTTCAGCTCTATATCATGGCCTCTTCAAAGCTTATGTTGTCTTAAAACATCTTGTTTAACCAGTAGGACCTGAGGTTCCCCAAACAGAGCACTAAGAAAGCGAGGACTGTAGGTGTGATGAGTAAGCTGGTAATTGGTTAACGATTCAGCTGGAGCAATCACATTATCAAATTATGTACCCTGTAGAAGATACAGACTACACATGATAAGAAAGTATTTTTAGAAATAATCTTACATGAAAATTCAGATTTTTGAATGGAAATTGATTAAAAAAAAAAAAAGATAATGTGCTCTCCCCCAGGAAAAGAAATACGTATAGGTAAGAAGGAGCTACATCCTTCTTTTATCTTTTATATTTTAAATGCCTTAACTCCTGGAAATGGTTAATTAAAAGAAAACACTTTTTTTTCCCAACATCTTTGTAGTCATGCACACTTTTAAAGTTTTTTAACTAACACTATGTTATATGTATTATCAGATAGTTCAAGAGTAATCTTATCCAGGAAGAAGATAGCAAGGAATTCAATACACTAGTGAGACCTTGCAGCCCCATTCACATATCTTTTCTTCACTCATAAGACTGTGATTACTACTGTACTCCATAGGATGAAGTGTTTGTATAGGTTTGCATAATCTCTTCAACAGCAGCCAACTGTAATTTTGTTAGGGAAAGAATATGTGAGACAGAACAAGTGCAAAGTCCAAAGCCTAAATACAAAGGGACGTCTGGACTGTCATTTTGAGCAGATCCAATGCTAGAACTCTTATCCATGCCTTTCACACCTCTGCAAATCCAGTTATGCCTTTAGTCCTTCAAGATCCTACAGCAATGAGTTTGATATTTAGATATCTGTAGAAAAGTTTTTTTTTTCTTTTAAGCTTGCTATTTGCTTACCTTCCATGAGCTTTTCAAAACATAAGTGAATCTTCCTTTTGAAGTGCTTCTCAAAAATCTCTACAAATCTTGCCATATTAGGTCTATTTTTTTGTGTGTTTATTCTGCAGTACAGTTCTTTGGCCTGAGATAAACAGTGCTTTATTTAAAGATTCTTATATTTTAAGATCAGGAGTCATTTTATAATCTGAACTTCCACATAACTTGGAGTAAGGAATCCCACTTCTTTACTAAAATTTGTCTTTTGAGCCACAGAGTATTTTTAAGTCTTTGTTTAAAGAGTTCAGCTAACAGAGAAGGCTGCATACTTCAGGCACGTTTTAACCATGGTTAGCTGTCAGCACTTCTAAAATGGCAAACTTGATTTTCTTTTCTGAATGTGGATAGCTTTTGCCTTTAGCTGTTGACTTGTTTTTTGCTAGTCTGCCTGCTAGTTTGAACCATTGCCAAATTTCTGGTGCCATATGGTTGTTTATTTGCCCATGAACTAGTAGTTACTTTTTTTTTTTTGGTCAAAGTAACACACTGGGTGCTCACTGTAAAATAAAGTACTAACTTAGTGTAGTAAGGAGGATGCAATTTCAAACATGCAGATCCTAGATCCTTTTGTTGGTCTGAACAGGATCAGCAAACTTCAGGCTGAGCACAAACTGGAAGTAATTGTTAATTTTAACCTGCTGTCGTAATCAGTAGAAAAGGATGATGGCCCTATGTGATCACCTCCCCTACTACCAGCATGGGAGATAAAAATGTTAAGAATTTTCTCTGAGGTAGAAAAAGAGAGCAAATTATCTGAGATAAAAAAGAGCAACAACAAAAAAACTGTGGAACACTGATATGTGAGTTGGAGGCAGACTGTGAGGAGAGACTGTAAAGTGCCATAAAACCAGTATCTTACTTAGTGGATGATTTTTAGCACACACAGTGGTTCTGAATTTTTGTTCCCAGGATCAGCTGTTGAAGGTATTTTGTGGTCGCTTTGAGGATGCAGGCTGAGAGGTCAAAGATCTTTTGTGGCAAAAATTCTCCCACTGGGAACCGGGCTGTTAATTAAATAAAAGATATTACTTCCTGCTGCAAGCCTTACTTCACTCTAGGGTGGGTTTTTTTCAGGGCTCAAATCATTCTTTCTCAGTTTTAAATTCTGTTTTTCTTAGCACTTATTTTTAACATGTGTACATGTTATTCTGATGATTTTATATGAGGGCATTTAAGGAGAAAAGAGCTGCTTTGCGCACCTCTCTTGCGTTACATGCATGGGCTGTGTCTGTCCTGTTAGCTGTAGTATTGTGCTAAGTATGGTTGTTTATTCAATTATTTGAGTACAGTTGCTGCTTTCCAAGAAACACTCCCCCTTTCTAAATCAACATCTTAGCGCTTTACCTTGTTAAAATATTTATTATGTACGTGAATACAAAGACAGCCTTTGCCTCAAATACTGAAATGCTTGTTTCACAGCATAGCATTTTTTCCTTTGAAATTAGCCTTCTAAATGAAATACAAAGTCAAAATTCAAGAGGAAAAAAAAAGGTTATTCTTTTCAGGAGGGTGAAAAATAGTTTCCATAGCACTTACTACTGTCAGGCAGGAGGCACACATGATCTCATTACTAGACTTGCTCTCGTTAGCTGACTTTGTTCCATTTATTATTGACCTGTGGGAAGGTAAACAATAGAAGTGTATTGACTCACTGCTCCAGCATTTTTCAGCTTATCACAGACAGGATTTTTCTTGCATGTATTGTAATAACAACCCACTTGCAGTGTGCAGGTTCATGTAGCTTTGAAAGGCAGGAGAGTTCAGAGAACTCTTTCTCAATGTCTGCAGGTTTCAGTGCATTACTAAAAGTTTTTAAATTTACAGAGCTATTCATACTTACTACAGAAGTGAAAAGTGCATCCATGAAAGGAACAATTATCTCCTATAATTTATTTGTGTGTATATCTTTGAACACAGGACAAATTAACTCATATGGTATGCAAGAATTAGAAATTACTTCTTTATGTTTTACATGGTAGTAAACCTCCTGCTTTTTCCAGATGTCCCAAAGCATGGGGTTATAAAGCATTTCTTGTACTTCAAAAATAAGATATGAAGGTAAATATTATTTTTGTGTAGATCTCTTTTACAGTGCAAATATCATATATGTACAGTGTCCATATGTAGAATGCTCATCCTGATCACTCAAAACGGGAGAATTTAAAGCTTCACCACGGCCCTCTCCCCTCCTGCATTCAACAAGCAAGGTTGGAGCACAGAGTGCACCAGCCTCCTTCCTGTCAGCTACCTGGGATCAACCTAGACAGAATAAATCCCAGTCGTCTCTACCCATCAGCTCCCAAACGTTCCTCTGATCCATCAGCAATGAAGTCTTCGGCTTATTCTTGCAACCGCTCTGTATAAAAGTGTGTCTCAGTCTATTTGAGCAAAAAGCCACTACACTGTTTTCATTTGGACAAGAAAAAATCTTTCCCAGGAAATGTTTTAAAATGTTGGCTATTCGCTCTGTGTCTCACTGGAAGATATATCAGAATCATTATTTGATTTCTGGATTTGCTGTTCTCCAGGCTTCCAAAATGGAGAATATTGAACACATGCTAGAAGCCTGGATTACTGTTCTTCTCCTCTGGTTTCCTTGCTACAGCTGTATCTGAAGGAACCAATCAGTCTTGCTCTATATGGTAAAGGCCTCCCAACCACATATGCTTGGAAAAAGATTTGCTCAGTGTCCTTGGCATATCTCTTGTTGAGGTCTCAGTCACTCGGTGTCACCAAAAGCTAAACAGTTTCACCAGTCTCCTGCCTGTCAGCTCACAGGAGGTTTTATGGTGAAGCCAGGTAAGATCTAGCCCATCTCAGTGCCCTTTCCCAGGCTGTGCTAGATGCAGCCAGCTGTACATTTAGGGTGATGGTGATAATACTGAAAACAAATCAACCTATTGTATTCATTATATTTTTTTAAATCTTCTAAGCATCTGCTCAATGATAAGCATTTCAGCCAGCTGTAGCTAAACAAGACCTTGTCTTGGATACTCTGTGCTGAACCTTTTTTTCCCCAGTGTACTTCTCTACTACTTTATCTACTTGCTTTACCAGCAGTCTGCTTCAATAAGCTCTCTTCTCGTAGTTGTAGCAATACAGGAAGATTCCAAACACATCAGGTAGTTTAATAGGAGCTCATTTTTGATACCAGGGAGAGCAAAATTGCAAACCATTTGGGATGCCTTCAGTCACATCAAAAGCTGTCTTTAGTCCCTGGCTAATCAAAGAGGGATTAATGTGTCATTCTCAAGAATCAGGCTGCCTGCTTATTTATACATATAAAATGTTTTCTTACCTAAATGTTTTAGGCTTTCCATACGAAGTTCTTACACTCTCCAAAGCACAGGGAAACTTTACTTATGTTTTGGAAATAATGAGAATGTGCATAATACAAAATAGAGTGTCTGTGCTTCCTGAGCTAGACAACGAGCTGATTAAAGGCACTATCAAAGGACCAAAATAACCAGTGCAACAACTCCCATTTACATCTCTTTGACTCCCAGAATCTGAGAAGGAAATGTCAAGAATAACAGAATGTCAGAGTCCACCACTGTCCTTCCTTCCCAAGTTAACTAATCAATACAAGATCTTATCCTATCACTTCTGTGATCACACAAATCCTTCAGTCATGTCTGGATCCACATTCACCTTCTTCCCTTCAAGTCATTTGTAATAAGGAAATGTAGACTAGTTTAAATTTTTGTTAGATGGATGTATAACTAGTTGGAAAGCTCTTTTCAAGAAAGTTAATTATGCTTCTCTCTCAGACTGGAAAGATCCATTAAAGGATATTCTTCAGGGACTATGTAATATTTCATTCATGATTTAAAAGATGAAAATAGCACATAATGCTAATGTTACCACCTGGAACAATACTACAAGGTAGGATTATGGTTTTAAGATTTATTTGAAGAATTTGGCTCAAGGCACATAATGCTTTCAATGAATTTGGCATGTAATGACAATAAAGATGAATACAAACTTCTGTGTTTATATAGAAGTGATCTTTTGCATAAACACAAAGTGAGGAAGGACTGACTAAGCAATGGTTCTGGACTGGAAATGACAGGTGGATCACAAGTTCAACATGAGTCAACAGTGTACCTTTACAAAATAGGCATTGTATTGGAATATATAAAGAGGAGGATTATTTGTAAGGCATACAGATTCTTCTGTTCTTCTCAATATATGGAAAAGCTTCTCTCAATCTGAGGGACCACAACTATAGAAGGATTCTGACCAATTGGACATATTCCAGAGAAGAAAAAGAAAGAAATAGAAATATAACTTGTGAGGAAATGTTGAATGAATAGGGTTTGTTTAATTTGAAATGAGAAAGTTGAGGCAATATATATCTTCAAATACTGAAGAAGCTAAAAAGAAGAAAATAAGTTTATTTTCTATATCCTCTGCAAAACAAGCTCAGGTTGAATATCAACAGAAACTTTCCAACCGTATTCTTGCTCTTAGATAATGAGGCACTGAAACATGTTGCCTGAGGAGGTTCTGATGTCCTAATTAGGTTCAAGAACAGATAAATCAGATATCAGACAGGGCTAGTTTAAGGGGCCAGGAGAACAGTCTTCATGACCATTCAAGGTTTCTCTTCAGCCCCATTTTTTATTAATATCTACATTTTTTACTCACGAGTTAATTACTAAGTTGTCTCTCTCTCAGCTGTTTGTAATCCTCATTCTCAGTCAATCTCAAGACCAGGTCTCATCACTGTGGACCTTCCTGGTGATCACTGGGCTATGTCTAACCCTGGTTATGGTCCTTTGACCTGACCCTGGCCTGAGGACTGGCCTCCTGACTTGACCTCAGGCCTTCCTCACCACAAAGCTGGCTGCCATCTCTGGGTCTCCTCACTTGGGTGTTATGAGGCTGGGCCCTGACTGGAGAGCTCCCTACCTTGCCAGCTGTGTTACTGCTCTCAGCTCCTGGCTTCCCTGCGGAGCAACTGGTCCTCGCTACACCCTGGTACAACTTGCTGATACAGGGTTCTGCAGCCATCTGCTGTGTCTGTTTTGGTGCGTCCTATCTCAAGCTATAGTTGCTGGATAGGTCTTTTTGCTAGAAGACATCTGCTTTTGCTTTGTGAGGAAACTTCCTGTCAACAGTATGGAGAACAGCAAGAGTTGCATTAAGCTGGCAGAATGAGTGAGGACACGTTCATGCTGTTGGGTTGTCCTGTCCACTCCCTGTCATCCTGGATTATTTGATAGAACTTAAAGGTATTCATCTTCTTCCTTAGTTCTGGTGAGTTTTTTTCTACTGCCACCTGTAGCTCTCCGCACATCTGTGGATTGCTCTGTATTTGTTATATATACTTGCACACACACACACACATACATATATAACATTTTAAACATATGCATAGAATGTGTGTGCATATATAAATATATATACCTTCACTCATATATACATGTATAAATATCTACTTAAACACACACATATATATGCCTGCATATGTGGATGTATGTATATGTATATATATGCTGGGCAAGTTTCTCAGGAGGATTGTTGAACTATTATTCCTGTGCATAATTTTCAGCTCTCCACCGATTGCATCTGGTGATCCACTGAGACCAGGTGGCCTGGCCTCATCTTAGAAGGATGTTTTTCCTTGTTATGATTCCATCCAGGAAGTGAGATGAGGTCCCAGCCCTTTTGGCTGGCTCCTCTGCCTGGTTTCTTTTAAGATAGTGTGTCCCTGTAAACATGTTCTAGGCTTCTCCTGAACATGGTTTAGGTCTTTCATCTTAACTAGAGAATTAACATGTTTCCACTCTTTTTTGAAGGAAGACGTTTCTAGATGCAGGAAGTCTTTAGACTTCGGTTGCTAAGAGGGCTTTGGCTCTTTACCTCCACAGGATGAGGTCTCTCAGATCCCAAAGCTGTTTGTGTCAGCGGCTGAGCAGTTGAAAGTCAGGCATGCCAAGCTGGAAAACCACTCGTGAAACCTGTTATGAAAGTAGCAAAAAGGAGCCACCCTCCAAGATTAACGTGCATTCCATTAGGGCTCAGTCTCACTTAGTGGCTTTTTTGAAGGATATCTCCATTGCTGAGATCTGCTGAACAACTCGTGGGAGCTCCCTCCACACCTTTACCAAGTGTTTTGCCATTTTAGAGCATCAAGGAATAATACAGTGTGTGGTAATGTGTTGTTTGCATACAACATGGCATGTCTCCCCACCGAGCACTGGGATCGGTAGGAGGAACTTCAGCATGAATATACATGTAGATAATGTATATTATTTCTATTTTGAAGATTGAAAAAAAAAACCAGTTAATGACATTCTCAAAGGTGTTTTGTTCATGTTCACACTCTCACATCATACCCTTCTTCTCCGTGCTGTTTGGGTCTTTCTCAGAACTCTCAACCTTGTGATTCTGTAATTGAAAAGAAGTTAGACAAGCTCCACATTAGGTGGGCAGCAAAGCCAACAGGCTTGGTAGAAAGGAAGTGGAGTGTAAGTTAGTCCTGTGAATACTGCATGGAAGTCAAACTAGTCTCAGAATTTTCAGGACATACTTATAATGTGAACCTGCATGTAAGATATTTTTATGTATTTATCTACAGGGATATACATGTGAGAAAACTTTGCTTTTGCTGTTGTAGGTTCCATCTCAAAAAGGAGATCTTCATTCATAACCATAATAGGGAGCATGATCCTTTTGCACGTGGGCATGATAATGCCCACTAATAAGTAGATTCTTATTGCTTTTGATAAGAACAGTGCTCCTTATTATTGTTTTTAATAGAAGAGTAGATGTCATCTGAGATATGGTGCTGCCTGGGATGGTGATGAAACCCATTTCAGCAAAAACATCAGTTGTGAGGCTTGATGTCACTGCTTTTACCTTGGCCACTGCCTTTATTTTCAAGGAATACTACTGGTTCCAGCAGCATTATTTGAAGAGAAAAGGATGCTTTACAGTCTGAGGATCAGTTGTACAAGTTGTACAAATGGCCCATAATCCTTTACTCTGTGAGGGTTCTAGGGAAAAAATGGAACATATTTCAGAATAAAAATATTATTGCTGAATTCTTGTATTAGCATAGGGAATAGTGTGTGAATAAACCACTGAGACACTTCTAGTCACACTGCAGTAAAGTGCATTTCATCCTATTTGGATTTCTTCCAAATCCTCTTGGATCATCTGTAGCCATATCCATTCTTGCCCAACAGATCTAGAGAGAGATGAACTAAGTCAGAATGTCTGAATGCAAGGGTTGCATTTCTGCCTGGCTCTTTTTCAGGGCACACAAATCAAATCAAAGTTCCTTGTATATTAGCCTGCTGTACATATGAACATAGATAGATTTATCTTCATTTTCCTTTCTAAAATGTTGTTTCTTTTAGTTTGTGAGTATCATATAACCATATTTCTTTTTTTTTTTTTGTTTCAGAATGTTCTAATTGTGGAGGTAAGTAGACCACTTCCATCATACTGTACTCGGATAGTAAAGTCACATAGTAGAGTCATGTTTGTGTATTCAGTTTCTAAAACAGGCTGGTTTGCGATTGAGTTTGGACCTCCTGAACTGGAAAGCAGTGAAATGGGTAAACAGTTGATTTACTTTCGCCCTCTCAGTCTTTCTGAAATTGCACGGCGAATCAAACCTCACTGGTGTGGCTCTAATTTGTACTCAAACCCTTGTTACTGCATCACTTGATTTGTTCTTTTTATGGCTTCACGAACTTCTCTTCTGCAAGCTATTCTGTTCCTTGGAGGGCAATGAATCAACTGCAGTGATGCCCTAAACCTCCTAGTTGCATGACTTTGAAAGAGCAACACAGCCCTTTACAGCTTCTGTGCTGTTTGCACGCAAGATGAGAACGTTGTCTTACAAGTCTGACCACGGCTCCTCAGCTTTGCATCCCTCAGTACCCCCAGTACAGCCACACCACAGAGAAGTTGCTCATGCAAAACAACAGCATTTGGTTGTAGAGAAGCCAAATAAAAAAGTGTCACCTTGGTGGCACTGCAAGATTAACTAATGCAGGTGATTCTCTTTAAAAACGGTAGAAAAGCAACTGAGATGTTTAGAAGGTGTGTCAGGATCTGCCTGGCATTTCAGGCCTCAGTCTGTGTATAAGTCAGGAGCAACAAGAGGGACAGAGTAATGAGGAAAATGTACAGATGTTGGAATGTCTTTCCATAGTAGAAGGGGAAAATCAGCCGCCACAGAGATGGGTAGTTAGGGTAATAACTGCTAGAAGCTCCATGTTTGTTTACACTAACTACTGTGCCAGGAATAAAAAAAAGAGTCTGCAGCAAAATTTGTTAAAGCTATTTGATTGCTGAGGAATACAGGTAAAGTTTTGCTAATGGAAATTGTGCATCTATACAGTTCATGAGCGACAGCTTCTCTCCACGTGATGCTCAGTTGGGTCGGCATATGTTTATTTATCTGATTTAGATCGGGTTCTGAGCAGCAGGTCTAGAGAATACTCTTTTTTTTACTGGACTAGTAAGTAACAAATAGGACAGATTTGACTTAAGATGCACAAATGTTGGCATATTGTAGTCTTGACACCTGCACACTTGCATACTACAAACGTAACTCTTTTCAAGAGGAAATGGACAGAGCCTTAGCTGTTTATTTTCTAAATAGAAAGTGCTTGCTTCAAGGAATGCAAGCTCAGTCCTAACCTTTCTAGGATACGGCTCACAATACCCTGGGAGAAGCAATATCATTTCCACAAAATAAGAATGTGGAAGTGCTCAGTTGTCATCCAAATTTCTTTTTGGTTTTCCTTTGCGTTTTGTTTACTGTTTTTTCTTTTTTTGTAAGGATATTGTTGGAACTGGAAGAACCATGAAGGTTCTGCTTAATAACATTGAAAAATACAAGCCCAAAATGATTAAAGTAGCAAGGTGAGTAAAACAACCACAAAACTTAGTAATGAACTAGCTGACTGGACCAAATGGCTCAGTAGAGGAAGCTGCCCTGTCTGGATAGGCAGAAGAGAGGAGAGGAGCAGAAATGTCCTTGCATTGTCCTGCAGTGGCAGTGACCCTCCTGCCATGCCAAGACTGGCACTGGTGGCATCTGAAGGGGAACTAACCTACCTCTTCCCTGCCATTGTTGCAAGGAAACGCAGAAAGAGAAATGTGGTTCAAGGGTTTTTTTGACAAAGGGAATTTTTTTTAATGCATATTATTCAGATAAATATCTAGATGTAGTTCTTTTGTTGTTTTTAATTACAGTTTGCTGGTGAAAAGAACATCTCGGCCTGATGGGTACAGACCAGATTGTAAGTGGTATTGTGAAAAATCTTCTTCATATCACAGTTACCATTCTCTATCACTTGTCTTTCTAGTAATTTTAGGAACTACTAGAAACGTAAAATTTCAGGAGTCAGTGGGCTTATAGGATGCAAGGGGATGATCTTTGTAAGGGTGGTTTGGAAATCCTGGCCTCATTATAACTTGATGTTTTCTGCAAATGCCAACTTTATAAGAAAGTTCGGGAAAAGTTAAATTTTATTGATTGCAGGTGAATGGTTTGTCTCCCAGGGGAAAACAGAGTCCTTTTCTTCCCTTCTTCATTACTTCTCTTTGAAGGAGCTGTAGGATTTCATTAAAGCTTTTCTTTAATTCTTTTTAATTCTGACCTAGTTATTCTCAAGGTTTACATTTTTTATAGAAAAAAAAAAAATCGAGAAGCCATGTGGCTAAGCAATGATATTATAAATAAATTCCCCTCTTCTTCCCCTACCCGGAAAGTACATGACAACTATCATTTTCATGTGCAACATTTTTTTTAATATTTGGAATTTAATCCAACAAATTAAAGTATATATTTTACTAGGTTCATTAATGTTAAACATATTAAAATGCAATAAAATTAATGTATAAATGAAAGTTTAATATTTTTAGCTAATAATTTATAAATGAAACAGGTGTTTTCCACTTTCTTGTCCACCTGAACTGTGATGATTTTTTTAGAACATTGGAGGCCCCTCCTGTAAACCACCAAAAGTGATTTACACTGTGTCTGTTCCTCACTTAGCTGAATTTGCAATTCCAAGATACTTCTTACCCACAGATTTTTAGAAATGAATATAACTCTCCCTTGAAGATCTTTATTTTTTATGCCAACCTGTTTTTGTGTTGGTGAGGTTGTATTTTTGTCTAGCTAGATAGTGAACAATCTGGAAATGGTCTAATTCTTTTCATATGGCGCTGACCCAGCACCAGGCTTCACACTCAGAAGATCTGTGCTCAGGCTTAGCTTAAAGTGTGTGAGTTGTAGGACTGAACTACAGCACATCCAGTCACTTTATGGCAAGTACGTGCATGAGTCTGCATAAGATTACAGCTTTAGTTGCTCAGCATCTGAGACATTTTGGTCATAAAGCTTGTGGAACAGTGTTTGCAGCTCTCAGGAGGTAATGTATAAGACTCTGCGTAGTTCTGTAAGTTACTTCTTCATTAAAATTTTATTTTGTTCCATCAGTAGTGTGATCCTGGGCAGCTGGTATCACACACGTACGCCAAGGGAGCGGAAGGGCAGCCTGGGCAGAGCCGTTCTGCCCCAGTTTGAGCTCTCCCCGCGGTGCGCGAGGCCTGTGGGGTGGCAGTGCCCGCGGGGCTTGGGGCCGCTGTGCGGTGCACGGCTGCCGGCGCCTCCGCCTCACAGCGCCTGGCACGGGCCCCGAGCTCTGCTAACCCCGGCTGGCTGCTTCACGGGAACAAGGAGTGTAACCCGAATTGCCTGTGCGTACCTGCAGCTTTCTGGTCACAGAATCAGCGTAGGAAGTGAAGGGCTGTGTAAGAGCCACCTAGTTTGTATTGATGCTGTTTATTGTTTGTCTCAATACAGATTATGGATTTGAAATTCCAAATTTATTTGTGGTAGGTTATGCCTTAGACTACAACGAGCACTTCAGAGATCTAAATGTAAGTGTTTTCACAAAATCATTGCTTTACTTTCTTGAGGTATCTTAAAGGGCCTGTAGTTTCCCTCCCCACTGGAGTCGTAAGTCGTGATTGTGATCCTTTCAGTGGGCACCTTGCTCCTCCTTGGGATGTGCAGGATTCCTCCCCATGGCTCTCCCTGCTAAGAGCAGAGGTTGTCCTCTCTGTCACCCTTCCATGGTCCGCGAGCCTGGTGTCACACTGCGGGCAGGGGACTGCAGCAGGGGAAAGCACAACGGCTCTGCCGCTCAGACAGCCCTGGCCCTTCCCTGCTGTGTCGTCTGTCTCTTTTCTTGAAGAGAATGACAGAGAAAAGGTGCCAGCCTTGCCAGTGCTTCCTGTGATACTCCCAAGGGTGGAATTCAAAGCTGGGAATTACAAGTGGAAAAACTCTCTATAGCTAGACAGTAAAATCAGAACTCAATTCCAGGTCTCTGGGGAGAAAAGGGATAATTACAAGGTCACTGGGTTGGTCAAACAAATGCATTTCTGAACAATTCATTACTAATTAATAATGCAATCAATTATGCTGTTACAATCAGTGTTATATTTTTTCAGCACATATGTGTTATCAATGATCATGGCAAAGCAAAATACAGAGTCTAACGCCGTAGTGTCCTCTCCTGAAGATTGGTAAATTCACTGAACAAGAATTTTGATCACACTCCCTCTAGCATCTCTGAGAAGAAGAGCAGTTCAGCTGACCAGCATTTCCTTCCGCGCAGTGAAGGAAGGGGAATAAGGACTCTAGCATACTGACTAGTGTATATACAGAAGTGAATGTTCCCATCTAAAATGTGGAGGGCTTTTAAAGGTATTACTTTTTTAAACTACACAAAGCACACTATGTCTTGCAACTAATCATTTGTCTGCCTCGAGTCTCACTGCGAATACATCTTTCCTTCATTCAGTCCACCAGTAACTCAGTCATTATTACAGTTAATATACTTTGCTGGGTTGCATAAGATTGCTCAAAAGTGCCATTCTGTGTCTTAAGTTTGTCCTTATTTTACAAAATTTTAACTTCATTGTCACTTTAGACCTGGTCAAATTTGCTGCTGCTAAACTGAAGACATTATTTTGATTTAATTGTTCAACTAGAAACTTTCTACTGAAGTGGTAGGTTCAACAGAACATTTCTGGTAGGCCATTCTTGCCTGTTCCAAACAGAAATTTTAACTCTCTGAGTGCACTGACGGAGACTGCGGATACAAAATGAAGCTTTACAAGCCCCTCTTGATGTGCCCCTTGGAGATGTGCTCCTGGTATGGCATGTAGGCACACATCTGCTCAGCTGTGCTAATGTACTGAATTTTAATCAGGAGCAAAACAATAGCAGGCAGGCTCCTTTTATTTCTATAGGACACAAACAAGTTGAAAAATTAACATAATGTTCTCCTGTGCATGTTTCCTTAATTAAAGCAGCTAAGCACAAAAGTTTAATGATAGTCAGACAGTTATTCAATTATAATCTGATTTTCTTCAGATGTTGGAGGTGAGATTTTTTGTAACCATTTATTTCATTTAGGAGAACAGATCTATCAGTGTTGGAGAATACTAGTATAAAAAAAGCTTAAATGTGTATAGCAAATTATAGAAAACAAGTTAACACACGAATATTGTAGACTCTAGAGATTCCTTCCTTTCCTTATCCATTGCGTTTAAAGAGGTTTGTTAATTTACCGGTGATATTAATTTTGAAAATTCTAATTCTGTTCTGTGTGCAACTGATTTCAACAACTTCCAGAGGGAAGCAAACACAAAGTAGCTATAACATCAATGGCTTTGTTCTGAACTGAGAGGCATGTTGTTTTTAGGCTTCAGTTTTGTTTAAACTAATAAAGAATCAGTGAGAACACTTGTTACATTGCACAGTTGTTTATAATTATTTTCCTGCTTCATCATATTTTGTACATCCTGCAAAAGGTCTTTAAAAATATGCATCCAACTGGTAATCTAAACATACCTTATGTATGTATCCTGTGGCTCATAAGCTATTTTTATGTGGATAAATTCCATTACGTTAATGGCATGAAATAGAATTATTGTATTTCCTAGACAAAAGTTTTAGTCCTTCTGTATTCTTTTAGCCTTTTTAGCCTTTTAAAAATTTCTGCTTTCTTTTGTAGAATATCCTTTTTATGTTTTGGAGAAACAAAAGTAAACCCATACCATTCCTGCAAGAAGCTGCTAAAAAGAGTTTTATCTCATTTTCTTTTATGGGAGTCTTAAAAGTTTCTATTCAGGCTCTTGTTTTATGGATTTAATGGTACAGGCACCGACTGGACATGCTGAAGCTCAGGCTTAGTCTGGGAGACCCATGAGGTAACTTCCTTTTATCCTTTTTTCCTCAAAAGACGCAGTCCTGCTGGCCTTGCTACTGTGAACAGCCTTCAGCAATAAATAAGAATGTAAAACATGAATTGGTGTGAAAATACAAAGTTGTTTAGATGGACATAATTCAGAAGGCTACAAGTATTCATACTGAAGTTGTTTCATTTGAAAATTCAAGTTATGGATACTTAATAGAAAAGAATAAACTTAGAGAAAAGATAAAGTGTGTGAAACATGCATTCTAATAAAATTGGAGTATTTCTTCATTTTCTTCCCTGCTACAACCATGTTTTTAACATTGTGATAAAGCACTATACAGATTTTACTAGTGAATTTACATGTACAATTGCTGTGGGTTAAAGGGAATTTTTGCTTCTGATGTCCTACTTGATTTTCATTCCTCAATATAGTTGAGCATGTCCCAGCATCTCACCTGACATTGCACATTATTTTTTATTCTGCCCAATGCACTTCCATCTGAAAAATTAACTTTCAGTTACTTTCCTTAATAGTATGCTTCCAAAATATCATCAAAATAACTGAACAGATAATTCGGCATATATTTCTTGGATTAACATTGGCATTAGTTTCTTCAGTGTGCTCAGCTGAATAAAAAATCATATTTTTCCATAGCTGGCTCTGGGTTTAATAATAATGTTGGTTCTATTGGTCACAATGTACTTTAATTAAAAGGCCAATAAACATTTTCTCAGTTGTGGTTGCACCCTATGACTCATAACGTAGTTGCACTTTTTTAAAAAAATAAGTTCAACAACATCTGTTATATAAGAAGAGAGGATGTTCTTCACAGTCAGCTATTTTTCTGGACACAGTGTTTATGGATTTGGCGGGCATCCATTTTTATTTCCGTTTTTCTTCTCTAACACCAGCATCCTCTCCCCACCCCTTGAGCACAACACAACATGCCACTGGTTTGGTTTTATGGCTGCATAAATGTTTATCAGCCCCCAGGTTTTAGACGCCATTCAGTGCATTCTTCTTTGCACCAGATCCCCATCCAAAATGCCTAAAAGAGGTTTTCTGGAGAGGAAGCAAAAGAAGGAAAAATACTCCCTGCAGCTTGGTTAATGGCAAATTATTTAGGATTTTGTGTCATAAGTTTAGATATGACCTAAATATCTAGCTGTTTTTGCTTGAAAAATAATAAAAGGTCTGTGAAATAATTTTTATTATATAATATGCTGCTGTAAATGCTTGTGGCATTTACAGTGAGTTGGATACAACTAAAATCAGTGCCTGTTTTTTAATTGCATATTTAATTGCTTATGTTTCCAACATGCCATGTTTATTTTGAAAGTTTTATCATTAGTTTTATCTAATGTAATATTCCGACATATGCCAAAAAATACAGTATCAAATATATGCGATATTCAGTTTCTGATGGGTGAAAAGTGAAGCCCATGCTATTCATACAATGCTCAGCTCAGGGACACACTCCTGAGATGAGTCATCACTGCCACTCTGTGATAAGAATAACATTTTTTCCAATAGAAATATCGGGGGTCACATTTTAATAATCCTTTAAACCGAAGAAGATAAAGGCCCCATCAGCTTCTCTGTATATGTTTGCATTTGCATTTTCTCCAGATAAATGGCAACGAAAATCTGTATTTTAATCAAACTTGGTATACAGAAGGACTGTAATTGATTCCAGATATCTAGGATACTTTAATTTTCAGTTTCAGTTAAAAATAAGAGAATCTCAAAAGAAAAAAATAAAAGGAAAAGAAAAAGAGAGGGTAACCTAGCAAGAGCTAAAGGAATCTTTACCTTTTCTAAAACCACCAGTTTGGGAACTCCTCTCCTTTATAAATATCTTCCAAAAACCGGAAGCTTGATATTCTGGGCATAAGATCTGAGATGAATGCAAGATCTAAGCGCGCTGGGAGAGGTATCCTAGCCTCTTTGTCTTTGCCTTAGATTGGAGGGATTTACACGTACAACCTATGCGTCAGTTGAAGCATGTATGTGTATACACAGCCTAAGGTCAGTCTTCCAAACCTCAGCTCTGCGCTCAGCAGAGAGCACAGCCTCAGCTCAGCCTCAGCGAGCGCTTGTTCTGGTGCTTATTTCCATATTTGAAACCTCATAGTGAAAGCGGAAGAATCTCTTCCTTCCCCAATCCTTTAAAAAAAATGAAGACACAAATGTAGGGAAAATAAAAACTTTTTCTGTAATTTCATAACCTTTCACAAGTATTAATTTAATGCTATATCCTTTATTCTGGCAAGTAAATTGTGTAGAGTTAGATGACTCCATGTCCTGAGTTACACCAGGCTCAGGCTGTTGGGGAATGACTGCTGGGTTTGCCAGGGTATTCAGAGGAGCAAGGAACGCAGTGGTGACACAAGGTCAGCTGCAAGAAAACTCATCTCACACCATAAATTCTGATGTAGATTTATTTTGTGGTGCTAGAAAGATTATTTTTTTTGTAAGGACAGAGCAGTATTCTGACGTTATCATAATTTAAGAAACGGAAAAATAATCCGTGCTCTCGCCCCCGTGGCCTGTCACTTGCTACTGTCTGACAGTCCCTCCTCGCTGGGGATGAGATGGTGTCCTGTGTGCTGGGCTTCCTTGTATCTCCACACGAACACACGGGAACACCTGAACCTTCCTCATTATGACTATCTTGGAACAGAAAGTGGGCTCCAAATCCACAAAAGCTTTGCACGAGTTAGTTTAATACTTCACTGTCACACACCACCCCTGCTGCTGCTGCACCAGGCCACGAACTACTGACAAACCACTGCAGTTTGCAGGACAGCACTTTATTTGTAAAACTATTGAGAGAGAAAAAGGTTTGGATAGCATTCAAAGACTGACCTTTAGTTTAATGGATTGAAAGATTCCCCATTTGTTCCCAGAGCATAAAGAGGCAGAAGTGATTTGTGTGCCTGTGCTCCAGCATTCCCCGTTAGACTGGCTCAAATCTCTGATAATGGCCAGAAATGTGTCTCTAATCGTGGTGCAAAATGTCATTAAATTAAAGCATTACTATACATTTTTCAAAATCCAATGGTCCTAATCTTCGTGAAGTTTTCTGCATTTATCAACACTTTTAATTCATAAGGCTGTAAAAGAGAAATCTCTGTTGCTGGATTATGTATGTTATACCAGCATAACTATTGAAGCTGCATAGGAAAATACTGGAATTTAGCTAAGATGTTTAGGAAATATTGCCAGAAGAAATAGTTTTCTTGCGATGTCTTTCCTCAGTTATTTGCAGTTTTCCCAAGTTATTAAAAGTGTTTCTCTCTTTCAAATTGCTTTTCTCCAGTTTGATCACTTACACCCTATTTATATATCATGTTCTATTTTTCACTGTTGTCTTTTAATCAAATTTTGCCACTTTCCTAGCTTTCATGGCACTCACAAATGTTTGTTGTTCTCCAGGAAAGATAAGCCCTTGAGCTGAAACATTCAGGGCCAGATTTCCAAAAGTGGTTTGACATCCAAGAAGAAGTTGGGAGATTTCACCTGTTCGGGCAGGTGCCTAGCTATATCTTTCACTGATAATGCACCTTTGAAAATACGTTTCTTGCCTAATCTGGAGACATTGGGAAAACTAAAATAATAGAACTTTGAATGGAAAAAAAAAGAGGTACGGAAAAAAAAAGAGAGGAGAAACAGGCATAATTGTGTCATTCTTTGATTCGGGCATGAATATGTCTTTGTCTTTCCAATGCATAGAAGTGTTATTTAATTGATTTATTTGTTTGGGTTTTCATGAGAATTACTGTAGTAGTGTTTCCTTAGGAAATCTGGAATAGGCTGAGAGTGCTCAAAATTTTAATTTTGGAAGTAAAGGATCAGCATAAACAGCTGCACAGAGAGACAAAAAGCAGACAGCTTTCTTGACACAAAAGGTAGATAAGATACAGAAAAACATTCAACAGTAACATGAGCACCAGAAAAGTCACGATG
Organism: Crypturellus undulatus; assembly: GCA_013389825.1. Taxonomy (NCBI): domain Eukaryota; kingdom Metazoa; phylum Chordata; class Aves; order Tinamiformes; family Tinamidae; genus Crypturellus; species Crypturellus undulatus. The sequence continues at coordinate 300,137 of VWPW01003400.1, read as the reverse complement.
GTAAAAAAAAAAATGAAGTATCATTAAAAACTCTGGCTGCAGAATATAGATGAGAATAAGTCTACTGTTGAGGAGCGTGCAGGAAGAATATTAAAATTGGATAAATAGGTCCCGCTGAAGGAGATGGAAGGCTTTGTGCTGAGAGAAAATTTGGTCCTGGGCCTGTTCTTTAACTACATGTGAAAGAAAACCATAATAAGCTGAAATTGCTGTCTTCCTCCAAAAGGCATTGCATATAATAACATGATGTTATTAACTGTATTCAGGCTCTTACCTGTAAACCGGCAATTTAAGCTTCCAAATACTCCTCTGCCCAAGCTTTGAGGCAGTCAGCTCTGAAAAGAGAATCTGAATCTCTGAATTGCCTTAAATGCAACCAACCAAATTTGACACCTATTTTAGCTCAGTTGAAGAGACTCCAGTGCTGTTATTAATAATCTCTCTTATTTTCAGGTGCTTTTAGGACTTCCCATCTCATGCTTTACCTTATTCCTCAGGTCTTAGTTACTTTTGTTTCTCCCAATTAGACTGCTTTGGGCAGAAGCAAATCCACAGGCTCTGCAAGCGCTGGGCTCAAGGCAAAGGATGCTCTGGTGAATGGGAATGTGGAGCTGTCGGAACTGCGGGGAGTTTGTAACCCTTAGAGAAGACAACCCCCAAGAACAGCCAACGTGCTGATCCGGGTGACAGTTCTTGACCTCCCTTGTGACAGCTTTTAGGAAAAGAATACATAATTTAAGGCAAGAAAAACCCTCTAATTTGTGTCCCGAAGAATCACAGTGGAGAGGCTAAGTGGCTGGTGAAGCGCACAGAGAGAACACTGTGTCCCCACCAGCCTGGCCAAATGTCCCGCTTGTTCCCAGCGCCGGGACAACAGCCCGGCTCTGAACCAACTGCGGGAGCTGCACCAGGAATCCGGCTATTGACACGCAAATGAGCCCAGCACACATCCCGCCTGGCCGGCCGGCCGCAGGGTTTCTAGCCACGCTATTGGGACAGGAATAGAAGGGAGTTTATCCAGGTCAGGTCTGACACGCATTTGGATCCGCCAGGGCTCCACCATATCTCGCAGCAGCCCAGCTAAAATATGCAGCAAGACGTTTCAATACTTTCCCAGCGCAGGTCACAAACTAAGGGCCAAAGCTCGTGAGTGTTTTCCTGATTATGTTCCATCTATTTATGGAAAAGGAGGCAAATATAAGAACACATTTCCTGTGCGAAAAAAGAAGGAAGTCAAGGTACGTCATGGCACTGCCTCAGGATGATTCAAATTCTTCAGCCAGGCACAGACTAACTGATGTTATTTTCCATTCCTTAAGCTATTTACACTGCTTTATCTTTGGCAGTCTCTGAGACATTTAAATAATTTTGTGCAGAAGGACAACAGTATTTTGTGATGTAAAAATAGTTGTGGAAAATTATAGGTGAAGCTACTCAGGAACAATAAGGAATGCACGTTCTGTGTATTTGAATAGCAAAACAACTTCTTACTGTCTCCATTCCTACTGAGAAAGATGCTCTAACCATGCAGATGCCCAACTGAGCTCACACATGATGATCAAAGCCATAGTTTTCAGTTAGTATAGGTGGATGGATGGTAAGAACATTATATTTCAGTGTGAATGTTGCTGTTCCAAACAATCCTTTAGGCTGCTTGCATAATGGCAACTAACAAGAGGAATGCTACTAGGTTAACTTTGAAATCTTAAATTTTTGTGAAGAATTTAATATATTACGAAGTACTATGGGAATACATTCATACCGTCCTGGTAAGCCCTGCCAAGCATTCACTCACCAACACGGTCCTGTTGGAGTCATGACCATTATGGCAAGTCTTCACCGAACAGAGCAGCGTTTGTCATAGCTGCTCTCCAGCAGCAGGCAGACTTCCAAAGTCCACAGGAAAAATTAAGAGAATATCAGTTCATACTTACGAATCTTAAAAATGATCACAGAGCACAGAGCACAGCTGCTTTTTGTGCTTTGTGGCTCATCCGTTCAGCAGTTCTGGCACTTTTTTCCACGAGGTTCCTACAGGCCAGACCCTGCTCTGCCTAAAGTCACTGTGTCACTGTCACCTGGAAGCAGCCATCACCCTCACGGAGCCCTCCTGCTTCATCTGCTTTCGTTTGCCAAGAAACGTGTCTCCAACAGAAGCGCTAAAACGCGTAAAACGCCATTATTACACGTTCTGCATCGCTGCAGCAGCCACGGGGTTGCAGAGGCGAAAGGGGTAACACGCTCGTGTTGGACGGGACGCCCGCGCTGGGGTTCCACCTTGCTGGAGGGGTTGTGGAAGGTGCGGAGGAAGCGCCCCGGCCCGCACGCACAGCACCCGAGCGGGCACAGCTGGAGGCCCACGCTCACGCGGCGCTCCGAGGCTCCGGCGGGAGCTGCCGACGCCATTCCCGGCATTTTGCTGAGGTCTCCCAGTGTTTTCCAAGCTCAGCTCTCACTCCTGTCAGAGCAGATGGGATTACACTTAAAACTGCAAAGACGTAGGAGTTAGCTCTTCACCGAGAACACGTTCTAAAAAAAAATGCCATCGAATTAACTTCTTCAAACACCCATGGCCTCCCGCCGAGTGCTCGCGTTGCCCATTGCCGCCTTTCACAACTTCTGTCCAGAACCGGTTTTCTCGCTGTCTGCGGCTCCTACCTCCAGCCTATGCCAGCAACGTGTATTCACGACGCCTCTTGTTTATGGGATTACAGGCCAAAAACGTCATTTCTGACTACAGCCCGTACCAATCCACAGCTCCGGATGAGGTAATTATGGGGACGGAAAGTATTTTGAAAACCAGGTAAGTATATGTTTTTCATATTTAGGTTTAATCAAAATTACACTACCAGGACGCCTAAACCCTACGGTAACAACCATCCTGCAGCTGTAGAGGAAGAGACTCTTTCCTTCCTTCGGATAGTTTTGATATAAAAGGAAATGCGGTGACTCAGTAAGCAGTAATCTAGTTACTCATAACATAACTAACAGCCAATAGCTGCTAACAGACTCTGGGCCGCGGTGTTGGGCCCGGCCTGGCGGCGCGTCGAGCGCACGCTGGAAGGCAGCCGAGCGCCGCCGCTCCGAGCGTGCCGGGACCCCCGGCCGCCCCTCAGCCCCGCGTCTGTCCCTCTCGCCTCCCGCCCTGGGAAGGCCCCGCCATGGGCCTTGTGGGGCAGGTGCCAAGGTGCCGTAACCCTGACCTTGCTTCCGCCCCCTGTACTAGTTTCACACATAAAAGGGAAATTTAGGGTTACATTCCCGGGCCTTTCCTACTGTTTCTGAATGTGGAGACACTTCTAGAGAAAATCCTGCATCAGCCTGCCAGCTGCCACTGGTTTGCGTGTCCCTCACCCAGTCATCTGCTCACTTTTGTGTTTTTCTAAAGGTCTGTCAGTCTTTTCAAAAAGCAGAACATTTTTTTCCTGACAAAGCCGGACTCTTGGCACATTCTTCCAACATTCCTTGAAACAGCCGGTCAGCAAACACCCGAGCAAACACCCGCCGGCCCCGGCTTTGTTTCCTGACCCCCAGTTACTAGAGGTCGGTGTGATGGATGTCTACATGAAACGCAGGCCGCATTGACGCCAGGCCCGTCCATCTGAGCTTTCACGTCCTACGAGTTCACATTTCTTTCAATTCCACCACAACTAAAATTGAAAGTAGCAGTTGTGTGTTTTCAGCACCTCCCCTCCGCGCGTTGCATGTCATTCGAGGCCGGATTCCATCGCTCATCCTTTCTGGACATCTTCTTCCTTTCTATTGCTACTCTTGGAAAAAAAAAAAAAAGTGCAAGTTCATCAAATTGCGCGGACAGGGAAATGCAGTGGCATCCAAGAATAAAGTACTACCCTAGATAACAAGGTTACAAGTTGGCTCTTTGCAAACATTTCTCAGCGGGCTTCCAGAATGTAAATTTGTGATGTGGGCAAGTACACAGGACTAGATATTCTGTCTGGAGGTTGAGAAGCCACAGCCCTGACTTTGGAGGGATGTATCAGCTCTCCTTTCAAGATATTAGGGAGAGTGCCAAGACAAATGAAAACAAGCTGCTGTAGGGGCCGCAGTCCTAACACTTCTCACTGTTTTGCACTGCATCCAGTAGCGAAACGTTGTACAGAACTTCAGCACGCTCAAGTTGAGGTGACTGGTCCGTGCCGTAGAAACAGCCACCTGCAGGCTGGTTTGGCTGCAAAATGCCTAGCCCGGTATATTAACTGCAGATCGAACTCAGATTGCTGCACCCTTGCCTCTTCGTAATGCTGCCCCTTTTCTTCCTTGCTGCATTTCTTTTGCTGTCTTTTGTAGTTTAATTGTTTGGTCTTTATTGGAAGTAGCTTTCTTCTCCTGGATGCTCAGGCTCTGTAGGATCTGTTGTACTTCCTTTCTGGTCTCGCAGGACTGTTGCTGAAGCTTCTGGCAGAATTTCTTTATTGTCGCTTTTTTTTTTCCTTTTTTTTTTCTTTTTTTTTTCAGACACTGCTGAAATAGCTATTAGACTTTTCCAGTCAGAGATGTTTCATTACTACCAGGGGCAGGTGGTTCTCATTTCACAAATTTCAGTTAAGAAACCAAAGCATGAGACATCTTGTGAACCACAGGCTCTTGCTTTCTGTCCTGAAATTTCTCTTATCTTTTGATTTGAAGGCTGATCCTTAAAAGGGATAACTAAGTGAAATTGCATACCACACCATTCCAGTCCAGCCAATTTGGACTGTATTGTCTAATATCTAGACAAATGGCTTAGGTGGAGTCACTGCAAAAATGAAGACTTTTAAAAGATCGCTAGATTTTAGCCTATGCAATATTTTTATATTTGCACTGTTATTTGCCAAATGAAATGAAAATAACATAGTTAGATTACTAAGTCGGTGTTTAAAAGCTCCTTACACCTTACTCAACAGCATAACCCCATATTTATTATCATTCTCAAAATGAGAATTTTGAGAAAGCTCAAAACTGAGATCTTATTTGCTATTTTCAGCCTTTCTTCATTTCCTACTTGAAAACTGGAGTGCTGGCCCACCAAGCATGTCAGCCCATTCCAAGGCCAGTGTGCCATAGGAGGGCAAGCTGTATAAATGTGTGAATACTAACCCTGACACCCGTCTGCGTAGTCTGCAGTGACATGGGCCGTATCGCCTGTGACATTATTCTTGTTACCCCTCCTGTAGCTGTCAGCAAGGTAGGCACGAGCAAACAGTTCCCTAGATGATGCTCAGGGTGTAATTCTACTGTTTGGCTGGATTCATCACTCATAACCAGTGACCTTGACAGGGGAACCTTCACCACCACTTCCAGGCTCCTCTCCCTTGACCCTCTCACGATGGGTCTGGTACAAATATGCAGGGGGGCAGCTGAATTCACTCGTCCAGCAGAAAATGCAAGAACTGTTTCCTGCAGGATTAGCAAGAAGACCTGGTTTATCATCTGTTCAGAGAAGTGCGCAGCAAAACTAAGATGCTGAGTGAGGAGACGGAAGCAGGGAAGAAAGCCCTGAAACTGGCTCAACTATGTCATGTAACCTCACCTTTACTTTGAACTAATAACAAACTACATGGCTACAGCTGCTGAAGCTTCCTTTTTGGAAGGAGAGCAGAAGTTGCCTAGCTGAGCACTTTTAGATATAATCTTGGCTCCAGCAAATATCTGCATTCTTCTCTTTGTGCACTTCCCTCCCAAAAGATAAAAGATTGACTGATAACTGCATTAGTGGAGAGTAAAAGGATGGAAACCAGGTTTATTGGGGGTCCTCCTCTATAGTTATGAGTAGTATAGGAAGGGAAGACTAGCAAAAGAATAAAAGAAGCACAGAAAAAGACTGACATAAAAAAAAAGTGAAATGATAGAGAATGAGAAAGAAAAAACATTGAAAAAAGAGGGAGCTAGAGTGATAAAAAGGTAAAAAAAAAGCAAAAGCAAGTGATTGTAGAGAAAATTACATTATACATACATAATGTATAAATATACATTAGACAAATGTATTCATTGCAAGAGAGGATATCTGTTTTAAATATCTAAAAATTCAAATTCTGAACATAAACATTTTAAATATATCTCTCCACTTGGATGCCTATAACTAGGGACTCTATTTGGCAGTATCTGAATAGAGCCAAATGAAAGTAGATTCCATTGTCTCCAGAGGAGTTTGTCCATTTTCTATTACTAGCTTACTAGCCTATCAAATAAAAACTCTAAGTTTGTACATTTAGCTCATGTAAATATACTAGAGAATCTTTTTTTTTTCTTTTTTTTCCCCACTTCAATACAATCTGGACAGGCTGCGATACAGTGCAGTTTCCCATGGGTGTACATGCCTGAACCCACACGAATTTTTTTTGTTCTACTTGGTATCTGAATGTTCTTCACATTTTTCAGCTGTGCTCAAAGGACAAGTGTGCAGAGCTTGTGCACATGCTGCTTGAGCAGCCCTTGATAACGTCAGTGCCACAGAATTATAGTCATTATCCCTGATAAAAGTAATTTTCTCTTGCTGCCTCTGGATTCACTGTGAAAGAACAAACAGCATATTTGCAGGTGCGGAGAGCAACATATCCCAAGAGTATTTTAGTCTCTTCTATCTTAAGAAACCTATAGCTGAGCCCCGTTGTCTATCCATGTGCTTTTTCTCCTCTTTTCTGTGGGTCTGTACTTTGAGCACATCTACAGTTGCTCTTTATAAGATCTCTCCTTTGGTTCTGACCTGGCTCTTCCCTGATTTGGCTTCTGCCACTCCTGCTCTACTGTCAGTGTCAGTGTTCTTAGGTCATGATTATTGTAAAATTTAGAATTGGAGGTAATTTTTCATTTTACAGTATTAAAAAAATAAAAAACCTAAAATGTTACCTCTAAAACTCTGTTATTTTAAAGATAAGACCTTGTTGGGGAAGGAGGAAGAATAAACATGTCTCTCTGTCAGCAGTTTTCTTATGATTAAGGCCAACAAGGAACAGGCTGTTCTATTTATGCTGCATTTTAACTCAAGCTTTCAGAAAGCCCAGTTGCCTCATAAATGCCTCTACTGATTTCCCTCTAGCTAATACCGCTCTTCTCTCCTTTGATTTGTCTCCTCCTACCTTCCTACAGGTTTGATCAGGTTACTCTTTGAGCTTTCATTCGGCTTCCATGAGTCCATTTCTCCTCTTGGGTCTTTAATCTTTCTTACAAGTTGGGGGTCGCCTTCATTCTCTCTCCAGCATTTCCTGCAAATTCAAGGAATAGCTGTTTCCAGTCTCCTCTTCCCTCTCCTTGCTTTACCTGAGAAAGCTTGCCACAAATAAAATGTCAACAACCTTCTTCATGATTATGATTCACTGGTCTTTCTACTTCAGATCTGTCATATGTCATATCCAAGTTAAAATGTTGGCTTGTCTCTTTGGCACTGATTTCCCTGCTTCTGTCTGGTGATTTTCTAAGCTGAGTCAAAGCAGTACCCACATCAAGATATTTTTGGTAATCTTTTTAACGCCAATCCACTAAACCACATTCTGTGCCACTCTGTAGCATTTGTGTCCTATTATAGATAACTGATTTTGGTTTCTCACTTCTGTTATTTCTACTGTCTTTAACATGTAGTCCCATAGTTTTTACAGTGTGGGTAGGAAAGAGATGGTAGGTTTGTGTGGGGTCACCAGTCACTGTATGTAAAAGATCTCAACTAGGTTTAGTGAACAGAAGTTAAAACTAACTTAAACTACCATTTACTCATATTTTTGTTCTATCACTGCTTTTGGAGAGTCAAATAATCTACAATTAAGCCTATCAGATTTTACTGAGAACAACTGTGTCCAGCTGTATGACGGGGTAAACAGAGAGGACAGGGGCTGATTGCGTAGCCTTGACCAATAGGGAATAACTGGGAGTAATGAGATTAAACTGAACAAAGAAAAACCAGTGAAGGTTGAACATCATGAAAATATCCTGGCCGTGTCTATCAGACCATGGACTAATTTCCCATGGGAAGTTGCAGAAACCCCATCTCTTGAGTCATTTAAAATTAGACTAGATAAAGCACTGAAATACAGAAAACTGAGACCAAGTTTGCAGATCTCAAAAACAGGAGATCAATAAAATGATTCCTTTATGGTTTCATCTATAGCAAACCCCCATGGTCCAGCTACACCAATATATTGTAAAAAAGTATTTTTATGCAGTTGTGGAAACACTTAAAGAAGCAAGAAAGTGAAGAGGCAAACTCAGAGAAGCAGCAGAAAAGTGGCTTTCATCCATTAACACTTCTCAGGCCTTTTGTTATGTAAAGCTATGGGTTATCCAATTAAAAGCAGTTAGTCCACACAGGTTTTTTTTTTTGTTTTCCTCATTTCATTAAGGCATTTCCTACTAGCTGAATTGTATGGAAATGTATTATTTTAAGTTGTCTATGCAAATGTATTATTTTAAGTTGAAGCTCTGAGGAAAACCGAACACAAAAGGGATCACATTTTGAGGAATTCTTTTTGCCCAAAATTATACACATACATTTCTGTAAACTTAAGGATCTGATAAAAAATATTTGACTTATTTCTACAACTGTTTTCATTTTCTACAGTTTACAGAAGAGGACAACAGGTCAGTGGGCTTCTTGTGTTATTCCTTTTTCAGCTGGATAACTCCAAGTGGGGTGTTCTATTTCTCCGCTGGCAAAAAGCTTTATTTTTTGAAGTATTGTTGGACTGCAATCAGATGCCTGAGATGCCAGAGATTTTCCCATCTCACAATCAGAGACAAAATAAATAAACTGATAATGGCTGTTGTTGATATATATAGAGAGGTAAAAAAGAAAAGGAAAAGAAGAAGAAACAAGAAGAAAGAAGAAAGAAGAAAGAAAGAAGAAAAAGAAAAAGAGAAAGGAAAATGAAAATTACTTAGGATGCAAGAAGATTGATCTGAATTACAGGATCGGCTTTTCTTATATACCTGAACATGTAAGTTCAGGTACGTAATGCAAGTGTGACTAGAGTCACATAGACTTTGCTGTTCATAATCAGAGCAACCTTCTTAACTCTTAATCTGTATAGCTTCACAATCTATTCTCCCAATAATTTTCTTCTTTTTATCAGGGTTATTCTGACTGCTGTTTTATTGACCGCTTCTCTACTATTCCTGTTATATTTTCTATTATTTTCATCTATTTTCACTAAAAAAACTTTTAACATTTCTAATTTCCTACTCATCTTGACTCTCTCCAGCTCAGTTCACATTTACTTATTTTGTCAGCATTTATTTCTTCCCTTATACTTATAATTCCTGTGTACCTCTTTTGATTTTCCACAGTGCAGACTTACAGTATCAAATACTCATGTTGCAAAATTTCCCTCACATAAAGATCAACAATAAGTTAGCTGGAAATCATCCGTATTTCATTATACTTGGCAAGGAGAGGTGCAGCTTTTAAAGAGCCTCCACCCTGCAGCTGCATCTCATCATCGATCCATTTAAATGCACTAATCTAGCCAAAAAGCAAATGTTTCCCATTACAACCTGTCTCTAAGTGACATCTATGTGCTAGTTTAGGAATAGATCTTCATAACAGAACTACTTTGGAGGTAGAGCTTTGGAGATGCACTTCTGGTTCAGCACTGAACACTTGCATGCTTTTAGACTGAAATAAGTATGGAGCCGTGTACTTGCATCCTGTTACACAGCGAATGAAGTAAATACCAAAAGCAGTGCTAGCTTGGCTGCAGTTAGCGGGTATATGACCAGTCAGCTCACTAGGAATTGGCTCTTATATTTATCCAGGCAAGGACAAATATCCAGACAAGGGAAAAACTGAAGTTCATAATGAGCATGCAGGGGGACATCTCAGCAGACTACTCTACCACCATCTAAGACACTCAGTGCTTTACAGGTGACTGTACCCAAACAGAACCATAAAAGAAACCCCCAGGTCTGACACCAGAGTTAGCACCAGAGTGTGACAAGACGAGCCGGTCTGTGTGACTTCTGCGGCAGCCCTTGTTCCTGCGTGAGCCCGATGGCCTCGCCAAGGGGCTGAAACCTCTGCCACACTTCACAACACGAGCGTTTCTACTGAAGAACTCTCTTTACTGCCCAACCTTTCTGCATGTTTGGTGCTGTATCAGGTGGGCCTCCGAATCATACTTTCTGCCATATTAATGCTCACAATACTAAACCCATTTCTGATCACACCGGCATCTCCCGTCTATCTGTGTCAGAGGCACCCTGGGAGACCTCAAAACTTCTGCCCCTTTAATCCCCAAGCGCAGTCAACAGCACCTCTGACCTCTGGTGTACCCTCCACCCCACTCCGCCAGGATGGTAGACACACTGTTAAAATGCTAACCAAGTTGTATTTGCTTTCTAAATTAGCATCCCAGCTGCGATAAATGTGGCAGCTCTCGGATAACAAAGTTATTGTTCATGCTGTTTGCTGGCAGAGTCAGGACAGTAATTGCACTGGTCCAGGTTCAAGTCACATTCTGAAGGCTGCCTCTACAGCCACAGGGACTGAAAAATAATCTGTTGTAGGAGGCTTTGGATCCTGATTCAGTTATATGGAAGAGACAGATCTTTCACTAGTCTTTTGTCCAGCAGTGAGCAAGATAAGGCTTTAGTCATTTCTTCCTACAAAATACTTCAGAGAATATCTGTACTGCAAATCCTTCTACTGTGCTGACATCTAGAAAAGATCTCCAAAAAGCAGGAAAAAATGCAACCCTTGTCAGAGTTGTATACTGTGAAAATATGAAAACTGAATTCAGTTTTCCTATGTCTGGTATATAGGACATAATACTTAACCTCACATTCATGGAGGTTAGTTATATACATATCTGAATATTTCTGTTTTCTCTGGACTTAGTCATAGATTAGTTGTGCAGAAGATTTTCTTATGATCTCTAATGCTTGTGGACACAACTGCCCAAATGTGTATTACTATTAAATGGACAGAACTTCAATATCAGTTAAAATGACATGAAGTAGGAATATTGTTTCAGTCTGGGTTCCTTTCTATTCCTGATAACCTCTATAACAGATATACTAAGTTTTGTAACAGACAGAATGAAACCAGTATCAGTATCTTCTTCCACAGAAGATTTGAGAATGTTAGTCCTGGTGCTTTTGCTCAGGATAAGAACCCTTTTCTTACTAAAAGCAAACCTCCAGCAGTACCGACTCTGTAGTGCACAGTCATGCTGTTGTTCTCACTCTGCAAAACAGCATTTCAATTCATGAAGTGATAGTTAAAGAATAAGGAAATAACCAGTTAAATGTTGCAGTTAATGTACTTGATTAATAGCAATGCTAACTAGAGAGAATTCTCTCCACTCATTTGGATGGCAGCCTTAATGCTAACTCATACCATGCTTATTTCTTAATATAAAAATAATATTTGTACACATGCAATTATATAGAGCAGAATTGCACAGCAATTCCCCTCTACTCATCAAAGGCATGCTGGTTTATATGTAGGAATAAAGTGTTACTGTATTGTAACCCTCACAATACAAACCTGGACAAAAAGGAAATTGGGTAATTATGTTTTGTTACAATTACAGCAGTGGAGGCTCTCCCGTAACTTAGTGAAGAGAAACAGGAACGCTAAAAAAATGGTGCAGCCCCTCTTGAAATAGTGACCTGTGTTCTGTCAGCTTTTACTTCTCTTCATTCACCTTTGAGAGAGCCTGGATGATTATTATCTTAGATTAAATGAATACTTTATAGATGGGTAAAGTCAAGTGTCCTTAATTTCTTGGTGTCTAGAAAAGGCACCTCGAGGAGAGAGCACTGGGCATGCCAAAAACTTTGGGCTGTTGGAAGTTTCTGTTATTAGGCTCCCTGTTTGCCAGAGAGCAAGTGGGATTTGTAACGTAGCTACCTTTCAGCTCCTTAACTCCTGCACTTGGAGTTACTCAACAGTAGTTCCGTTGAAACAACTTTATACAGAATAAAAGTGCCTCATCCTTGTTTTCTCTTGTGCAGCTACACGAGATGCTGCAAGGAGCCGCAGCATGGATTTAGCACAACCCCCTTGCCCAGAAACACCGGTTGCCCTAGTAGCAGGTATATTCAGCCTGGATCAGGTGTTTCTACACCCTCTTTCCACGCATATAGCAGCATAAAAGGTCAAGGGCCAAAGAAACTGGCCCATTATTCTCCAGCTTTGAAAAAAAAATGTGAAAAGTGCGAAGGGGATGGGTTGGCGCAGCAGCCTGTGCAATAACCATCGAGCTTGAGTGCAGCTGAGGTGGGGGCTGCTGCAGATATGGGGTCAGCAAGGGGACCATCCTTTCCCACCAACACCAGCCGCGTGCCTCACTCTGTCCTCAGCTCTGTGCTTATAAAAATGATTTTTGTCCTGATCAAGAAGAGCCTAATCCTCTGAGCTGGAGTCAAAAAACATCTTGCAGGAAAAAAAGCCAGATGATGAGGGCTGAAGTGTTTCCTCGTAGCTCTTCCCCATCTCTGAAGCAGCTCACTGCTAGGAAGGGACTTGAGCTATGCACAGCTGTATTTACCTCTGTTTTGAAATGCCTAAAGTTGCAGTAATGTTTATTTTTCTTTAACTCTTTAGTGTTTTTGAGGTATTTTGATACGGTTCAAAAGTCAACATTACTGAATTTTAAGAAATATATTGTACTGTCAGTGTTTTAGCAACCATTTCTTTATAAAGTAAAAGCAATAAATAAAGGAAAGCAGATTAAATAAGCACAGAAGCTGTAAACACAATTTCAACAAAATACTTGGTGAACAGGAAAGTTTGACAAATGCTGGCTGGTGAAAAGTCAGCATTTCTGCCAGTCTGCTGGTTCTCTGGACTGTATCAAGATTTTTCTAGAACTTAACGATGTCTCCAAAAAAGAAGTCTTGACAAAAGCTCAAAGGGAATAAAATGGGACCTGCTGCCGATACTACAGAGATGGAAATGAGTGTTAACATGCAAAACAGAAATAGTCAGGTCAGTGTATTAAGCACAAGCACCTGCCATTTGGATTTCTGTTTTATATTAATCAGGCTCAGTATTTAGTTTAATTACCTTTCTGGAAGTTACATTGTGTTTGGGCCCTCACTTGGACACTTGTGCTATCCTCAAATCCAATAGTCCTTCCACACCTGATTAAAAGGAATGATTACTATTTCTGCATTAAAAAGCTTAAGCCCTGTCCTTAGCTTTTTGGGGAAAAAATGCTTTGCATTACTATGCTGAGAGTTTGTTTTGCATTTTGCTTAGAGCTTAAGGACTGCCTTGAGAATTCAATTAACTTGGACTATTTCCCTTTGCCTCTCTTGCAGTGCTTTGCTCTAATCCTGCAAATGACCTCTGTCTGTGTAGACATACTTGGATCCACATGGAGCCCTTTGGAGTGTGGTGCCGATGAAATTGCACAGCGCTGCACACCAGAGTTGGAGTATATCTAATGAGTTAACATTTGGCTCCTGCTTTCTTCTGGGAAAGCAGCTCTGAAAAGAACATCTGAGGGTGTCTCAGCAGAGGACTGGTTGCAAACATTCTGTTAGTATGGCTGTGTTTCTTAGCTCATTACTTTCGTTTTGACTTCTCAAAGCATTTTGTTACTGCTGATGAGACTTCTGGATTGTATTTTGATTAGATTTGCATTTCTAAGTCCATTGCCTAACAAGGGCAAACTGGTATAGGGTGCTAACAATTAATTTAGCTGCACTAGAAACACGTTGTATCTAAGGCTTTTATCACTCAGTTCAAAAGCACATTTATTTATACACTACAGTTTGTATGGCAGTCAACATAGCTTGTTTACAGAAAATAATGAGCATCTCTGTTTATTAGTTACAATAATTTACATGGCTGGCTTTCCATGACATTTTTTTTTTAAATAGGCAGATGAAATGTGGAACCTCAAACCAACTCCAGCTACTCCTAGTCTCACTATTGTCTCTCTTAGTCCCTAAACTGGGGCAAAATCACTCATGAGATAATATAACTAACTCTGGTTCAGCATCTTCAGTAGCACTGGACATCTGTTCAAAGAGTTTGGAAAACCCTGAAAGAAAATGAAGTCTAGTATTTTCTTCTGCTTGAAAGCAGTATTCTTAGACAAGCCGTTATCTGGAAGTTGGATATAACTTTATGGGGAACTTCTAACATATCTTCTATAAAGCTGTGGTAACTTTTTAGCCCTGTAAGAATACCAAACATATTCCTAATCCAGCCTATTTTGCACGATTCACACTATATAGATGGAAATACATTCCAAAGTGTCCCAGATTTTTTTGGGGGGGGGAGCGGGGAGGGGAATAGTAGCAGGAAAGTGTGCTTTTCTGGAAACTATCTTCCCATTTCGAATTCGTAATCTCATTATTTTCATTATTTTAATGCCAGAGCAGGAAGACGGAAGAGAGGAAAACACTGGGGGGNAAAAAAAAAAAAAAAAAAAAAAAAAAAAAAAAAAGTGTAGTCTTTCACTTTCAGAGCCTAGTTCTTATAAATAATAATCATCTTAGAGGGTTAAAAACCTTCTGGCATTTAGATGGCTTCTGCAAGGTTCCCCAGAGCATCTCTTGTCTCTCTCTTCAGTGAAAAGTGAGCTGAGCAGCAAGCATTTGGCACAGGTAGTGGCACGTGCAGGTCACATGCAGAAACTGGTAGGCGCCGAGTACCTAGTACCTGGTATCTACAAGGTATCTGATGAGCTGAAAGCGAAGAAAAGCTCCTTGGATACAGCAGGCAAAGTAGGTAAAGAATAAGTGACATTGCTGTGAGGCAGAGTATGGCATTACTGGAGAAGGGAGGCGTCTAGGAAATGTTTATTTTGTATTATATAACTGTATTATTTTAACTCGTGGTCTTTTACTCATCTCCTGAAAGCTATCCTGATCTAGGCCTATCTATAGAGGAAGATCTGTTTAGTGGCAGGGCTGGGGAGAAAGCTGTCAAATTTTGTTCATTTAGAGGCAAATTCTCTATAGTTGGAAGAAATACAGGATGGGTAGCCTGAATTTAGGAGACGGCTGTTAGCACCTCTGTGCCACTAAAGCAGTTTCACTCATCAGCAAATCAAGCTGCTGATCATGTGATAAAGCAAGCAGAGAGTGATAACACTGTTGTCAATTCATCATCAGCTACTTCCACCTAAATTGTCAGTTAAGTAGTTAAACTAAACATTTTACAAAATAGGGCTGATTTATCACCTCTCAGTAGACAGCACAGAACCAAATACAGAGTTGTTATTTTAAGAGAGGAGCTAAGGTAACCCAAATTGCCATTTCACTTTGCTCTACTATTTGAGCACTTAGACCTCTTCTGTCATGGCCAATTTTAAATAGATGGGATATTTATTGTGTTGAACTTCTCTAAACTGTTTTTTTTTTCCAAGGGAAAATGCTGCACATCTGATAATCCCACTGGTTTCTAAAACAAGTTAACATTGTTTGACCTAAATTGAATAAACGCTCAACGGGACTGAGGCTGATGACTTTATCTTTTAGGCTCTGGCTCCTCTAATTTAAAACAAATGAAAGAATGTGGAAAGCTTAAGTGATCGCAGAAGAGGTGGGAGGGTTTTTTTTCCTTCCCTAGACCTTTACAAAATTAGGAAATTTTGCTGTAAACAATGTGCATGGCATTTTCAGAAACAAGTTGTTATTCCACGGTGACAGTTTCCAAGAGTGAAATATTAAAAAAAAAAAAAAAAAACTTTTGCTTTTTTTTATAGTTTCAGAGTGTTTTAGTAGCTTTTTATTGCTAGGACACAAGTTAAAATTAAAGTGAATTCTGTTGGGCTCCTCCTAGTCATAATCTTTTTGCTCAAATTTTACAGTGCAACTAATTCCCCTAGGCACACTGAATTATACTTGATTTTTTTCCCCCTCTGGCTGGAATGATGGTAAATTCCTGTAGGGTTGAACAATGCTCTATTTCTTTACAGAGTACCAAGTTAAAACTGAAATATTAATACCATGGATCCACTAAACGTATCAAAAACCAGAACCTGAATAACAGGGATCGCTGGTGGGAACAGAAGGTTATTCCCAGAAAAGATGTCCATCAATCTCTTTTGGCTCCCGTTGGCAGTCTCACACAAGCACCTCTGCTTCTGGTTCAAGGGGACTACAGGCAGGCACGTGTCTCATGGATGAGCAACCTACCTCACTACTTGGTCCAAGGGAAAGGTACTACAGGTCTATGAGCTGCTTCCTTTCCGCTTGGTAAGGATCCCCGATGCTGGCCAGGAAACCTTCTCTCTCCTGGCTTCAATTTGTGTCTCAGACATTCCCAGGTGGACAGCAGGAGGAGAAGCATCCTGCCTAATAGAGGCAGCCGCACTGGACACCTGCACATTGTTATCTGAGGTGACTACTCTGAAAAGCTGGTAACATATCAGCTGAGATTCCACTTCTCATAGGGTGGCTGGGTGGCTTCCAGAAGTAGGCACTTAATATTATCCTGATGCAATCAACAGAAGCCAAATGTTTACCTCCTTCCTAAAATCCAGTAGGATAAGGCAAAATCCTAGGCATAACCAAAGCAATAATGTTACTCTCTGTAGCCACTCTCCAACCTAAAAAGTATTTTGAGAATATGCAGTTCATTGTCTCCACCTCCACACTCTGGCTGTTTGCCTGTCCACAGACACTCATGTATCATTGCCATGTCATGTGTCATGGAAGGAAGGAAGGAAGGAAGGAAGATGTTGGATGCACATGTACACACACAGATGCTCTGCCTCTGAGGAGAAAATGGCCAGCAAACAAGAACGGCATTCGGCATAGATTTTCAGAAAAACAGTACTTTTAGAAAGTACTGAAAGGCAAGTACTGAAAACTTTCCCACCTCTGGCAAAATGACACAAAACCATGCTGCCTGGAAAGCCACCTCTCCTCCCACCTACCCTAATCATCCTGCAGCTGGTGTCAGGGGAGACAGCCAGGCCGTCTCTGTATGCATGTCAGGTCAGGACATGAAGAGTTATGAAAGTGAAGACAGTTACTCGCCCTGTGTGGTAAGTTCTACATTCTCATGCTGTCCCTGTAAAGATGGAGGAGTGTCTGTTCAAACAGGCAGGCACAGGGGTTGTTCCCCTGGCACACAATAGGAAATAAGGCTGTAGAAGGCAATTCCTGGTAGCTTCCTTACAGACGGCTGCCCTTTCCCATGCACATCTCTACGTGACAGCCACTATCTAGGAGTGGGTTCTAAGGACACAGCCAGGAATATCCTCCATGGCCTCACTGGACATACCAAGAGTGATGTCTACTTCAGGGACCCACCTTGTCACTCCAAACAGGCACACCCCATCACCTGTCTTCAGCATCTTCCTGGGCCGACAGTTAGGTAAGTGCTTCCTCTTCACCACAGCTTTAGATAGACTTCATTATTTTTAGTAAAGACTTTATAGGAGTGCTAAGTTCTGCAGAATACACTATCCTCTCAAATGGTGCTATCCTTTTCAGATGGTCTTCACATAGCACCTTGATGCTGGTGAAATGTAGCTGCAGGATGCCAAAATCCTCTCTTACTGTAGATCCAGTGGCAGGTTGGGCTGTAATTACCCTTGCCAGTGCACTGAAGCACTTGAAAACCTTCAGAATCCAGGGCCACGTGAGGTAGGTGTTATCCCCTGTATACAGAATTGGAAGAAAAGAAAGGAGACATGATCAGAGTTCAGCAAACACTTGGGAGCAGGACCTATGCACGGCAGCTAGAAGAGTGGTATCTGTTGCCAGAATGTAGATGATATAGGAATGTCCACAGAGTGAGACTGGAGTATTATGGTAGGCTTACCAAGAAAGGCATCATCAATTCTTCCTAAAAAGAATAATCCTAGAGTTGGACAGGAAATAGATGCCTGTGCCACTAGAATTCTAGTGCAGAAATCTATAAAGCAACGATTACTGCAGGCAGCTGTCATATTGTTAACACTAGTTAATGAAACGACATGTTTCATCCAGCATCTACCTTTGGATCTCCCACTGTGGGGATAATGTGAGAGTTGTTTTCCTGTGCAGCACCCACGGATATCCCTGGAGGGTGGAAGCAGTTTGACTGATGCCAGGTTATGCACTAGCCATGCACTGGGAAGTCGGTAGCCAGGACCCTTACTGTGGTGCTCACAGACATTTTAAGGGAGGGAGGAATAAATACATCTGACACAGAGGAGATAGCAAAGGTGTCTAAATTCAGCCTGAACCTTCCAGTGCAGACCATGCCTGTGAGATTTAAGCAGATGGAGTCTAAGTTATGAGAATGGTAATTATGTCTACAGCTCCTATGAGTGACAATTTTTGAGAGTGGCGTCAGTGCAAACGCTAGTCCCTAGAGGCTCATCCCCTCCCACTCACTCTTCCTCTCACTTCCAAATTCAGGCCCTGTTAAACTCAGGCCTCTCCCTACCTAGTTACTCAGACTTTCCTTAGTTCTATCACTCCATACCCAAGGTCTGTTAGTATCTCCCAGCAGTGCTATCTGATCTACCTTACTTGATACTCCACACTAATCTAATCTACAAGGTCCTGTGAGGAACCTGCTTTCACTTCATCTCCTCTTTCTCTAGACTTGTGTCAGTCGCTAACCAAAGGTAGGGCTTTTGGGGCTGGTTTTCATAATCATGGCTGAACCTCATCACTGCTTGAGGCACCTCAATTCTGGGGGGCAGCTTCCCCCTTGAAGGTGAGTTTAAAGATAGCAGAGACAGAACATATCTGTTAGAGACAGAACGTAACTGTTTGGGAAGCAAATTGCATCACAGCAGGTTGGACACAGGTGACAGGTCTAAACACATGGTGTACGTGTGAGAGAAAGACATATGCTGGGATGAATAACAGGACCACATGGCAGGTGCCTAAAACATTCTGTATAATTTAACAAGTCTCACTCTTCCATTCCCACTTACCTGCCCAAGTGCTTTTTCATGTCCATAATATAGCCTTTCTAAATGCTCAAGATATCAGTATATTGATAGTATTAGCAAATGTATAGTTTAAGAAGATGCAGCCCCATATTTGTGTCACCACTGACCCAGCTGAAATGGCAGAAGAGAACAACTGAGTAGAGCTCAGCTCCTGGACTGACATGCTGTCTTAACCCTGCCTACCTCAACAGCTTAAATTAAGTTGCTAGACTTTGCAGTAAAGCAGCTGAGATGTGCCCAGAGATGTCTTCAGTGGCTCTCCTGTGGGGACAGTACTCTTTAGCAAGGAGTGATAATAAACAGTAGGATGGTGCTAACACTTTAAGCTGCTGCAGCTGTCTGCTAAGTGAGTATGTGTCAACACCTTCAGACTGGAAGGTGAGAAAGTGAAATTACAGCTCTCTGTTACCCTAATTCTGCTTTTGCAACCTCTTTTATTAAATCACTTCTAAGGGTGGTTACAAGGCTCCGAGGTTTTGCTTTGTGTGTTGTGAATCGGGGGTAAGTTCCTGAAAGCTTGCCTCCTTTTATAAGTTTTTCTGCTTTAACTGTGTCACCGTGTTTAAAATGGCAAGTTTCAGTAGCCTAGCCTTACACATTGAAGTCCTAAAAATGCCTTGACACCCTCAAAATATAGCTGAAGTGTAAGAGGAAAAAAATAAAGCATATAGATTTTGTAGCTTAAACATTCTTTTAATAAGTATATAAATGCTCTCAAAGTTGCTGAGATTGATTTCCTCAGCCTAGCCATTAAGTAATTTTTGATTCCAGGATCACATTTACCTCTGTGATATTTTTATTTCCCTGTTTTATTTTAAAGCCTAAAGACAGAAAAAAAAAACCCATAAATTTGAGAAAATTGAAATGGTAGATTTGTCAGTGTAGCTGTGCAATACAAACAGATCTGCAATACACTAAGCAATCACTCAGTCTACCTGTGTTTAAATCTCTCTGAGACATCTTGTAAATCTGACAATTTCCTCCATAGATATTAATTATGATGCTAATTTACATTTGAAGTTAGTACCATGGCTCTCTTAGGAAAAAAAAAAGTAATGGTTATAAAGAACTGACTTAAAATACGTGGACAATTCTGATGATATTTTTGCAGACTGACACAAATGACTATAGTGCAGAGAATATTACGCAGCTAGCCACAAAACTAGTCTTTGCTTCTAAGCCCGGATCTAAACAGAAAAAATGCTACAGCTGTTCCCCTTCTCCACCCTTTAAAAGTCTCACGTGACTTTAATTCTGGTGTTGTCAAACTCCTGACAGATATGGGCTAGGTTATATTATAACAGTTTGCCTGGGCTTTGAATGGCAAACTACTTGCCAAGTGCATGTGTTGGTGACAAATGCTTAGAGTGCTCAACCCAAGCAGCCTGGGGGTTGCCAATAACAGGACTGCAGGAATATACACATTTTAAATAAACATTATCTCCAGCAGTGGTTGGATCTAGCCACAAAGCAGTCTTTAAATCTGTGATTTATGGGAAACTGAAAATATCAGTTTAACATAGATACAGCTCTTCAAAGCTGGCTCTGGGCTTTTAACTGTATCATGTATATCTCTACTGAAATCTGTGGAAAGACATGAAATTTTAGCGAGAATTTAGCACCAGCGTCACAGGCCTCAAGCTGCACCTTCCCTCACTCTGCAGACACGGCCGGTTGAGAAGCTGCAGCTTTGGGTGCAGAGACGGCTTGCCTCTGGCTACGGGACGTAACCTCTCTCCTGGCCGCCTGGACACCAAGTCTTTATTTCTACTGTCGGATAAAAGCAGCTCTGGATAACTGCGACAGCCACTTCTTCCCGGGGATCGCTTGGACATAGCTTAGTTTATATACTGTGTGTGTGTGCACATCTACTGTGAGGCACCAGAGCTCAACCGGCGCTGAACACGTCCGTACACGTGTCCCTGCCTCCCCGCTCCTTCCCCCGCCGCGCGCCGCCTCTGCGCCCACCTCCCTCTCTGCGGGCAGGAGGCAGAGCCGGCGCGGGGCGGCGAGGGCGGCTGTTTCCCTGCGCCACCTGCGCGGGGCACGCGAGCCGAGGCCGGGCCCGCGGCGCGGCGGGGCGGG
>VWPW01003400.1:196845-242737 GCA_013389825.1 Crypturellus undulatus | reverse complement strand
GGGAAAATAGATCTTTTTGGCTCTGTCTTATGGCAGTAGTGACTAAAAAAAATTGATGGCTATTGAATCAGTAAAATGTGGTGACACCAACCCATTTTCCCTTGGACATATCCATCTAGCAGAACTGCTATTTTGGGTATCCTGTTTCTTGGTAGACTAACTAGAAGTTGAATGTTCAAAGTGTTTTTGAAGTAGAGGCTACTTATAACATTGAAACAGCCTGTGCTCAGTAAGCTATTGAAAGGTAGGTGCACTGCTCTGGCTTTGTTGTTTGTTCTGGTTTATTTTAAATACAGTTTTAGAGTCCAGAAAATGTACTAAGGCATCCGTTACTTACAGTGATGCTTTTCTTAAGTTATTTGATACGTTTTATGTGATAAGCTTTATGCAGGGTAGAGCAAATCTGGAAGTCAGTCCTGTGTGGCTTTAGAAAACATGTAAAATTTGTACGTAGAACACAAAGATGGAACAGAGCTGAAAGACATGACAGCAATTCAGATGATTCACCCAAACTTCAGAGGTTTGCATGATCATTCAGGGATTGATAGTGCAATGTATCTATTATTATTCATGGTAACTATTATTGATCTGTTTAGAATTTTTGACTATAGAGCATAGTTGTTCCTCTGCTGAAGTCAACAGGGCAATCTTCAATTTTATTGTGGTTAACTATGAGTATCACTTAAGGATTTAACTGACTGTTTTTATCGTAATTTTTCTGTATAATTCTTGTGCCTAAATTGCTGGAAAGCTTAAAGATGACAGATGGTTTAGAGAGAGTGGAAGTTGGATGTCTTTTTTTTTGTTTGTTTTGTTTTTGTTTTGTTTCTGTTTTGTTTTTTTTTTCTCCATTTTTATTTTTTAAGACGATAAAATGAGAAATTACTTATTTTTGAGATTTATACTCTAAATTTAAAATGTTGTTATTTACAGGCCCCATTGATATTTGCAGATTTTACTTAATTCTAGACAGTGTACTAAGCTCCTGCTGCTTCATGGGAATCTTTAAGGTGGCATCTATTTATTCATGGATGCTTTCCTTGCTGAAAACAGAGGGTTAAATAAAATAGTCAAAGCGAAGTCCACATTTTACAGTGCATCTAAGCATCTGCTGTATGTCATTGTAATAGCAAATGACAGGAAATTATGTTGTGAGATGTCCAGTATAATATTCATTTTGAAGGAGTCCGTAGGGCAGTGTTACTTGGACCTTATTTTGGTAGCCAGGGACTCTTCAGTCCTTGAAGTTCAGTGTATGCATTTTGAGTGCTGAGTGTCTATAGAGCTATTTAGTGTTTTATTGGATCAGAAATTTAGACCTGTAGTAAAGAAAACCACAAAATAATCTTTACCTTGTTAGACTTAATGTAAAATCAACATAATGCATCCAGTATATAAAATATATTTTTGGTTCCCTTGAAATGTAAATGGATCTTCTCTAAAGACAGATCACCTCTAGCAGATGAGATGTTTGTGTTCATAACTTCATGACTACCACTTCTGTTTGGCTCTCAAGTGAGACTGTACAGGAACTCAGCCTTCCCAAAGACATTCTTGGCTGTGCTAATCAACATCATCTGTTCCTTGCCTGCTCTCTTGCATCCTTGGGTTTTTTTTGGTGTTTTGGAAAGTTTCTCTTTATCCTTTCTAAAGCCTCCTCTGCAAAGGATTATTTGTGGTGGATGTGCTGTTGCTGGACACTTAAAACAGGGTGAATCAACAACTGTCAACTCTGTTTGCTTTATAATTCAAACCCCTTCTTGTTCGTGCTAGTGGCTTTATTTATTAGTATTGGCCTTTTCTTTTGCGTTGCTGGCACACTCTGCAAAAGATCCAAGGACAGACTGGAGATAACCTTTCACTGCTGTTATTGCCTCTCAGGAAATAGTGGTTTGACTGCGGAGTGCTCTTCTTATAAACAGTTCTGCACCCTTCACAAGTGCTGAAAGTTTACATGGAATTACAAAGAAACTAGAGGTTCTTCTCTGGCTTCAGTCAAATGCTGCATCTCCCACTCCTCAGGCCTAGAGCTTTTGTGCAAATGAAGATGTGAACTTCTTGTGGAGTTTTATTTATGAGCGCTTCATTTTGAGCTTGCTGTTCTCCTCTATAATGAGAGATATTTGCTGACCATGTGTGATACCTAAAATGATGAATATTCTTGTCTTGAGTGCAACTTTTGCATCCAGTGCTACCTTAAGCGTTTATGAGAGGAAATAGAAAAAAAAAAGGTTACAAGTGAATGTTAAAGGAGTGGATTCCTGCTTGTCACTTAAAAATATGACAGTGATTCCTCCATTCTGAGCATTATGAGTCCAGAGCCTGTGGAGGGTAGAGTGAGCTCGGTGACTAACTCAGTAGGCTAGAGGCTGTGGAATGTTTAACTTAATCTTTGCAGTGCTTTGACTTCAGAGTAAAGCCAGTGATGGTCAGAGTGTCACAGTTCTCACAGGTTCCTTCCCTCATTTAACAGTGAGATGCTCTGCCTGTCGATGTGGATGTAGCAGGTTGAGATCCCAGTTTTAGGGACTAAAGAAAAGGGGGTTGTTCTGGGAGAAAAGTGAGCAGTTAATGTTGTCGTATTAGGCAGCTGCTGGGCCACAGGATCAGAGCTGCAGAAGGATAATATGTCTCTTAATTCACTCTGAATTTGAATAGACTATAGACTCAGATAAATTGTTTCAGGCATCGTTGGTCCCAGATATTTAGAGGAGGGTCGTAGGGCTTCTGCACATTCTCTTTGTAGAGCTTCTGCCTTTGTCTTGAAATGTTGTATATGGCAAGGCATTCACCTTAAAATTAAAGACTGTGTTTAAGGCTAGGACAATAAGTATTTTGTAATTATATATATTTCTTGAGCCATGTATATATAAAATTACCTTTAAAAATAGCCTAAATGCATGATTTCTGCATGGGAGGTGGGATTTTACTATAAACATAAAAGGAAAATAGACTTTTCTATTCGTGTGTTTAGAGTTGACATACTTGAATGCTCGGAGGGAGTAGCTCTCTAGGGATGGAAAATAAAGGTGAGGTTGAAGGGATGACTAGAAGAAAAATATATAGGCTGAAGAAGCTTAACCAGTTGCGTTTGTTCTTCAGTTCTCTTTAATTAAAGTGAGAAGATAATAGTTCATAGAACCATATCTGAATTTTAAGTCAGGAGGAGTAGGGTGTGTACCTTTTATGCATTTCTTATGTTTGTGTAAACTTAGGAAATAAAATTTATGAACTATCCTTGATTCTCTAAGGTTCATTTCCACTTTTAACTATTTTATGTTAGACTCTCTAGGATGTAACTTAATTTAAAATTTAAGAATATTTCTATGTGTGATAAAATCAGAGATAGGGAGTGCTGTTGTACAGTATGCATCGATTGATAAAATATTGGTAATGTTAAAGTTATTTCACAGCTCCTTGGGTAGTGGGGGTGGGACAAAGTGCTTAACAATGTTTTTTAAAAAAATCCAAATTACAATTTCTGTCTAGTCTCTTTGTCTTTTTTATTTTAGGCTTCAAAAAACAAAGATGGAAAAGAGCGGAGTGAAACTGTATCACCATCAGAGGAAGAAGAAACTTTCTCCTGGCCTGGTCCCAAAACTGTTGTGTTAAGGAGGACATCTCAGGGTTTTGGCTTCACCTTAAGACATTTCATAGTTTATCCTCCAGAATCTGCAGTTCAGTTTTCTTTTAAAGTAAGTGAAATAAAAACTGAAGTACTGTATTTTTTATGATTCTTATATACTTACAGTCAGTATGATTAATCTATACCTCTCTCTCTCTCTCTCTCTCTCTTTTTGATTCAGAATTGGAAATTTATTATAGTGTCATGCTAAGAGACAAGCCGGGGTGGGACAAACTTTTGCCAAATTGTCTAATCGAGTAGGCCTAAAATTAAGTATTTTAGAAAGCCATGTTTTGTAGCTGCATTTTATTCTTTCTGCATAAAGGTACGATCATCTTGAAAGTCCCTGTTAGTCAAGAGACAAGTCATAGCTGTATGTTGAAAAAATGTAAGACGACTTCCCTAACATAACATCTTCTAACACTTTATTTCTGTTTAGTGTTTTTTATGTAAAAACAAGCATTTTAAAATGTTAAGTAGCCAGTTGGTCTCTCTTGCTCAAAGACTGTGTGGATTCTTCTGTGCCACTGAACCTTTTGAAAGGGGCTTTAATGCCCAGTGCTGAGAACAAGTCTGTTTAATATTTATGGGAATTTGAATATTGAGAGAGGGTTTTTCCCCCTCCAGTGAGTTCAAATAGCCCTTGCTCATTTTAATGCAATCAGCTGCATGAAATTTCATAATATATGCCACAGCTGAGCTTCCCTTCTGCTTTTCAGTCAGGCAGAGGAAGAGTTTCATATATATTCAGTAGATGAGTGGATAATGAATCAAAACTTTGCACTTGTTCTAGACAGATCTCGCTACAGGAGTCTTTTAACTCGAGTCCTCAATGACTATAAGATGCCATCTGAAGCTGAGAAATATTTGTAGGAGAAAGTCATCAGGTTGTTCCAGTTAATTTCAGCTCTTCAGCAGACCTTCCTGTGCCTAGTTTTTTTTCTCCCAATACTGAATATAATGAGAGATGAAAATTTCAGCAGTACCATGTGATTCCAGCATTGCTTTGTCCTTCAGCACAGATTACAGTCAGGCAGGAGCAATCCCTGCTTGAATTCCGAAGTGGACTAGAGGAAGGAGAAGGGGAAGCATTAGCTCAGCTGAACAAATTACATGCACTTTTCAGCATCTCCTGACAGCAACCTGTGCTTGTTTTTTTTCCTTTTGTGGATGAAAATAAGCAGTGCGAGCAGAACTCAGCTTGTTAACTAAGTGATTGGGTAAGTTCTGTCCTGAATGCATCTCCAGAACCATTTGAGCAAAAACTTTTTTTCACATGTAGAAGGAGATACGCACAAAGACAAATGAAATAAAAAAAAATATTTATTATTTTTCCTCCTTCTCTTCTTCTCTCCTCATAGTTGGTAGTTTCTGAGCGTGAGACAGAGACTCACAGTGTTTTCGTAATGTAGTAAGACTGATACCTGTTAATTCCAAGATGCATATTTTGGTAAGATCTAGTTTTCGAGCAGGGAAGTGCTTAGCACCTGTCTCTCCTGTCTCTGATAGGTTATCATCTGGTTTATTCATATTAGTTACTTTTTTATGGAAAAAGTCATGGGACTATTGATTAGCTGGAATAATTGTGATAGCATTTTCAGAGAACTGGTTACTTTTTAAAGTGATAAAGTTTCATTGAAAGGAACCCTGGTCATCACTTTAATCACTTCCATAATTCAACCTGGACCAACCTCAACCACTCCTCAACCATCTCCTCTACTTTAGGCATATAAAGGAAAGGTGGGAGTTGCCTGTGTACAAGCACTCCCGTGTGACAATAAGGAATTCTCTTGAATGAGCTTTTCCTGGTTCTCAATGTAATCTTTATTAATTAGATAGCTTATAAACATTATGGTAGTGGAAGATTATGAAATAAAGTGTTCTGAGGTAGATCTGTTGGGGAGGACAGCCCTGCATGAAGAGTTTTATGAAACTCTATATGAAAAATTATCCTGGAAACTGAGAATACAGTTATTTTCACAAAAATCCTTAGCTGTGTTGGTAGGGGGCCACACACAAAATGAATTGGAGACTGGATCCACAATGAGAAATAACTGATCGTATGTCCCTGCTTCCCATGCTTCCTTTCCCTGAAGTAATCAGACGGGGTTGTGTGGAAGATTTCTGAAGCCAGCATTGCAAAAGGAAGCCTGAATTAAATTATGCTGTGAATGTCATAGATGTTTATTAGGATTCGATAGTCAGCAACACACAGTTTTGCATGTGAAGTGCATTCTGCAAGTTAAATCAGTCTGATATGCTAATAAGTGATAAAAGAAAACCTTCCCTAGGTATAGAAGCAACGTGTACTAACGTTCTGTAATTTATAAGAAGTGAATGTAGGAGAGAAATTAATTCCAAAACATTTGTGTTATAAAGCATTCCATTTTTGAAGGCCTGAGCTCATTGGCTTGGTACCATGAAAAACTACTTTAATGTTTTGCAGCTGTGTTTTGTGCACCCAGTGACAAACACTTGCAGTTCTTTATAAATGGTAACAATTGTACATTAACAAATTTCACTTTTTTTTTTTTTTTTGGTGGCGTAAAAAAGGTGTCATGTAGGTGTCACCCAGGGGTTTCCAGAATATGAACTCAAATGTTCAAAGTCCTAAGGGTATTTTTTCACTTGCTAGTTTGAGTGAAAACTTGAGCTAGCAGATATTAACCTTTATAATTCTTTGTTGCTGTTGTTTGGGATGGTGATAGTTCAAAATAGATTGAAGTGGTACCAAGATTCAAGGGATGTAATGATAAGTTTGAGCAAACCATTTATGCTAGAATGACACTTTTTCCAGGATTGTTGAACTGGAGGATATACTATTCACTGGTCTCTATGTTTAGGTGATAAGGATAATTGTCAGGGGTTTTTAGAAACAGAATAGTTATGAGATCTCTAACTCCATCATTTATTTAAAAATATAATTTTGTATAATGTCTTTTTACAATTCCATCAGACATCATGGTTTTTTAATTAGTTTAGGTGAAGTGAATGCTCAGAAATACTTCTCGAGCTGTAGGAAGGAACTAGTCTAAGGAACTATATATGGGTTGAAAGTTCACTATTCCATAAAGTCACAATTTGAAGAGAGCACATTTTTTCTTTATTTTAACCATTAAAATTTCTAAATGATGATGAAGACATTAGCCATGATCTTTCAAGAGTTCCTTGTTCATATTTAAATACTGACAAGAAAGTATCTGTGAAATAAATAATCACTTTCTATTTTTAAGTATGCTCTTCTCTCAGTACATTCTGGTTATGTCTTTTTTTTCTCTCTTGAAAGGACTGTTAGTGATACATGGTAGTTAGGATCGTATATGGTGCAATGAGCAGAAGGATGATCCTTCATCAAAGTTGTTACTAAAAAAAGTACTTTGAGTAGGTTTTTTTCTCCAGATGAAAGTGCTGAAGGCAAAGGAAACTTGGTGTTTCAATTTTAGCCAGACTATTCGGAGCTTAGTTACAAAATATTCTACAGCTCTCAGAAAAGTGTTATATTTTCAATCCTTAAATGATAAAAGTATAAATCTTCATTCCTGACTTTCAGAATTGAAACATACTTGTAATGTGCTGCAGTTTTACACTTCCTGGCAGTGTTTTGTGTTTTTGTTTACTTCCAAATAATACCTTTCAGGTTGGTTGTTTGGGGATGTTTCGTGGAACTGTGTTGTTCCTTTGCCAACAAACCTTGTGCTACAATTTTCAGCGTGAAAGCCTGATAATGTAATGTTGAATATTTGCTTTAGGGGATGAAATACAAGAATGCCTACAAATTCACAAGAAAAACTCACATTTTTTCATGTAGTGTTTCTTAATACGCACTATTTTTTTTTTTCTTAGGATGAAGAGAATGGCAATAGAGGAGGTAAGTTCTGTGTTTTCTTCCATGTGTCTAATATGTTTATCATTTATCTTCTGCTATGTAATACACTTCAGTAACCATTTAAGTGTATGAAGTGTTAAAAGGACTAAATATGACCATCCAGCTCCTTCGAGTTTCATGGCATTGAAGCAAAAGAAAGAAAATATCTGTGTTTCAGACTCATCTGTTCTGTGTATGAGTTTGCATGATTTTTAAACTTACTACTAGACATATTGTATCACTTCCATGCCCCATGTACGTTTCGTCATGTCTATGGTAAGAAAACTGTGTTACCATTTTAGTGCCAGAATTTCACATTCTTAATTTGTTCCAAATCGAGGCCCTACAGTTCCATCTGCACAAATAGTTTAGGCCTGATAGATAATATTCATATATGTATATTTAAAAAGACACCGGACAGTACACTTAAGAGGAACCAGTATGAATTTAGGGAAAAAGTATCCTTGTTGTAAAAAAAAGCCCCATTGACTACAGATGCAAATGCAGGTCTGTTTATCCAAGGTGCTCATCTGAGGTGTATTCAATAGAAGAACAGCAGTGGAACAAACATCTGTTTGGCCCAGTGTGAGAACTGTGCAGGTGGGAGAAAGATTCTTTTCTAGAAATTTTTGTTAGTCACTTAAACTATGAATCATAGTTATTGCTTATTTATAGTGTAGTGTGCTGTGTCTCCTGAAATTCAGATCAGAGGGCACAAAACATGCCCTGCAAAGAGCAATACTCTAGTGGTCAAGACAGAGTTGGATTGGTACTCTTTTTGGAAAGAGAAGAAGTGATCCTTAGGTGGAAGGCATAGGTGTAGGGAGAAATTAAGTGATCAGTTTCAGATGTCTTATCTTAAAAAAATAGCAAAACGAAACAAAAATGTAAGACTTTTTTCAGCATTAAGCGAGATCTCGGAGAGCGGGGAGTGGGAAATTAAGGTGTCTCTATTTGCATTGCTTGAAATTGTTCCCAAATGAGGGGAATAGTTAGTTTGAGAGGAGATAATCAAGAAAAGCATTTATTTCATTTTTCATATTCACAAACAACATTTTTATTTACAAGCAGATGTGCCAGAAGTTCTGTGACAGATTAGCGCGGAGTTGCTTAAAAGTAATTAATCTGGGAAGGTGGGACAGTCCCTTCTGAGTTGCAAAGCCCCTTCACCTGATCCTAACCGTGGGACACCCGTGCAGCTACCCCAGTTGTCTCAGCAGCTGGAGAGAGAGTACCTTATCAGAAAAGTCATCCAGAGGAGCCATCTAGTGGCAAACGTGGCATTTTTCTTCAAACAGAATTGGAAAGCTCTTCCAGGGTGAGGTTCTGTCAGTATGGTTTAATTGTTAACTCTTTCTTTTGAAGCTTGCAGACAATAATTCACTTGCCCTTTCCCTTACCAAGGGCTAAGCTGTAGGGATTTGAGCTTTTCATTTTTAAGAAGAAGCATGTGCCAGCGCAAAACTGGCAGTTTTCTTGGTATTATTTTTGAGTGAAGATTTTCTACTTACTTACACTTTCATAATTGCTTTTTCAAAGATTAAATTTATCTTTAAAGAGTGAGAGTTTTTGTCAGGTTTGGCATTTTTAAATTTGAACTGGTCAGCATAGGAGAAGATATCATCTCTTTTACTATTGCCTTTTATTGAGAGCACTTGAAAATTACTTTTAAGGAACCTGAAAACCTAATCAAGTCTAGAGTTCATGAGGTAAAAGCAGGTTCCAGGTTTATGTATTCTAGCTGTGAATGAAATATCTTTATCTAATTTTATATCCCTGGACAGACTTTTAATGCTACTTTTTCACAATACATTTTTATCATATCCTTCAATCTTGCCTTCATTAGGCAGTAAATTTCCAATTAGCTCAGAATAAAGGATAGTGTCCTGGAGAGCAGGAGAGATTTATATCAGGAGTGATGGGGGAGAGGGAGACAATGGCCAGCAATCAAGTGAGAGAAAAGATGGATTAGATTGGCCAGCAAAGGGTTCAGGATCCTTCTGAAGACGGTCCTGGAAAGATGAGTGGTCAAGAAGATCTGCGTGCTTTTCAAGAATCACCTCCTCCAAACTCAAGAACAACCCATCCCAATGAGCAGAAGGTCCAGCTAAGGTGGCAGGAGGCCTGCATGGATGATCAGGGAGCACCTGACCAAATTGAAGCAGCAAAAGCGGCAGAGAAAAGCAGAGGAAAGGTGGGTGGGTGACCTGGCAAGAATTCAGAGATGCTGCCTGAGTGCGTATTACTGCACCTGCACTGCCTCCTGGCAGTCTGCACCCGAAGGAAGAAGCTGATGCAAGGTGCTCAGTGTGGGTTTACGAGGGGAAACCACAGCTGCTCAACCCATCGCTTTCTGGAAGGAGGTGACTGGCTTGGGAGATGAAGAAAGAGCAGTGGCTGTTGCTGACTTTCCCTTCAGGAGGGCTTTCAATCTTGTCTCTCATAGCATCCTCACTTGACCCACTGACACAGCATGGGGTAGACAAGTGGACAGTGACAGGGTTGAAAAGCACCTGCACTGTCAGGCTGAGGGATTGTGACCACTGACATTTAGTCCAGCTGGAGGCCAGTCACCAGTGGGGTACCCCGAGGTCAATGCTGAGGCCGCTGCTGTTTAACTTCGTCATTAATGGCTTGAACGATGGGACAAGGTGTCAGTAGTGATGGGGAAAGTAATCTTCCTTAGGGCCATTTTATTGTGCATTCATCATGATGAATATATTGTTTTTATGGAGATACTTTGAGGCTATATTTGTTAAAATATATGCAGAGGGCTTGGTCATTTCTTTCATGTTGCTTTAAAATAATGTTTCCTTCAGAAATCTTCGGCTTGTGGTCATGATTAAATCAACAATAATGAATATACAGTAATAGTTGCTAGTAAGGAATTTCATCTTTCATATGAGGAGTAATTGATGTAATTTTTGATACATAAATCAAAATCTGGAAACCTAGTATCATTAGAATGTAGTGTCATACTTTTTAATATGATGCTCTCACTTGTCTGACTTCATTTCCTATTTCAGTGTAGATATATCTACTGCATCTAGCAGCTTCTTATCTTCCCATAAAAATGAAAGCTGAATTGAATTTACTGATGAGTCTTCTTGTCTACAGAGACCGTTAATATGGGCTTCATATAAGAGTCCAAACATTTTCACAGAGATCTCTAGACTTTTAAATTCTGATCACCAAACTATTTTTTAAATACATAACTTGAAGTCTTTATCTCTAATTACCTAACCTGAAAATTCAGATCCGAGCTACTTCAGCTCTGTGCAAGTCTGACTTATTGTGAGTAAAACATCAAAAAGAGCATATGGAAAAACTGCAGAAAGGGCATTCTTTACTGCTGTTTAGATATGCTTCATATGGTTTTACTGCTTTATCTGCAAATACAGACTGATTTGTGTAATGCAGTTTGTGTTCTCCTAGGATTTAGTTTAATTCTGTGTTTTCTAACATCTTCATCTATCAAAGCTCAATCTATTATGAGGTAAACTAATGGTGCCTGTGATGGGAGCAAGGTAGATAAAGGGACAAGGTAACTATTATGAAAACAAATATTTGGAAAGGTTACAGATTGCTGGGACCATGTATTCTGAGACATGTGATAGTGGAATATAGGGCTGGGAAAAAAAGAGGTAGATAACACCAGTGCTTTAGAACAGTGTCACAGAAAATTATCCTTTTTTTGTGAATTAGTCCAACTTTCTCATTATTCAGTTTATAAAAGTTGAGATTACTAAAATGGGACTCGTGGGTTGTTTTTTTTTTTCTGTTTTGATCAGAGCCTAGTAATTTCTCTGTTCTCTGAAAATACGGAGTATCTAGCCAGAGACCTTTGAACTTGTCGCATGTAAATGTTTCTCAAGGCTACTCTTGTGTTCAAGTCATCTCTGTCTTTAATAAAATTGCTGCTAAGAGCTGCACAAATAGTGTCCATGGATTTGGGGAGGGTGGGGAGTAGGAAGCTGTTGACTCACTGCAAGAGATGTAAATTGAGTGGCTTAGGGAAAAGAAGTGTTAGGCTTATCTAGGACCTGAAGTAAATACTGTAGGCTGTGCAGTCATTGGTTAAATTTAAAACTTGGGAAGCTTTGAGGAAATTGGAAAAAAATCCTAAGCCAATATTGCCAAATAATGCAATGGGGAAATAAACTTATTTTCTATTTAAGTTAAAATGGTGTCACCTGATTTTCAAAAAATGCCAGATTACTGATTCTTTTTGCTCTGTCCTACCTACCTCCCATGAGGATGGAGGTTTATTAGTCAAATAGTTTAAAAGACCAACAAGTCAAAGAGCATGTACTATCTTCAAGTATCAAAATTACAAAAGTATTTTAAATAAGAAGAGACTTTTCCTGTATCACAGGGTTGAATGCAAGGTGTTTCTATGCTGAATGACTTAAGAGCACTGTTTTACTTCCTGTCATCCACTTTTAGAGGTTCATCCTCGACACTGTTTTTTATTTAATGTCTTTTGGTGTGTTACTTCATATTCTGGAAGCAGGAATATTGCCTTTTGTTTTGGATTAGGATCTGCAGACAGGATTCAGCTATGTTGAGTTCGGTGGCTTAAAGAAGAATGCATCGTTCTGGCAAAGGAAATAGTTCTTTCCTTCTTCCTCCTGCTGTCCCCAAATCACATTGCTTGAATTCTTCCATTAAGTTGAAGATTTTTGAATATAGCAGCAGCAACATGTGGTTGGTACTTCACTGACTTCACAGATAGTCTGCTAAGGAGATCATTTAATTTTCTGTGTTGATAGCATTTTAACGGAAACCAGTATAATGGTAGCAGTTCTTAAAATACAAGAACCTTGCAGTTTTGTCATCTGGGCCTCAAAAGGCACAGATTAGTGTACCAGATCAGCAGTCCTTTTAAATATCTCCTGTGGTTTTACTTTGCACAACATGACTGATCTCTCAAGATGCAGTCTAAAAATGTCACTTGCATGTAGTGAGGCGGATTCCAGTTATGTACTAAATGGGCCTGTTTTTCAATATTAAAATTACAAATATTAAATCTGTGATCCTTTAGCAACATTTATCCCCTTGTAGCTATTAGTATTTCTCCTTCCTTTGCTCGACAGGCTTCCCAGGAGTCAAAGCCGTTCTGCATCCTTGAGCCATATGGAGGGCAAATGCTTCGCATATCCAAAAATGAATTTGCAGGTCGGCGAGTTTAAAGGGATACTGAGTGAAGGAAAGAACTAAAAGCCTTTCTTCTTTTAGCAGTTGAGCTGTTCCATGGCGCCAGTGACTGTGCACTACATAAATGAAACTCTTCCCTGCTACCTGATGAACGAAGGGCAGCAGTAAAACTCGCTGCTGGTTTTCAAGGGTTCTGCTCTCTGAGTAAACAGATATTTGAGACTTTCTTTTCATCCCTTCCCTCCCCCTTTTTTAATTGTCACTTCAAAAAAGATTTTATAAAATGTTAACATAACTCTGTAGCAGTTGCTTGGTTTCTGTGTCATGAGAGCTCTTAAGAACTATTGAGAATCACTGAGTAAAGGAGTTTGTTTCTCCAGGGAGAGAAGAAAGAGCATGTTTTTAAAAAGTAGATCCTTAGGACAGATATTTTACTGTGATCCTGAACCCTTGCAGACTTCTGCTCTGTAGGTCAGAATGAAATGAAGAGATACAAGCAAGTCATAACTTTTAAATTTTGAAGAAAAAAAAAAAGTTCCTTTTCAGAGACATGCTCTTTGTGTAGTCTGTAGGATTTAGAAGTTTTATCTGGCTTGAGTTTTATATCAGAAGGTTAATGACTACATAAAAGTGATGCGACTGTTACTGTCTTATGGTGTGCTGGTAGCTTTGATAATACCGTGTCTTTTGCCATGTCATTTTCTTTTGCAAATAAATCATAGTACAGTATAGTAACATAGTCTGCTCTGTAAAGAGCAGCTTAAAATACAAATTCAAGGTTACACCCTTGGCATGTGGCTTGTAGCAGTGGTATTCCAGACAGTGAGAACATGACCAGGAACAGTCATTTTTTTTGGAGTATTCTCTTTCACTGGGGTGACTGTGCTAGAGTGTTGTTATTTTGCAGACATGGTTGTGAAGGTACAAGATCCGCAGTATTGCTCCTGTGTTTCACCTCTGGCATCTCTGATATGTGTCAGGAAAACTCCCTTCTGACTGGGCAGCATGAAACGTATTTTCCTGTGTTGGACTCTAGAGGTGGTGTCTACTTGACTCTGAAGGAGATGTTTACTCACAGGGTCTCAGCTAGTAGCTCCAGTTAGTGTAAAGGTTAGATCATAAATGATGATAAATGTCTGTATTATGAAGAAAACCTTAATTTTACTTGACGTTCATCTGAAGAAGAGATCTGATTTACTTTGATTCTGTAGATTCTGCTTTGATCTTGCTGGTTAGTGAAGGTAGAAATTAGTATTACTAGGTTGAAAATTGCTGGCTAATTACAGATTTGCATGTAATTATGAAGAAATACATTGGCTAGGAAAAATCTGCTTATTGCAATAAACTACTTTTCTTTCTTTGTCTCACGTTTGATTGAAGATGTTGTTTGTGTTTCTTTAGACCATTTTCTTTGCTTGAGTTGTTTAGACTAATGAAGCTTCCTGATTCCATACTAGCATTAAGTTAATGAATAGTTGCCTGAAGCCTTCTAAATATTTGGTGGGTCATTTTCACTGCCTTATTTCTGGGATACTGCTTCTCTGAAGTAAAAGCTCAGATTTGCCTCCTCTAAGGTCACCTCTTGGTTACAGTATCATCGTTTGAGGCAGTGGCTGTACTTGAAGCAATATCCAAACTGCTCTGCCTACCATGTCACTGCTTCAGCATTAACTTAAACTTATTCTGACAGTGGCCATGTACTGAGATTGGAGACTTCCATGCGCATATGAGACTGATTAGGGACAAGTTTGGTTTTATGCACTGTTTTTCACTTTATGGTGATTTAACATGTATGTAGTGACTTATATGTGCTTCTACTTTTTTATTATTCTTCTGTGAGACTAGACCTCTGCCACAGCTATACTTAGGGAGTCATTAAATATATATGAAATTCTTTTTTTCTGGAAGTTGTTTTGCAATTATGATTTCTAAAATTAGGCATGCTGGAAGTATTTAATTTTTGACTTTTATTGGCAGCAGTGAGTGGAAAGATGCTTTGTCAGATTGACACGTACTGGGAACCTGGGGCAGCAGGGACCTTTCCACCAGAGGTAGCTTAAACTTGGAAGAAATAGGTGTGAAAATACCGGTGTCTTGTCCAACACGTGCAGACCTCAGTACTGAGGAAGCAGAGTAATGGAATTGGCTACTGGCAGCTGGGGAAGGAACAAGCCTAATGCTTAATTCCTTGTAAAGAGGAAACCTTGCTGATTTAAAAACAAACAAACAAAAACTTTGGGGTTTTTTGTTTTGTTTTGTTTTTGTTTTTTACATTTTTGTGGGCTTTGCATGTGCTAGAATTTAATAGATGTGACATACAAAAGACGTGAAAAAATCCATGGCACATTTTGAGCATGCACATAGCGGTATAAAAAATATATCTCTTCAAAATCATTCTAGAATGAGCAGCACAGAGTAAGTGAAAATAGAAAATGTTTTGTTGTCACATGTGAAATTTATTTAAGTGCTGTTTTGTAACTGAGCTGCCTTAAGCTTTTCACACTAAGGATGAAGCCACAGATAGCAATTCTGTGTAACAGATTTATATGATGGAAGTGCTAACTCTTTGCAGATTGCTTATTAAATATTGTTCCCTAAGCAAAACTAGTATTAAGAAGAAAGATGATTAAGTGAATGCAAACACACTATAAAAACAGTTTGCACTTAAAACTAATACTGTGTAGTCTCTTCTGCATTTTAGTTGTGCATTGCTTATTAATGTGATGTAAAATGTGGACCTTTCTTTTATTGTTGTTCCTTGACGCATGATTTACATCGCTTACCTTAGTTCTTGCTAGACGACAATTTGTTGTGATTTTGGAAAGACAAACTTTAACCAACAATTTCGAAATACTTTAATTGGAATTCTGTACTAGTGATGCCAACCCTTATAGTTTTCTGTTTTCTGCTTCTTCTGCTTTTGTGTAATTCGTGGCCTGATATTCATGCGTGATAATATGAAGGAAATAACTGTCGTATTCCATGTCGTTAACAGCTATAACATTTCCTTCTAAGATTTATTAATTTATTTCCTTTCATTAAGTTTAATATGGAATCAGTTTGGGAAGTTAGTCCATTGGGTGTTACAGCTGTTAGCAGTAGGTCATTAATCCTCTTTAAC
The DNA here is from genome assembly GCA_013389825.1 of Crypturellus undulatus. Lineage (NCBI taxonomy): Eukaryota > Metazoa > Chordata > Aves > Tinamiformes > Tinamidae > Crypturellus > Crypturellus undulatus. Next base: position 226,969 of record VWPW01003400.1, on the reverse strand, counting down.
TGGCTTTTTCTAAGGGAAGTTACGTTAGGATCTGATGCAGGGTTACATATATAATATATGTATTTATATCTGATATATGTATATATCAGATAGTATTTTAAGTGTTATAAAGTGGATGTACCAGTCTATACTGGGAGCTGCATGATTTTTCACTCCTTTGGGGGATTTTGTATCTTCTCAGTAAAGAGAATTGAGTGGAACCCTGGGAACGGTTTAGGTAGTACCATGTACGGCCACGTTTTAACCACTCATCCTTTTAAGTCGGGGAAGTGTGAGTTTGTCTGAACTTCTGAAACGCTGCTGCCTCTTGAAAGATAAGAGCTGTCAAGTGTTCAGTGTCTGTTAAAATTAAGAGATTAACAACGACAGATAGGAGTTTTGCTTCACAAAGAGCGTTTTTTTATGTCTTGTAGCTGTGTCCCACAAATCAAATTTTAAAGTCTTTGGGCACTGAGCAGCCAGATGGATATTTTTTTTTTATTTATAATTGAATTACTTTATATGTAATAGCTACCTAATTCTAACAAATCAACTTTCTGATTATTCTGTACGATCTGGGGTTATTTTGAGTGGGCATTTGGAGCCATATGAGTAAGCCATTTTTTTTAGCTGTGTTTGGTTGACCCTGAGCAGGCTGCAAGATGAAGGCAGTCGGCTAAAACCTGGATTTGAAAAATGTGAAGACAATGCCATTTTAGTTAAGATTCGAAGGGCAGAAAAAACGATAAAATTTAATTTTCCAGTTTTCACTACTGATTCTTCTTAAGTTTGTCTGGTTTTATATCTCATCCTACATAGATGTTTGCAAATGAAAATAATTTTTATTGTATATGTGAGTGTTGTATGAGGATGAAATAGCAATGAGATGATGGAATTAAAACTGAAAAGTATCATTTATATGACACAGTGAAAAATGTGAGTGTTTCCTGTCCTTCACCCCATGGCACCTAAAGGATCTTCAGTATAGCGAATGGAAATTCTGTGTGCAGGAGGCTTGCTTCTCCTCTCCTTCATCCCCACATTGCACTTTGGTATTTAATGCAACAACATATAGGACAGGATTACACTTCAGGATAACTCTTTAAAATGAAATCATTGTCAGGCCATATAATTACGTGTCTTTTCTTCCTCAGGAAAGCAAAGAAATAGACTGGAGCCAATGGATACCATATTTGTTAAACAAGTAAAAGAGGGTGGACCTGCTTTTGAAGCTGGACTGTGCACAGGTACTGTTCGCCTAAAATACTGATTTAGTGTGTGCATTTACATTATGTAAAATACATTCTGTTTAAACTTGCATATAATTCTGAGTGTTCCACTGAACTTTGATATTAACTTCAAAAGTCGCAAACCCCTCTTTTTTGAATCATTGTCCTGCGGTTTTCATCTCAAAAGTACCAGTTACAATTGGGCTCCCTCAGGAGGTATCTATTATCAAAAAGGCACAAAAGTCTTAATACCTTTCTTAAGAAAAAGTAAAGTAAAAAACGATATGGTAAAATGTGTGAGGAGAAAGAGAAAAGGGATGAAAATGACACCGTTTAGCTCCTATTTCATGTGCTTTGCAGGCAAGTTGATAACCCCCCCAACCTCCAGGTTTTTTGTCCTTCCATATTCACCGCCTTTAAATTAAATATGGCCAATCCAACTTTGTCCCTTTGAGTTGAATTTTGTGTGGTTATCTGATTTAATCTAATTCCTAGAGCAGAAAGCTTGTTTTTAGTGGAGTGCCATGTACTTTGTGACCCTATCACCCTGTTGAGAGAAAGCTGTGCTAGGAGGGGGTACTTTCACAGATAATAAAGCAGTAGGTTATGTAGGTAGATACCATTACAAATACAGATTTCTATTCTTAAATATATGGTAAAACTTACATGAAAGGGTAGTATTTGTGTCTGTAATGGAAAAAGTTTTTTCTTTTGAAAAAACTTGTGTACCTGCATTTGCCTGGAGTAGAAAAACTTCTGTATGATGCTTCCTAAAGAAATACAAAGATTCCAATTGGATCAGCAATTTAAAAAACAATAGGTCACAGCTATATGACCTGCCCTCTCCCTTCCTCTCTTCCTCTCTGTCTCTTTTTCCTTTAACCCTTCCTGGTGTAACTTCTTAGAGAAGACTTGCCTCAGCATTATTTTAATGCCAGTATATAAAGAAATGTTTAGGTTGGATAAAATAGAGTGTTTGCTCAAGCCATGTTAGCCCAGGAGCCATGTTAATTTCTACTCTGTTCAATGTTCACCAAACTGAACGAAATGAGATCTGCAGAGTATTTTATTTTTAGATGTTAAAAAGGGTTTTAGGAGCGCAGAATGAAGAACAAATAACAAATGGGAAAATAGATTTTTAAATTGCCAGGGTATATTCTTTTTAAAAACACTGCAGATAGTCATTATATTTAATTAGGCCTAGTGTTCCTATTTCTTGTTAAAACTTTAGATTGAGATATATTACTCTATTTCTGTCTTGAAATTGCATTATAAAACACTCAGGGAATGATTGATGAGATAGATTGCTTAACTTCTGATACAGACACTGTATACATTTCTTGTTTTGTAGATTCAGTTGTACTCTTTTTCTTAATATGTTTAATAGATCTTACATAGTCATACCAGAGGAAAAAAATTACTTGAACATGATGAATTTTGATGTTAGATCTGTTTGTTGGTTGACTGTTAGTTATTTTTATTTTTATTGGATCTTACTTCACTACTGTATCATAAAATGGTTGAGGTTGGAGGGGACTTCTTTTTGGGCCACCTGATAGCTATGAGAGGAAAAAAAAGCCTTCATATTTCTATGGGTTTTTTTGTTATACTACAAGCCTTGTCTTTCTGCACGCCTGAAACTCTGCAAAGTTAAATTTTGCAGCATCACCTACAACCATTTCTTCCATGTAAACCATTTTGGAATGTGACCCACTTGAATTTTTTGTCAGCTCTGTGTTCTGGTTCATTGGATAAATGCTTCAGGTAGATTTGTTTCCCTGCTTTGCTGAGCCTGTGCTGGTTCTCTGGAAAATAAAAGCTGCACCGGAATACACACGATAACTAGCAACATCCTTAAAGCAGTTTTCTCAGTGGGAATAGTGAGTAAGATCCACATCCACAGATGAATACTAAAGCAGTACAAGAAGAAATAGCTGTTTTAAGTTCTAGATAAGAATCTGATAGGTTCAAAGCAAGACGTTCCGTATGCCCGAGCAGGAGTGGATTTAGAGCTTGTAAATGAGACTTTTATTTTTGCGTAAATCATAGGATTTTTCCATACAGACATACTTTTTGAAAGGATTTCTTTTGGCTTACTATCAAGCATTTCCAAATTAACTTTCCCACAGAAATGCAGGCTTTGCCTACAACATTGGGATGAGGGTTGCTGTCAGTCTCAGCAGCTCATCAGCCATATAGATTGACCACACTTATTAAAGGTCGCCCTCAATCTTTCTTCAATACCTTGCAAAGCAAGAGATGCCCTAAGGGAAAGCAAGAGATGAAACTGAGAGAGTTTTCATGGGAAAGATGGTGAACAACTGATAAAAGGGAATAGATAAACTTTTATAAAGTTGCAAATACTGCAAAAATTTGGCAGCAATGTGTAGACCAAATTGAAAACAGCCCGCAGACCAATTTGAGGAGGGTAGGTCTGAAACTCTTTGGGGTCTATATAGAGTATCTTCATAGTCCTTGCATTTAGAGCATTATTGCTACCAAGTCAGATCAAGCCTTTAGAATGAACTACTTTTGCTTCGTCTTTTACATGATCACACCAAAAACACCAAAAAGGCTTTCAAACTCTACACTGAGAAATCTCACTTTGTCTGCCTCCTGTCTTTCAGTTCTTCTTTTTCCAACTACTCCCCAGAGCTGTAATATTTTACTTCATTTTCTCTTATTAGTAAATTCAAGGTAGTTTTTTGATACTCTAATTAAAGTGATAACATAAATATCCTCTCTGGTGGAGGAAATACCTATGGGATAGATTTTTCATCCAGAGTTGAAATAGCTCACTATGCAAAGATCTTTGTGTCTCCTCACTAATGTATTTGCCACTTCTTTATGCTGAGAGATTGGGAAGATGCAACAACTATTTGGAGAAATCTGAGAAAAGTGTTATCAGGTCTAAAGATTGATCTAAATGGATGAGAACTAGCCCCTTGCTCTGCCCAAGGTGCACTGATAGTTTGAATCTTAAAGAACAAATAATGATTCAGAGACAAAATGTCCTGAGGAAGGAAGAAATTGGAGCACTTTCCAAATTGTCCTTTTTTTAATCAAATGGGAAGGAAACAGTAAATTAAAGGAAATGTATGTTTCTGTATGCTGGCAGTGTCATGAGTTAATGTTTGGCTTTGTTTTGCAATTAAGTGCTGTAATGAAGTGTTTACCTGTAATTCACTTCAGAATTAGGATGTATTTTCACTATGTCGTATGATATATCAAAAACATTATGTTGGAGACAGGACTGATATCAGAGTATCCTATCTGCTTGTGGTTTTCTTTCTGTGAGCTTTTAGATGATTAATTTGGAAGTGTAAACTGAGATACCTCATTGGAAAATATTTTGGCAAAAGTTTAGGAACTTGACGCTCTTTATGTTTACATGTAATTGTATTGTGTGCCTTTTGCATTCTTCCCCCCCCCCCCCCCCTTTTTTAGAAGAATAATGCTGTTTTTAATAAACTAGTTCTCCTGATTATTATGAGATACATACTTAAAAAATAAAATGAGCAAAGAAAATCTAGACAAGCTGAATAAGGTGTAACTTTTCCCTTCACAGGTGACAGAATTATAAAAGTCAATGGAGAAAGTGTTATTGGAAAGACATATTCTCAAGTCATTGCTTTAATACAGAACAGGTAAGATACTAGTATTCGATTATGCGTTGAATATTGTTTTTGAGCAGGAAATTACTGCTTATAGCAGTTCTGAAAATGTCATTATTTATGTTTTTAAATCTTCCATATTATGCATGCATTTTTTTGGCATTTCTCTTTTTGTGTATGTATTCAGTGCTCAGAAAAGTCTAAGAATGTGTATGCTCACTTGTACCAGAGTCCTTTTATGTCAGTGCTTGGTTCCTTGTTAGGCAGTCACTTTGCTACTAAAAGGTGTGTAAGCTTAAAATGGGCAGATTGCTTGTTCGTGCATACACATGTATGTGTCTGTTTAGAAAGAAAATCTGAAAAATCTGCCTTTCTTGTGAACAAGTGATAATTAGACCACAGCAGATCCGGTAAAGCAAGCATTTTGTGCTACTGCAGACCTGCAAACATCTTCACTGCATCTGAGATTTCCTTTACATTGCTGCAAGTTAGGAAGCTTGTACAATATTAAGGAAACAATGCTCTTGCAAGTCACAAGTGCTTGTAAAATCATGTTCATAGCGAAATCAGGGTACTAATCTGTTGGCAGCAAGTTCTGTTCTGGAAGAATAAGAGTCTAATACAGTAATGAGTTAGGAGGAAAAATGATGTTTTAGGATCTACATGGAAAAATGTCTTTTGAATACATCAGATGAGACACATTCCATTTTTAGTGAATTTCCATGCATTAATTCTTAATTATGCTTACTGTCAGAGTTAACAAAAATAAAAAATGCTGCCCTTCATACTTTAGTGCAGTCTTTATTCAAGATTTTATTAAAGCTACCTATATTCCAGATGCATGTTTTTTAAAGCAGGAATACACTTCATAATTCTGCCAAAAGGATAATAGGCAAGGAAGTCTCAAATACCTTTCAGACCATCAGTACTTTCTGAATGAGAGCTGGAAAGAGGGAATCTTTTTTCTTTTTAAAACATGCAAAAAGTCTGCATATAAAACTAGTCACATCTCTTCCTTGTTCGATATTCTTGACCTAATACAGAGGACATAGTTCTTCACTTTGTGTGATGTACCTGTTTGTCTTGCAAAGCAATTTTTTACTTTAATCTAAAGGACACAAAAACAGATCACATCTTTCAGTGACCTCATTAAGCAGAGATTATTAATTCAAGGTAACGAGTAAAGACTATTTTAGAGTTCTTTGGGTAAGTAGTGAACCTTTGGGTAAGTAGTAGCCCTGTGGCCACTGTAGATAAGCCAGAGAGACATGGGAGGGTTTGTAAGGATGACTTTCTCAGTAGTAATTTAGTGCACCTAGGAATGACACAGCACGTTGCTGGCCCCAGATTTCCATGAGTGCAGAGATGAGGAAGGTATGCTACTGCTAGGCAGGTGAGAGCACTTCTTTCATCATCCTGAGCCAAAGAAGACCATAGCTAAGGACAAGGATATCAAGAATGATGCTAAAATGTTGAGTCTTACAACCATTTTCAGTCTTCGTAAGTCTTTCGTTTTGCTTCTTAGAGTCAACAGATACTAATTCTAATTCATAAAGGTTACTCACAGATTGCAGATGTGGCGTGTGTCTTCCCTGTAGCTTACAGACAGTTTTAATTGTTTCTCATATGACTAGCAATGAACTTCCTGTTTTTTCTCTTGGAAGCTGCGCTCTTGAGTTCAGAGCAGTTTGTTCTGCACATCAAGTGTTTACTTCTAAGGCCGTCTGCTGTTAGTGCCCCTTCACTGCAAGCTGGCTTGCGTTACCTTTATTTTGTTTTGCTAGATACATGCATAGCCTCCATGTAGCCACTCTGAAGCAGAGTGGAGGTCTGTTCAGGTGAGTATCCTCTGTGATGATGTCCAGCAGTGGGTTCTTAGGAAACAAGTGTGCAAACACTGTACCTGGAGTGATATGTGGTCAGCTGATACCATCTGGCTTTCTTGGCATCTCGGATTTAGGAATGTCACAAACTTGGTAACTGCATCACTGGATTGAATAGTTCAGGATAGGTTAGTGTTGCCTGAATTCACTTCTGAATATACTTAAGCTTCTAGTATGTAAAAAAGCCAGTGACGTAGTTCTTACTCTGTTTTGTGCGGTAACTAAGTTTCGATAAAGCACAGCTTAATTCCTTTAGTAGCTTTGTGCAAGAAAATTGCTAAAAGGTCTTTTGAAAAACCAACTAAATTATTTAATAAATTGTAATCTCCTTTATTTGTGACTAAAGACAATTTCATTTATGGTATCAGTATGTTGTGTCATAATTTTCTAGCTATTTAAATTACTGTATTTTTAATTATTGCTTTAATTACCATTTCAAAAGCATTGCTGACTATAAATGCTTATTCTTGTATAATTTCTCTGATTATCTTCAGAGAAGTTTTAAGTAACTATACAACATATGTTATTCTCTGCTACTCCTAATGAGAGGGGTAGCAGCTCACTCAGCTGCTTTGCACTTAGATTAAGCTGGTTCTTACTGCATGTTTCATTAGGTTATTACAGAATCTGCGTCTCCGTAACAGTTCATTATATTTCTAGAAAACTGTGGATGTTTGTCGTATCATGCTAGAGACTTCAGAATTTAGGCTTCTACTTAAAGCCAGATCCAAGTGGATACTTTCTGATTAAACGAAAGATACCCATACATTTCTTGGGTTTGATGGATATGCTTTTGTTTTGTTCCACTCTGAAATATAAGTTACATTTTTCAAGCTGCGGGGAACATTTAACTCAGTTTATACTGATGATTTCCTCTGGAAACACCTCAGTAGAGTTTCTAGAAAGAACTATTCCTTGTAAGACCAGCTCTGAGATTAGTTTCAAGTCCAGGTGTGCTTTCTTTAATGGTCATTTTTAGTTTGGTTAAGGTTTAATTCTCATGTGTTCGTGTAATCAACTTGAGGTATGTGGACTACTAACATAGTTTATTTTGTTTTGAATTATAAATCGGTAACCTTCCTTTAAATAAAGAGGGATATTGATATGTATATATATTTCTTTTTATTTTCTGAAGTCCTCATCTTGCAATTAAGCATTGATTGTTATCAAACCATAATTTTGGTAACCATAAGTTTACCATTTGTTATGAATAAATATACACATACATGATATCCATATATGGGAACAAAGTGATTGTAACTAAACATCTAAGATAAGAGACAATACTTAAGTATTTCATAAATTCATTTTTTCTGAAAAATATTTGCAACATTTTGAAGACTTATTTTTCATAGCTATGCACAGACATACCAAGTTAATCTGTTTCTGACTCGATTATGGTTGACTTTCAAAGGAAAGGTATCTATATAACTTGGAAAGTCCTCTTTTCAAATGAATAATAATTTCATAATGTTGGAAACCTAATATCCTTCAGTCTCCTCCTTTGCAGTGCAGCCTTATGTGTGCAGTGAGTATGGTCACATGGAAAAGGAATCACAGAATAACACATTTTTCATGTATAAATGCATAATAAATCACATACTTAAAAAAAAAAAAAAAAGCCTTTTTTTTCCCCACGTATGTGCTGGTCTTGCCTTTTTCCACAAATGAGTTGTACCGTCCCTAGCCAGCATGGGTATCTAATTCTAATCTCATCACTTGGGTGATGGTCTTTCATTCTCGTGCTGATACTGGCCAGTTTGCTTGAACACCCTTTCTCCTTCTATGACCTGTAACCTGAGATTGCTAAAGCTGCAATCTCTTAATTTGTTTTGCCTCGCCAGTTAAACTACCCCTAAATTAGGGCTCTTCCCCATAGCCCTTCTTTGCCCCTGCTCCTCTCTGGATTTAATGAACGTGGACTGAGTTTTACATTATCTCAGATACTACCTCTGCAGAGTTTCGTGCAATGTCACGAGTATATACCCTTCTCTCCTGCTTCTGAAAATACTTTTTCTGATAGCTGTTAGCTGTGTGGGTATCACTGTTTTTACGATATTTGACCCTGGCTACCTACTATATTTTAAATGTTGTGTTCTGATTTTGCCTGTGTGCAAAAGTCAACTGTCCAGATTCCTGTATCTTTCTGCTGCTACTGCTGCTTTTGTTTTAGTAATTCAAATTGACAAAGTCAACACTGCTAAATAGCAAGTATTTTTTTCATCCATTTGATATCAGATGACTTCTGATTAAGTTGATTTTATTAAAGGTGATTGGAGTAGAGAGATAGATGTCAGTGTTTGTCATGCTCTACTGTACACATAACATGGCTATCTTGACATTTCCCTGGCAATTTTCAAGAAAGTCATCATAATTTAATTTGAAATGGAAAATAAGTTTTTACGTGTGTTTACAGGTTTGTCACTTTATTTTATCTTAGAAGCTGCAAACAACTAATATAACTCATGGTTCTAAGAATAAATATTGAAAGAAAACTGACAAAGACAACTTGTGTGTATATTGGCTTTGTGTACAGGTTTCATTGAGAACACAGATGCACTGTTCAGTCTAGCTTCTGTTCAGCTTGCTTTTGCTAGGACTGTTAATGCTGTGATAGAAACCTGTGCTTATTTATTTATCTCCTGTAAAGATATTTGACAGAAGAGCTGAGTGTGTCTTAGCTCATTTTGAAAATTTTGAATTATTTGGTCTTTGGAAGTTAATGGCTTGTTTTTGTAATAAGAATTGAAAATTCTTTTCAAAAAATTAATATGTGTTTTTTTTTTTTTTTTTTTTATTTCAGTGACAGCATACTGGAACTTAGTGTTATGCCGAAAGATGAGGACATCCTTCAATTGGTATGTTTGTGACACCTATATCGAGACACTATGTTAAATGTAAAAAAATGACTTGTTGGTTACAAAACCTTTGAACTGTGCTCCTAGCAGATAGTTAAAAGGTGACATTTAGCTTTCTATCACTCCTTAGATATTGCTCCTACTTTCTTCCCATCTCAGAAAACTGAGAAGATGGAAGAAGAATAGCCTAAATACAGGAGAAGATAACCAAATTCAACAGATAGTTCTAGCTTATTAATTTAAAAGGTCTTACGGTGATGTTTGTATTTTTTCTATGTTTTGGCTCCATTTTTCTGTGTTAGAGTTGATGAATTGGATGCCTTAGAGTAGTTAGGTCTGAAAAGAAGTAGGAATAAAATTTGGCTTTTATTAAAAGCTAATAAAGTTAGCTTTTATTAATATCTCATTATCAGTGGAATTTCATGAAAGTGATGAATTTGCTGAAGACAGTTACTAATTAAAAAAATGTATTTTTACTGGTGTAAAACTTTTGTTATGCTAGTATTTGTATGTTCCGAATTAGAACTGGGTTTGGCATACAAATTAGGTGTCTCTTCTCCTGGACTGTTTAGTGTCTGTAAGCTGTGAATAGTTTGTGGACGTGTTTATTCTGAGAAAATGGAAGAACACACAATGTCTTGAGATGCTTGGTTTATTTTTAATGGGAAATAGAGGAAGGAAGAAAAGAGAGAAGTAAATTTGCTGGGACAGTGGTCAGATAAGTAGGTTTTTCTAATCCACGCAGAAGTAAGCGTAACAATTAAGGAAAGCTTGTATGGACTTCACTGGCTGTGTAAGGACAGATAAGTGGAAGAAATACAGATGAGCTAATGTGGGAGAGACTTGAGTATTTGGAGAGAAACACTTGAGTGTTAGGTGGTGAACAGCAGGAACATGAAATGAAAACTGAGGACAAGAGTTATAACTAATTGGCCTTCTAAGTAGGATGAGTTCCATTCTGAAGTTAAAGACAAAAAATAAACTTGGCTTTGAACTGAAGATGAAGTTGGAGGGTAGTACAGGAACTCAGCTAGTTAGACAAACAAACCAAGATCACTGTATGTTTTACTGGGACATGGTGTCAATCTTCAGTGGTAGAGTTGCAGTGTTTGAAGGTACAGGTGCATCCTACGACAGAAGTGATTTGTCTGTTGATGTCCTGCATTTTTTTTCCGTTTTGTATCACCACAAAGGGGAGGAAATATTGTCACCTTTAAAATAACCATTTGCATTATTTTGAGACAAAGTAAATTGTCTCCCTGTTAATTCAGTTGAATGAAAAACAAAATTCCCCTGAGTATGCTGCATAATAATCTTCATAATCTTCGCTGTTGATGCTAAGAACAGATACACTCTGAAAAATAAACCAAGCTGAAAGCACTAGTGGATGATTACAGTATGAGCTAATGAAAGGCTCATCTAGCACAATGAGGAGAAAACAGGGTCAGTATATGCAGAAATGATGCTCGTTGTGCTAAGTGTTGCAGTACTTAGCAGTATACTCACAGCACAGTCATGACCGTTTGTTAGGTTAACTGCATAACGAACTCAATTGCTCATTTCTGTCCTTAACTTACTATTTATCAATCTCCAGTTTAGTCTTCAGAGTATCCATATATGTCTGTGGATCTTCCGATAGATTGAATTTCCTGCAAATAGGGCTTTGAAAAACTCACTCATCAACTGCAGCAATGAAGTGTTCCAAGCCATGTGTCATCACCCTCAGTGGCATGTGTGCACCCCTTACTTAAAAATGAACCAAATGCCTTGTCATTAGTGAAATCCATGTCCAAGTGATGTTCATTCACTGAATAGACCTTGGAAATCCCTTTTGGACACAGAGGGTTTATTTAAAAGCATCTTTCTCCAAACTGTGACAAAACCTTCAAGTCTTGACAACTAGCCAGGAACATAAGGGCAAAAAGTGCTTTGCTGATGTACTAGTTGCAAAAAAAGGATCAGGCAAAGGTGTTTAGAGGTAGACGCTGCATAGAACCCACGTATGTGGTGGACACTCGCGGGTGCCTCAGGAGCGAGCGGCGCCGAGAGGAGCAGCCTGGCCCGCCTCCCCGTCTGGCGTCTTGTGGTAGCCAGCAGGATCCCGGCAGCTACGGCCAGGCTGGCATTCTGCATAGCTTGGGAGAAGCGAGGACGGAGCTTCAGGCTGGTCAGACTTGCCCCAGTGCGAGATTGTGGAGCGCGTCTTTTATGAATCCATTCCCAAGAACAAGGAAGAGCAGGAAGGTGATGGGGAATGCCCAGCATGGATTTCCAGAGAGCACGAGTTGCTTCTCCAGCCAACTGCCATCACGACAGCATGGCTGGCTGCACCGGGTGGTGACTGTGAGCGACCTGGGCTCTCGTAAGAGATGGTATTGGCGGCCAGGAGAGCAGTCGGGGTTGGTAACAATAGCTGAGGAAGCAAGTGTGGGAGCCAGTGTTGTTCGATACCTTCATCCTGGCTGGTGTCCAGGATAATGTCAATATATTTGATCTGGATGGTGACTGGGGATGAAAAAGAGGGAGCAGCTGATGGGGTGGATGGCCGAGGCCAGGAGATGCCTCGTGATACTAAATAAGGAAAAATGCAAATGTCCTATATCAGGTGGAATAGCCCCATGGAATAACAGTCCTGTTGAAAAGGATCTGAGAATTACAGTGAACACCTTGTTCAGTATTAATTTCCACGTGGCTTTACTTTCGGCTCAGCGGGTTTTCGAATCTCGGCGCAGCTCTCGGACCTTGTAGCTAAGTTGGATTAGACCTTTGCAAACGGAACAGAGATGGTCTTTAGTCTGTATGGAGCTTCCAACGCTGTGCCTGCTTTTCAGGCACCTTTGGAATGAAAACGAAAACAAAAAAAAAGGATAAAAAAATGGAAAGAGGAAAAATTGTGTTGTCTTTTTAATCACAGAATTCAGAATATCTGTTAATTTTTCTCCTTGGATTATCTAGCTTTTAAGCATCTATTCTGTGTATTTTTATAAATGTTTGAGGTAGGGTAAGCATGCCTGCGTGACACAGGTGAACTGATAAGGACCCTGGAAATAAGGAGAGAGGAAAAAGGGTGAGTGCTTTTCCATTGGGGAAGAGGCTGGAGAATATGGAGAATGCTGAGGTAATTATGGAGCTGGAGAAGCAGCAAGTGTGGTAAGAGCAAAGAAAATGTTTAAAAATAGAAGTGTTAATTAGGATTGAGAAAGGAAAGCATTCTTTTAAGAGAAGCAACAGTTATAGCTTCTAATTTATGGATTTTAATTGCATGAAAAACAGATCTAGATAAAATGACAATCAACATGCAATAAGGATTCAATTATAGTTTAGTAAAAAAAATGAAGTTTTGCAACTTGGTCTGCATCCCAGAAAGCTCTTTCTAAATGTACTAATAAATAAATATATTAAAAAGAGTTAAAGTATTTTAAACTGAAGTTTCTTCCCAGCGCTTACAGAGTTTTAATCTCCTAGCCCATAAATTCCACCCGCAAACTGTAGTTTCAAAATGGCCTGGGCTAGAAAACTGTGATGTGTGTAGAAATAGGACTATCGAGGGGAATACTAGCTTTTACTTGATTTGGTTAGGATCCCCTCAGGGTGTTGGACTTCTCACAGAATTGTGTTGAGGGAAAAGGGATTTTCCTGCGTTCATTTATTTTGTTAAGCACATGATGCGTAGCTGTTAGCACATCCCCAACATGTTTATGAAGCTACAACTGAGCTATGATTTCATAGAGTTGTTAGCTCTTTATTGTACCCTTGGCAAAATGAAATGCTCATACAGTTTGACTTGCTGTTTCACCTAAATTATGGTGTTTAGGAGACAGTTCTTTGGCTCCTTTAAGTGGCTTTTTGATGATAAAGCCTGGCACTGGTGTCATCTTTGCTAGCGGGGAAAACAACAAATAAATTTTAAAATAAAATAAATAAAAATAAATAAATTTGGAAGTAGTCAAACAAGAAAAATTTAGAGGTGCCCCCATCAGCTCTGGTCTGCTTCTGTGATCGAGTATGGATGGTTCTGGGAGTGCTAGCTGAGAGGAAGAGGCTAAGCTGAGTGTGATGAATTTTTGCAGATTATCTGCTCCCCTTTTCAAGTGAAAGTAGCCCAGACCTTGCCACCCGCAGAAGCCCTGTTACAGTGATCACTCTCATCCTTGAGCATATCAAGGTGGTAGTTGGAATTAGATCTTCTGTGTCTCACAGGCAGCTTTGCTCACATGTCTTTGAAGTTTCTTTCACAGTCAGTTACAGTGGGCTGGAAAGTCCACCAAAGTTCACTGCAGAGCAATGCTGAACTGATGACTGAAGAACATAAAATACCAGTGTGGATGTTTTAGGCTGAGCACTGGTGTATAGTTTACTTAAAATACTCAGAAATACCCTAGATGAAACATTTGCTTTATTAAGATGCAGGCTGAAATGACCTATTCTGTTTGGCCTGTCACTGCTTAATGAGGACATGCCTGTTGTCCTGCCAAGCAGTATGTCATGATTTGGGACCGGTCACAGGATATATTGTGTTTTGTACAGTTTGAAGGGCATCTGGGAACACTGTTGGGTGGGAGAGGGAAAACAGGGTTGGAGGTGTTGTTGAGGGCAAAACTACATTTTTAGGGAAGAGACACTTTGGTGGAGGGTTAAGTGAAAGCAAGAAAGACCCATAGAAAGGAGTGACTGAAAGTCCCAGAAAGGGATGACTTGTTAGTTTGGCAGATTATGGAGCAAACCACTCTATTTCTGAAAAAAAAAAAAAAAAAGAATTAATTGAGGGGACAGAAGCTCACTTATGTGTTGGCATTTTCTCTGCCTTAAAAAAAGCTTTTTGAACTAGTTCCATTTTCTGCACAAAATGTGTGCATTTTGTATGCGTGTGAAACTATGTCAGTTGAGACAAATTGTTTGGAAAAGGCTGCTGTTATGTAACATCACTCTGCTCCAGGAGATGAAGATTTGAAGCTCTTTTAATGGGCCTTTTAAGCAGCAGAGATTGGGAACATGGGGAGATGATTTTTAATCAAGCAGCAGCAGAATGTAGACATCCAGAAAAGAAATTTGTCACTTAGCTTGCCAAAAGAGCTTATGGAAGAAGGGCTTAGGAGGCCATACAGATAGTCGTTACATTTGAGGACTATTTAAAATGTAAGAGCAGAATGTGATATCCCTTTCTCGCTGAAAGGTGCTCACACCTTGTGCTGGATTCCAGCTGTCTTGGCGCTGATGGTGGTCTGTGGTTACCACACACCTTGGGAATTGCCATCTTTCCCATGTCTCTTGCTTTACGGTTGCGTTAGACAAAACCATGGAGCCCTTTGGAGACCATAAGGATTTCTGCGCTGTGCTTTCCTCGATGCTGGCAGTTTGGCACATCTCTATATGATTTCTGTGGCTTCTTGACCTTTTCTTGGGTGACATTTGTATTGCATCTGGTACTAGTAGTACTGGCTTCCTACAAACAGGAAGCCTCATTTAGGTTTTCTACAAATAGCTCCTTTTCTCAAGTGTATTTAATGGGGTTGTTGCTGTTCTGTAGCCTTCTGCATAACAGTTTTACTGCTAAAAATAATTGTTCAAATCGTGACACTCTCCAGTCATGAAAAAGCTGTCAGTGCTACAGAAAGTACTGGTGTGAACACGCTCCCTAGGGAGAGGAACTTGGGATTGCTGGGCCCTCTGTGGCCTGGCTTCCCTGGAGACTCTTGGCAGTAGACTTGGGGGTATCCAAAATGTCTATGCTGGGGTGTTTTTGTAGGCAGGATTTTGGGCCAGATTTGAGTTACCCTGGAATTTGCTTGTTGTGTGTTCATTCCTTATGAATGAAAGAAAGGAAGTAGCTCACAAGTCACTGAATTTTAAGTGTCAGACACACTTTAAAAATGGTAACTTTAATGTGTTCTCTGAATTTTCCATTTGGAAGGGTTGCTTTTTAATGTCACTGATTAATGTTCTTATATAGTGTGTTTTTAATATGTAAATATAAGTATCTATTTTGTTTACACACACACACACACACACACACACATATTGTGCAGAGTAAGTTGTGCTGCCTTCTCATTAATGTAATTTTTGAGCGTTTACCATGCCAGCTACACACTCAAAAATTCATCTTTCTTGACTCTTAACCCACCTTAAAGTGTTTCATTTGGAATAATTAAAAAATATATATATTCACAGGAATTACCCCAAAATGTAGCAGATGATTCCCACATGGATACTTTTTATCCAGTGAATTTTCCAGCACCCAAGCACCTGATGCAGTAGCACTGTGAAACTGCCAGAAAAAGAAAAATAGTGCTTGTTATATATAAGGAGGTTTATTCTAGAATTCCATATGCCTCACTAACCTCCTGCCTTTGGTTAGGAGTCTGCCTGCAGTCAACTTTCTAACAATTTCTTTTTCTTTTCCCTAAGACCATTCAGTTACATCAGACCAAATGGAGCAACATGGCTATTTCACTGGCAAGCTGGGGAATATTTCTCTTTGCTTTGTTTTTAAAAAATCAATGATGTTTTCATAAATGGCAGTATTCAGGGCACAGTCTTGAGTGTTTGTTGATTTCCCGGTTCCATACTGAGGCAGTTGCAGAGGTTAATATTAAAGCTCTGGCAGCAAATCTAATGGAAGGAGCAGTGCGGTAGGAAGATAGAGCAGACATACAGACCTGAAACTCTCTTTTACAGCATTGCATAGTTTAAATGCTATTTTCATCAAATTCCCTAGACTCTTCGTTAGAAGAAAGTCTCTTGTGCAGCTAGTGTTTCAAAATTAATTTTTCTTGGGCTTAAGGCATTGAATTCTATATATCAAAATGTCACTGCAATTGAAAAGGTGTGTGATTTCCGTATAATACTGTCTGACTATAATGTTTGTAGAGTGCCTCAGAGTGAAAGAGAAGCACTTGAGTTGTGTTATTAACGTTCTGGTCAGCACAAATTATAATGGAAAAATGTTTCTCATCCAGACCTCCGGAACACTTTTCTGGGGTTCTGCTCCTGTGTCTTTGGTCCCATATCTATGCTACTCTCCCAGCCCTCAGCAAGTTTTGATGTACAGGGTTTTGATGTTTGAAATCAGAAAGCTTCTTAAGTTCATAAGAGTTTTCAAAGACTTTATTAATTTTAAGGCGTACCCTAATGGCTTGTTTTATGATTATATATATTATGCAGTTACTTAGACATGACGGTAGTGTTTTCACATACTAAATCATTGTAGAGGAACTAAAGACAGAAGGGTATGATATTCAAACCATCGTTCAGGTGCAATTGAAAAATATGCTAATTACCTAGATATCATCTGAATGATAATAAGTGTATTGATACACCTCACACTTCTTAATTGCCTAACCTCATTTAAAAATCTAACCAGCACCTTCTGGTTAAATCAATTAAAACATATCTTAATAAAAAGGGGTGATGATACATCATCCATCTACCTTGACAGTAATGAAATCTGTTATAATTTGATGAAATTAAATCTTTATAATTTGAAATGTTTCTCTGTAGACCATAATCAGGATTAGAAAAGCCATTTTATCAGTTCCTGTATGGGAACGTCATACTTATTTTATATAAACTTTTCCTTTCTTAGAAGAATGATTGGCCTTCTTTTAATGATTTCTTGGGAAGTAGGTGAAATGAGATTGAAGGAAGATCCTGACCATTAAAACTTTTTTTTTCCAGTAACATCATCAGAACAGTCAGTCTCTTGCCTAGGTGATATGTAGCTGTGATGCGAGAATACATTCTTCATTTGAGGAGGCAGAAGGAGGGTCTAACTGGATTTATTTTAGTAAAATGTTGTCTTCTGGAGCTGTTTTAATGTGTGTTTTGTCAAGAGCTAAAAAATTGATCTTTATACTCATTTGCAGTCATAAGCAGTGATCAGATCAAACCCGTTTTGGAATCTAGCCTTATTGCTGTCAAAATCAATGAAGCATTGTTTGTCCTGAGCATATTTTACAAAAACACACACCAATGTATTTTATATTGGTGTTACAGAAATTATGAACAATTGTCTCGGGTTTTGAGCTGTTTCCTCAGCTTTTTAATATAATGTTGTTTTTTTCCTGAATTGGATGGGAGTTGTTTTATTCTCCATGCTTTGCATGCTTGTATTTTCTTAATCTGGTCTTAATTTCTAGGTCTCCAGCTCCGTTTTTTTTTTTTTTTTTAAATTATTATAACCTGTCAAGATCTTCAATAGCCATCCACTTAAAGATTTAAAAAATATTTGTCTTTTAATGGAGGGGAGGAATATAAGAATCAATGAGCCACATATATAGTGGGAATGTGCTTTGATTTTTTTACTGTGAGAATCACAGGAGCAGACTGTTTCTGCAGCATCATTCCTCCAATTTGGGATGTACAGTAAGAAGGCAGCTGCAGTCAGCTGACAGCTTGTGCTCGCGCTCAGATGTATGTGGGGAAGGGGTGCGCTGGCTTAAATGCATAATAAAGCCCTTGTTTCGTCAGCAGGAAGCAGGGACGGGAGCAGCTCAGGGGAAACGAGAGACAGAAACGCTGCTGTAGTGGAAGGGAAGTCTCGATCCGCGGAGCCGGAGCTCTCTGCAGGCAGCTGTAGGGATGTGCCGAGGCAAAATGGCACAAATGTGTTTTGTTTTCTGTAAGGGCAGAGGATAAATGCGAGGAGCAGATAAAAGCCTGAGACAGATGAGCTCGCAGGGAGGATGAAGTTATTTTTTATGCTCTACTGCCCTTTACCTCCGTTGGTACCTTCCAGTGAAATCAGTGTAGCTGTATTTTTAGCTTGCTGTAGCCAACATCAATATGACAACATAATTCTGTCTTTACATCTGTAAGCAGATTTTACTATGTTTTCCTGTTTTCTGCCAGCTGCAGTTTACAAAGGATGTCACAGCACTGGTAAGAAACGCACAGTAGCCATTTCTCTGCTTTTTGTAAGGCATGTTCTTCTCAAGCGATTTGCGAGGAGCGAGCATATAAAACGGCAAGTTTGTTGGAAATGAGCTAGATAACGTGAGACGATTGCTCTTCACGTGCTAATCTCTTAATTTGTGGTTTGTGCCTGTGTTACCTGGCGAGCTTCCGTTGCAGTTTGCTTTAATATTTTTGCACGATGTAACATATATTGCAGCAGTTCCAAATGCCTCGCCCTCCTCTCTACTTTGCTCTCTGTTGATTTTATGGCTGCACTTGGGCTTTTGTAACCTGGCTAGAATTAAGACAGAGCACGTTGATATTCTGGAATTGACCATGTTATTATTTGGACAGGAAATGCTGTAATGTGATACCACACCTAAATATCTAAAAGCCATGCGAAATAATGTTAATATTCTGCTATATTGGCAAGCTCCACAATGTCAGCTCTTTATTTTGTTATGTTTAAACCGAACGAAGTCATGCTAAAGTTTATAAACAATAGGATATTGTTTAAACACTGGTTATGCTTATCCCTTTTTCTTTTATATATTTTGATAATTTTACAATGGTATAAAATGTTGCCTCATGCTAAAAGGAGACTATTGAAATGTATTAAATGTATTACAGTCTTTTTATTTTTTTAAAGGAGTCAGGCTCTTAAAGATGCAGCTAAACATACTAGAGAAATAAAATTGCAGCTGCAGTTTTGTTCTACTGATGTATAGCCCACCATAGCAGATACATGTGAATGTTCATGCCATTTGTAGTTTGAACTTAAAAACCATTCATATTATTCTCATTTTTACTATATTATTATATTGTTTTGTATAGTGGCTGTGTCTTGTAAAATGTAAGATTACTGAAAGGGTGTTAGTTCACAACAAAGCTGTTACTGCTGTAATTTATTCATTTTATGTCTAGGAACAGTAGCTGTTATGTAGAAGACATCTTAGAAGAGTGTGTGTATATTTGTATGTGCTTTTTATTTGCTCCATTTTAAGTGAATAGAGAATTGTCTAGTACTAGTTGATTTTACTATGTAGCATATTAACCTGTCGATTGCTGTGAAATTCTGGGTGTGATGTTTGAAGCATTGTGATTGAAACAAAACTAAGGAGAAAAGTGCTTACTGCATTTTGTACTCACGGATTTTTGGGAAACCTGCCTACAGTGCTCTACCTACAGTATTTTCTCTAGAACTGCTCATTAGTTCAACTTCTAATTTTTCAGAGAAAGGATGTATGTAGTGATTTTGCTTGTCCTGGTTTTGCTCGCTAAAAGGGAGGGAAAGCTGTATTTAAGTTTTAAACTCTCCTTTTAGCCAAAATAATATACAACACAAGTTTCTGACTTGTTTCCTCTTTAAAGCCGCAATTGTGCAAATACTTGGATGGCGAATTTTTTCATCTCTCTCTTGTTACTTAACATTCATTTAATCTTCTCTCTATAGGCATATTCCCAAGATGCCTACCTGAAAGGCAACGAAGCTTACAGTGGTAATGCCCACAACATACCCGAACCACCACCAATATGTTATCCACGCCTGACGCCCGCAGCTTCGGTTACGGTGCAGGCTGGTGACAAACTCTCTTCTGATTTCCCTTTGGGGAAACAGCAAGTCCCTAGACCAGTACGGGCATTGACACAGCCAGAGAGGGCCTACAGAATGGAAATACAAGTGCCTCCATCACCAACAGACATTGCAAAGTCAAACACAGCTGTGTGTGTTTGCAATGAAACTGTAAGGACTGTTATTGTGCCTTCTGAGAAGGCTGTAGATCTGCCATCTTGTAGAAATAATCATACTGGTCCACCACACAGGACAGAGGAAGTGAGATATGGCCTGAAAGATCAAACCTCTCTAAAAGCACGGACCACATCACCACCTTCCTCAGTGTCCACTGCCATTGTACTTCCGCAGACTCCAATAACAAGGCCGGTTGATCCAACTGGAACAATAGGTAAAGCTTCAAACTATGTAGTATGTCCAGAAGGAATCCCAAGCACTAGACCTCCTGCTGCAGCCACTGACTCGCCCTCGGTCTCTACTAACCATTATAGTTCTCCGACCTCCCACCAGCACATAGACTGGAAGACCTACAAAACCTACAAAGAGTACATCGACAACAGGCGCATGCACATGTATGGCTCGCGAACGATACAGGAGAGGCTGGATAGTCTAAGAGCAGCCTCTCAGAACACGACTGATTATAACCAGGTGGTACCGAATCGCACTGCTTCCCAGGTACGGCGCAGAAGCACCTCTCACGACCGGGTTCCTCAGTCCGTTCAGATCCGGCAGCGAAGCGTCTCGCAGGAAAGGCTCGAGGATCCTGTGCTGATGAAAGAGTGGCCACGGAGCGCTTCCCAGGATACGTTAACTTCACCTTCCATTAACGGCAGGAATCACAGGGCTCGCTCCTGGGATTACCTGAGCAAACAGGGTGAAACGCTGGAAAGTTTTCGTTCTGAGAATCTGATTGCAGATACGAATGGAGATAGGAGAAAGACTTACAAGTGGACAGGATTTACTGAACAAGATGACCGGCGAGGTATTTATGAGAGGCCGAGACAACATGCATTTCATATGTCCCTTCGAGGCCAAAATTTTTCTATGGCTCCAAACGCTTGTATTTCAGACAATAGGAGAACAGGTAGTAGAACTTCTCTGTCTGCTTCTCACTTCCAAAAAGTTCCACCAGATGTAAAAATGTTACATTCTTCTCGGGATTTGCAATCTCCTGGGGGAGTATCAAAGCCTACAGCTCTTTCACAAGAGAGAACGTCTCTCTCAACAGCTAGAAGTTTTAAAAGCAGCTCTTTAAAGAACACTGCTTCCTATGCAGCAAAACCATCGTTTCCCCTTAACCAGAGCCTGGATGTTGTTGCCAGCAAAGACCAAAGAACAGTAAATCACTTGCATCAGAGTGGTCTCTTAAATCAACAGCCAAGGATCCGAGCAGAAGGTTCCCCAGACCACAAAACAGAAGCTGGCAAAAGCATCCAGCCCTCCTCTTTATCTGCAGCCTCTGCCAAACTTGTTCATCAAACGAGTGAGAGTTCAGCTACCTCTGACAATGTAGATACTTCCATCAGACAAAAGAGTCACGAATTTGAAAGGGAAGATGCCCGAGAGCCTGAAATTCTGCAGCCTGATGTTCATGAAAGCAACAAAGTTGTCATGCGGGATAAATCACCTTCTGGTCACCAAACGCCCCAGCCTTTGAGACACCACTCCTACATTCTGGCTGTAAATGACCAAGAGGCTGCTTCAGATACCACCTGTTGGTTACCTAATGATGCTCGGAGAGAAGTCCACATAAAAAGAATTGAAGAAAGGAAAGCATCGGGTTCCAGCCCACCTGGCGATTCCTTGGCTTCCATTCCGTTCATTGGTGAGTTAAACCAATTATTCCTCTATGCATCAAATAGGTATCTAACATCTTTGTTGGAAAAGAGAGGTAGCTGATCACTATTCCTGAAAGTCTGGGATGGGAGATGTGGTGACTTTCCATTAGGTCTTATATAGAATAATACTAGATTGATAAAAAGTAGAAATATTTTTCAGAGAATGAGAAAGTTGTGTTTTGTAGGGAATCAATGTAAAAAGACCACAGTTACTTAAGATCTTTCCAGAATTTTCCTCCAACCCTGGAAAAGACTCAGTTATGTAACTGTGTCTGGTTATCATTCCACATAATGCCGTGATGTTATGTATATGGGCAAGTACTGTCTAAATACTCTATAGTGCCTGTCAAAACACATCTGACTTTTATAGTATAAAACATTTGGAATCCACTAAAGATAATATGCCCCATATAATGGTTATCTGTGGGGAGAAAGAAAAAAGTGATTTTTGAGAGAGCTGAATAAATAAGGTCAAAGCTTTATGTGACAGGTATGGAGTGCAGGAAGGTTGTTTCAAGTGAAAATATAGCAATAAACTGAATTGAATCTGCAAATAAAGAAGGAGGCATAGGTAAGAATTTGAGGGATTTGTTGAAACAGAAGTGAGAATGTGCAAAGATTCCTCTGTGTACTGGGGCATAAAACGGGATGAAACTACCTGAAGTTTAAAGGACAAGGACTGAGCACTTTGAAATTATTCGTGGAAGAAAAGAGGAAGCCAGAGGAAGGACTGGAAGTAGTGACAAGGGAAAACCAGAGAGCCCTTTTGGGTGCATGAGGAGATGGAGTCATTTGCAGAAGAGAGAATTTCAGTGACCAGGGTGATCTCCTATTCTGCTGAAGTAGCCAGTGCCTATGTGTTCCCCCAGCCACCTGCTTCCCCACCTCGTGGAGCTTTTTGTTTCTTTGTGACTGCTTGTTTTCCAGTTGTGGCTGGTTTCATCCTTTGGAATCCAGATTTCTGCACACCATTTCCCCCATAGTTTGCCTGGTATCTGACTGGCTTTTTCAATTTCATGCAGCAAGTGTTTATCAACTAGCACACCTGTCTTGATTATGGCTGCATTTTTCCCCCCAGATATTACTTATAATATCTGTTATCAGTAGATATTAGATTAAAGCAGGTTTATTGCAATACCTAACTGAAAATAGTGAAGGAATTTTGTGTGCATTGGGGGATAGAAACCTTGCACAAGATAAAATGCTCTATTCATTTGACTTGAGTCTTAAGCCCACTTCCTTAGCATGGGTCTTAGTGCATGCGTTTCGTGTTCCTGGGGTTTCTTTTTGAACGGCAGGTATACAGTCTTTTTGGATGACTAGATATATCAGTATCTGGCAAGTCTGGATTATTCTGCAGACTGCATTTAACTCTCTTTAGCATTACTGTAAGTCTGTAGCTAGTCTTTGTGCAGATTCTTTTAATCAAAAACCTTACTGCTGATTTAAGCATTTTGTTAAGGTTCTGTGTCGTTTCATACTAACACTTACCATATTCCCTGAGTGCTTGCTGGGAGTTTTCTAATCCTATGCAGTTTACAAGTCCTGCTGTAAAAGCCAAAAGCCAAGCCACAGTAAGATAGGAAATGTGTCAAAAGGCTTGAGTTTGATTTAAATAAAAGTTTGTCATGAACTCTTGAGGCTTGCTTCCAGTTTTTAGACAAGTATGATGCTTAAAGTTCAAAGAAGATAGGGCAATTGTATGCCATTTTGGTAGTGGCTGAGCAGTTCAGAAGAATCAGAAATGTACTTCTCCATTTTAGTTTTTGGCATAGATACTGCATGTTGTAATCGTGTGAATTCTCATGAGCCCCTCAGCAGCTTGAACTGAAACCTTGTGAATGCTCCAGAAAGACTAGAAAGTAGCCTAGACCCCAACTCGAGCACAGTCCAGATGAAGTAACCTGTTCTGAGTAAGAAACTGAATGAAATGCTAGTAAGGCTGGCTATGTTGGAAGCTGGAATTGGTGTGTTTCCAACCTTGCTTGTTCCACCATCATTGTGCCTTGTTACAGCGTCCCTTACTGGAAACCTCACTTGGTCAGGCAAATAACTCCTAGATCTACTTTGAAACTCAGTTGAAGGCTTTTGAATTCTTGAAGGAAAATCACTTGGGGTTCCTGTTCTTTCTGCTTGGGGTTGCAAGGCATGTTGGTTTTGAAGTACCTTGGTGTTGGTTGGCCACCTTCTTGCTTCTGTTACATTTAGATCAGCCCAAGCATCGTCAGTGAGGCTCAGTTTTGCCAGGTATGTGTCATTTCATAAATGGGAATGTCAGGTAGATCTTGGAGTTACTTGCAAATTTGGAGAAAAAAGTATCTTTTGAGGCTGCACATTAAATAGTTTGTGGTTGTTTTTGTTACCACTTGTTACCACTTTCTATTTCTGTGTAGTCAGATTATGATTTGGGAGGAATTCAGCCAGAAATAGTTGACTTCTCTATAAGTATTTTGCAAATACTCTATTTTTGAGCATTACCCAAGAACAGGAAGACTTTAGAGCATCTTTTGCAAATACAAGGATGCCTTTCTGCACAGACAGAAATGCAAGGAGATCTTTTTTTTTGCGGTAGTTTCTTGCTGCGATTATGTTGTGCTGAAGAATGCCTTTTGCTAAAGTCTTTCACAAAACAGTGTTTCAAGGCAGGGAGATTAAATATTGCTTTGCATTTGCTAATAGAAATGAGGCATCTGTTAAGAAAAAATACAGTAGAGGTAATATCTTTTATAAGAGGAGAAAAAGATGGTAAAAATTTAGACAAAGTATGTGTGCTCAGGCTCTTCAGTTAAATGCAGGTTGTTGGGGAATGAAGAAGCAAGTGGTTTTATGGAAAACCATATTCTGATCCTGCACGCTTCATTATTTTCCCTGTGTTACTACACCAGTTCACTTCATGAAAGGTTGTTCCTTTTATGCAAAAGGCATTCTACCTGTTGTCTAGACTAGTAAAAATACTATTTCTATCAGTGATTATTTAAGCAATTGTCATTTTTAATGCTCATTTTCTAAGACCCATAATTTGTACAATTTCTCTGTTAGAGAACATCAAATAATACATTTCTCATCTATGAGTTAATTTTGTATGTGTTAGCCTGGTCTTGGATGGAAATTTGAATGCTACTCAACACTTTTATTAACTAAAGAGGAAAGAAGGTTGATTCCAAAACCAGATATTTTTACACGTTTCTAAGATACAGATGTTTAGTGTGCATATCTCAGATGTATGGGTAGCTTGCAACTATGTTTTTGCACCATTATTTGCAAATTAGAAAACCATAGCAAACATTATTCAACTCCCAGATCTGGTAATTCAGCTTGGACTGAAGGAGTGTATGAACAGGGTGGAGAAACCAATGCAATACTTAAACTCGTTCCAGAATGTTTGACTACGGGTGCAGTTTAATGCTTTGGCCCAATGCTATGATTATTCTATACATGATTATCTATATATGATTAATCCGTATGATTAATATGGGTTATTGCATGAAAATGAATTTTCAATGGATGTGTATAGAATGTTTGAGCTAAAGAACCATCATCTGGAGGTTTAATAATATTTTTCAGTTTTTAGTCATCCTATTGCTGAGTTCTTGTCAAATATACAGTAGTACTAAGTAAGTACCAACAGATTTTTTTCCTCAGTGGGATGACCCCATTTTTGAAAATATTGAATACAGCCTTTCCCTGGAAATGAGGTCACTTCATTCCATTATTAATTTGTGAATAGCTGCGAGAAGATTAGCCAGATAAAATTTTTTTACCAGATTGTAATAAGACTGAAGAACAGCAAGAAGTCAGACAAATGCCCTCTCTCTGACACTGTCCAAAATCTGATACCTAAGGAAAGGTGTAGGAAGGACAAGCGTGTATAATATTTCATGCAAATACTTTGCATCTTCTAAACGTCCCTGCTGGAACAGGAGGGTTGGACTAGATGATCTCTAGAGATCCCTTCCAACCTTAACTATTCTGTGATTCTGTGATTTCCACCTTATGTCTCTGGAATCAAATTTGGTTTCTTTATGCTCTATAAGAGTTTCTGTTTGCATGTTACCTATGGAGCTGCTTTTCTTTATTCCTGCTGCTGCTGTTTTGAACCTGCTTCCCACTTGCTTAATTTCTGATGCTGTAGGAGTGACCAGTGTGCCTCTAACCCTGATTTACTCTGTTTTAATTTACCCTCTGTCCCATTTACCCTTAGAGCAGGCAAACAAATATTGAGGATTTGCGCGCCAGTCATTAACATGTGGACAAACTCTGCTTTGCACTTTGCTTTAAGAGTTTATCTTGCAGAGTTTTCAAAAGGAAAGAACAGATTTTTTCCCCACTGTGTTCAAATGAAATCTGTTTTTTTAAAAACTTTTACCATAAACAAAAGTATTTTGATAGGTGCTGCATTACAGGTAAGATTGATGCAGTTGGTTTCTAATGGATTTTCTTCTTTTTCTTTGTTGTTGTTCCTAAATACTTTATTGAAAGGGTATTTGGAGATAAAACATATAACTTCATAAAATACCCATCACCAGTTAAACTTTTCAGACCTTCTTTTGGTGCTATGCTCCTGTTGCCATTTTGGAATTAGAGATCCATAAAGTTTACATTACTTCCCTGTAAGTAGGAAGTCATGCACATAACTTAAAGTACATTTTCTTTGGGAAAAATGGCATTCTTGTGCTGTTGAGATGAGTTCTATACCGTGCCTTTCCCCTTGTCCCCAAGATGATGCAAATACACCCACCCACATGCACCCACACACACTCTGCAGCTCTAGTCTGGAAACTACAGAGTAAATTGCTATGCACTTTGCCAGTACATAATGAGAAGGGTTATGGAAAAGGAATGGAAAAAGATAGGGAAATCCAGGAATATTCTTCTTGCATGTAATGCACCAATGGTTGAGAGGATTTGCTCATTCTGCTTGTTTTCATTTTGAAAACAGATAAGCATCTAGCAGAGAGGAATTCCAAACCTCAAATTTCTGCAGCAAAGAGCACTGAAAGTCAACCCAAAACGTGTGGATACCTTAAGGGCAAGTGCAAAGGGCTCAGCACAGATGTTGATACGACGTGCTATAAAGAAATTTTAATTTTAGCAAAGATTTTTAATCAACTGCCTGAATAAGAAAATCTTCAACCATCATGATATTTTTTTTTCTGTTACAATTGGCTAGCTATTCCGAACTCTGAAAATATAAATGTAGCTGCAGTAAAAAATCAGAGCTGACAGCTGTTTCTTTTTGAAGGACTATTGCTTCCATTATTTTAGCAACAGTATTGGCACAGCTTGTAACATGTCATCAGTGTTTCTAAGATAAGCATCAATCTTCTGGTTTTTGCAGGGTTCTGCAGTCTGGCCTGCCAAATTGCTGTTGCTCAAGGCTGAAAATTTCAAGGTTTCTTATCCAAAGAACCATTTTAAAATCATTGTGGTATTTTGACGTATAGCAGCCAAAACACAAAATTACAAATTAGTGGCTTGAACACCATTTATATGCTTCTGTAACTCAAAAATGCATTTTTAATTAAAACTTGGAGTTTGAAGTAAGTAATTCATAACATCTAGAAGAGATTTAATTGACTAGGGGCATCAGATTTCTTTTCCTCAGTAATGAGTAAAGTTTTCAAAGTATACTGTATCATGATAACTTAAAATAATAATTACAGATAATAAAGGACAGGTAGCAGAGTTCTTGGCCAAAAAAATATATTAAGAATTGTACTAGATTTTTTTGTGAGGCAGGCCTTATATTATGAACATGGATCTCTAGAATTATTTTGTAATTGTATCTGACATATACAGAAAGATATTGACACTTTTGACATCTTAATGTTAAAATAATATTTTATATTTTATTTAATTTTAATATTAAACAGAAGACTCCCATAGACAAGATTTGAAGAATATCCGTTCATAAAGCGTAATCTTGGAAGGGGTATTTTTGCTTGTGTGAAATTGGTCGGTACAATAAACATACTAGTTACACGAGTGCAATAGCAGGGGACTGAATGTGGTGACTCAGGAGGGTTTTTCCAGCCCTGTATTTCTGTGGCTTGTGTAATGAGTGTGATCTGCATGCCGGCCTTTTCCCATTATATTCTTTTGGCTACGTGAGGATAATTATGTGGAGACATGGAGAAGTTCTTTGCTAAGATATTCAGTGCTGGAATTGCCTTTTTTTTTTTTTTTTTGGACTTTATGGACAGTTCTTTTTGAGATATGAAAAGGCAGTGAGCAACTATGAACCCAGGCTTTCATATGTCTTCCTGAATCCTGTCTTTTGGATTCTGGAGGCGGCTTACTGTTGGAAGCCCTGGATCAGCTTGTTTCTCGGGCTGTGTAACAAAAAAATCATTCTTACCTGTTCCCTCTGTCTGTGCCATGAGGGCAGCGCTCTGCGCTGGGACGTGGGGGAGGCCTGGGCTGAAAGGGAGCAGGAGGCGTTAGGTTGGGATGAGGCTGGAAGCCTTCATGGACTGCACTTAGTGATAGGGCTTTGGCACAAGGTTGTGCACCGCCCCGGGGCAAAGGCTGCTGGGGAGCGGTGTGGAGGGACGTGTTTGCATGTAGGATGAGCCAAGGATACAGCCGGAGGAGAGGGACTGCCCCATGCAGGGTCTGTGGGCATTTCTGAAATATCCTTCAGAAAAATAAATGAATAAATGAAAGATTTGTGATCTCCTCAATAGAAGTGTGGGGTTTTTTTGCTTTCTTTTCTGCTTGTAAGAAAGGGAAAACGTGATGTAAGATTCGGATTCATTCTTAAATTGCACCACAAAAGTGAACGGTGCTGATGACAGTACTGCTATATTTTGTTTTCTGTTTTTTTTTATTTGTTTATTTGTTTTTTTTTTTTTTTTTGGGGGGGGGTGTGGGTGTGGGTGTGTGTGTGTGGGAATTTAGGTTGTAATGAATGATAGCTTCCATCCTAGTATCTGGAAACCTTTAGATCTGTGCCTCTCTTGAGGGAAAATAATGTTTTTAATGACTATTGTAGCCCTTTGTGCTTTGGGCCCGTAAATTCCCTTGAGCCTTCCATAGAAGGCTGATCTGTTTACTAAGAGTGAGTAATTCAGAGTTGTAATTCCCCAAGATTGATGAGTAACCAAAATTGCATGAAGTACTGTACTGCACATCTTTAAATACATACCCAATCCAGGAATTCAGACTGGTTTTCAGAAAGCCAACAGGTAAATTACAGTTAACCTCTTCAGTGTATGTACTTTGCAAGGTTGTAGGTGGATTTTCTTGGGTGTGTAAGTGCATGGCATTTCATAGTTAGTTCTTCATATCAGAAGTAATTTAAAACTATTTAAAATGTGCACTTTTGTTCAGTTATTAATTTTTATGATTTAAATCTCTAAATTATATAATAAATTGTCCTTGATTAAATTACGAACTTGTTGAATTTGGCCTTGTAGCCATATGTTCACACTGTCTGTCCAAATTGAATCGTCTCATTACTGGTGTGAAGGGTAATGTGATCTACAGCACGTTTGCCGGGTACTGCGGTTCCTTCTTGCAACCGGGGGTGTTGCGGTGCTGCTTGCAGGGCTGCCCGCTCCCAGGGGCACCCACCTGATCACTGGCCCCAGCCTCCGGAGGGTGGGTTTTAGAGCCCCTTTCTGTAAGCAGAGCAGAAAGATGAGTNGTTCACACTGTCTGTCCAAATTGAATCGTCTCATTACTGGTGTGAAGGGTAATGTGATCTACAGCACGTTTGCCGGGTACTGCGGTTCCTTCTTGCAACCGGGGGTGTTGCGGTGCTGCTTGCAGGGCTGCCCGCTCCCAGGGGCACCCACCTGATCACTGGCCCCAGCCTCCGGAGGGTGGGTTTTAGAGCCCCTTTCTGTAAGCAGAGCAGAAAGATGAGTTCCCCAAGGAACTGCTCCCCAAGGGGAGGAGGACAATCCAGGGAATACAGGTCAGCCAGTCTCATTTCAGTCCTCAGGAAAATCCTGGAGTAAGTCCTCTTGGACTTTGAGGGACATCCCTCAGGATTTTGAGGGAAGAAATAGTTCACCTTTGCTTGGCACTTGTCCACTTGTGGCTAGATTTTTTTCTTGGTTTTATTTAGCAAATCAAACGTACATGAAAAGCAGCATCGTGCCTTTTGCCAGAGAGGCTCTTTCACTCTCTGGAGCCCTTGTTGCCTCATTTTCCCATGGTCTGTCTCTTGGATTGTTTCACAGACAATAAAGCAGAACAGATTGTATTTGTATCCTTTGTACAAATGGAAGCAACTTAAAGCAGTCCTGAAA